>JAODUD010000048.1:5360552-5384433 GCA_026784285.1 Stomatorhinus walkeri | reverse complement strand
CTCATATGTTTGACTGTGTGTAAATCACCCACCATGTGTAGTTCCCATTGTTCATACAGTGACCTTCCCCCTTGTTCGCCCAATTCGGGGAGTCACATATGCGCTCGTCTTGTATGCTTTTGTACAAGTGGGTGTCGAGGTGGCTGATGGTCTATAGTCCTTTTAAGGACTACTAATGAAAGGGCTTAATTGAACTCTACTTTTGACGTGGTGTTGTGTAGCGCATCGACGGATGCCGCAATACTGTCACTTTGTAGCGAAGGTCACCACATGATTAACACGGTAGTTTCGTTAGTTGCCTGGGGTGAAAATTCGTACAGACGGTCTCCAAAGATGCTGAGCAAATCACGCACTATCACCTGGGAGCATGTCTGCACCTGATACAGTGTCTTCCTGAAAAGACATGTAGTAACGGTATTTGACCAATGCTTACATTTTAGCAGACTAAAGAAGCACATTTGAAATAATTATGCTGGTAAATAAAGGTGCAGAGTTTGTCAGTGACTGGCAAAAATGCAACTGGATAACAGGGCCTTTGTGAGTTTTGAAGGTTTGTCCAGATATAGGTTTCACTGGTACACTGCACATCACTGGATGTGCTTGCCTATCTGTTTTAGTGACAGTTGACAGTGACAGTGTAGCATAAAGTTGGTGCATATCACTTATAACCGAATAACAAAAATGTATTTGCAGTCCATTAGAGTGTGAAAGCAAATTATTAACATATAGCAACCATCCAATTAATTTCACGCATAATCACAGAAACATAACAAGCCACATTTTGGCATATTATAATAGGATAAAGAAAATACGTTAAAATCGATTCCAAATAAACTTATCAACTGCATATCAGATTGTGTAGTACTTTCCTTTATATAGCCTACTAACTGCCCAGAAGCGAAACGAACACGCTAAATACACACATGAAAATTCCTCACCTTAAATATTAAAGCATCGCTATGACTTAAATAAAAGAATACATATATATTTTTATGAGATGGTAAAATCCTATATGGCTTTTTGCTGACGGACTTAGCACAAAATAGGTTTATGTTTAAAGGCGATCCGTGTTAATCCATGATTTATACATGAGCAGAAGAAGCAGGCAGTACTTACCACTACTACTCATGATGCGAGGTTACCGGCGTGTATGGAAATCCTCGATTACAAAAAAAATAAAATAAAATAAAAAACAACCACCCCCTAAAAATATAAAACACGGAATTAAAATTATTATTAATTTCGCGCTTAATATTTCGGTCGCGGATGATATCAGTCTTGTTCAATAATGAACCTGTAATTTCCCGGTGTTTAGCAGGGTGTCATTCACTACGGCGCAGGGTCTCCACGTGAAAAAAAGGCGAATACAGGATGCCGATGAACACTGTTGCTTACATTTATGTACATTCAGTTTAATGAAGGCTTAAGTGAAGCCGGACCGTGAAAAAGAGACCGCGCCGACCGACCGCTTTCATCCCATCCGGCGAGCGCAGGGCTCCGTGGACTGACGGCTTTCAGCATCGCGCTCCGGACCCATTCCGGGCTGAGGTTCCGCCAAATGCCAGGCATCTGACATGCGGAGCCCGAAGTGGCTCAGCCGAGTGTGAAGTGACGGGCGGAGAGAGCCTCCTGCATGGGAGGTAGCCTGACACTAACTGTCCTTAAGGGGAAGTAAGACCTCCTCCGAAAAAGAGGCGCCGCGCGCACACTGCCAATAAACGGCACGCCAAGTTTGCGAGCATTCAAGGGCGGAATACCCTCCAAGTAATAAAACGAAAACGAGCAAAAACAAAATCGAAAATGGTTGCATTGATCTCCAATTATATTGTAAACGGGATTTCTGTTAATCTTGAGATTTAATTTAAAATATTTCATTCTATTGCATAGCTACAGTAGCTGCTACTTCGTATTCTTATGCTTTATTAAATTGTTTTTGTAGTATTGCTTCTCCTGAATATCTCGCTAATGTTTCATATTTATTTTAATAACAATTATCTGGTTATCACACGGATAGACTCCTTTTTATACAAAAAGAAATCTTCGAAAACGTAAAGGTAAATGGGGCGACATCTAGTGCACCGGGTGCGTATTACACAATATCTCAATGTCAGAACAGTGGGCTCAGTCAATGTATTTTATCTATAAACAAAAATTGATTCCAAGGGTCGAAACACAAATAGTAAGTAAAATACTGTAATTCACTGTCTTGAGCCCATCACTTACATGAAGGGTTTTATGTGTTCCCCGTGGAAACAATTCAGCAATTGCATTAGAAATATACAATTGTGTGTGCAGTGCATGCATTTTTATGTAATAATGAAAATTAAGATGAGAATAAAACCTTATAGACTATGCCTGATAGATGTGGGCTAAAAGTAATAATATGAAATATGCATTTAGAGCTATATTTATGCTAAAAAGGTAATTAATGTCACTGAAACATAGCCAGCCTTTCCCTGTCTTCCGTAAGCACTCATCTAGCACAGGGTTGTTGTATTAGCCTGCAGCCTATTGCAGGCAGTGTGGTACCAAAGGAGAGGTCACACACAGTGTTTAATAGACACAGTGCGCAGTCACACAGAGTGTTTAATAGACACAGTGCGCAGTCACACACAGTGTTTAATAGACAGTGCACAGTCACACACAGTGTTTAATAGACACAGTGCGCAGTCACACACAGTGTTTAATGGACGCAGTGCACAGTCACATACAGTGTTTAATAGACACAGTGCACAGTCACACATGCAGGCACACAGACAGACATACACACACACGCGCGCAAATACAGACAGACATACAGACACGCACAAACACAGACAGACATACAGACACGCACAAACACAGACAGACATACAGACACGCACAAACACAGGTGTGCACAGTCACACATTTTGGGCAAAATGAAGATGGCTGCTGGTCAAACTGTGTGCCTGCAGGAGGAACCTGGAAGACAACCTTACAAACGCGGACAGAACATGTGAGCTGTCACACATGTGGGGACGATGGTGGCGCAGGAGGTGGAGCTATCGTTCGGCAAGTGGAGGGTTGCAGGTTCGAGCCCTGGTTTCTCCTGACCCCATCAAAGTGTCCTTGAGCAAGACACTGAACCCCCAATTGCTCCCTGTATGCAGGTTGGCACCTTGCATGGCAGCCTCCGCTACCGGTGTGTGAGTGTGAGGCGTAATTGTAAAGCGCTTTGGAAAAAAGTGCTATGTAAGTGCAGCTCATTTACCATTCATGTGACACAGAACCCCCAACTCCAGCGGTTAGTGCTGCCCAACGAGTCATCACACCACCCAGAAACACAGTCAGACAATGCTCAGACTTTAACCAACCGCAGATCAGATGCCCCCTCCAATTTAAGGCCAGCCTGGTCTCTGACAGAGAAGAACAGACGACGAAAGAGTATGTTTTCACGTGTAGGGGAGTTACTGGAACATCTCTGCCCTGTCAGGAAAAAGTACCAATTTATGCCTTTGAGGGTACAATTACTTTTCAGTGGGGCTGTACCCTCAAGGGTCTGCCAATTATACCCTAGCTGCAGGTAAATGTAACTTTAAATGAGAAGAAATGGACTCTGAGGAACATTTTTGAACCAACAAGGGTATAAATCTGTAGCAGGGCTTTTTTTCTGACAGTGCGTAGGACCGAAGGCAGCCGTACTGGATCTATGATTAAGATTGAACTTAAGATTAAGATTGGTTTATTGTCGCTACAACAATATACACAGTATACAGTGTACTGTAATGTCGTTTCACACAGGTCCCCCACAGTGTGTTATAAAGATATAAAATATACCAAGAAAAGATATAAAGCAGAAATTTCACATAAATAAATCCAACTAATTTTTTAAGAATATAAAACTAGTTCTAAATAACTGTCCATGTACAGTGAACAGGACAGAGACAGTACAAAGAAGTTATGAGCAGGTCCAAGGAGGATAACCAAGAAACTGGAAGGAGGAGCTTCCGACATCTATTGCTCCGACCACAGGTGGCGCTGTTCCCTGAAGGGTAGCCTTTTCAATTGGCTCTCTGATTGAATTCAAATATCACTTCTGGTTCCTTAGACCAAAATAAAATCTACATTTTATATTACAATAATCATGATATGTAACAATTAACATTAACCCAACAGGCACCAGTTAGATGATTTTGCTGGCATAAACAGGGACCAGTTAGATGATTTTGCTGGCATAAACAGGGACCAGTTAAATGATTTTGCTGGCATAAACAGGGACCAGTTAGCATGGTTGTTCTTTAGGCTCTGGGTTGGTATTCTATTTACGTAGTCTGCGTGTTCTCTTTGTGACCACATGGGGTCGCTATGGGACTCTAGCATGCTCTCACAGTACAAAGGTTTTCTGTGAAATTACATGTGTGTCGTTTAATAGACGGGTGTCTCACCCAGAATGTCCCATTTGCCCTGAGCATTCCCAGAGAGGCTCCGGCCCTCCGCACGACCCCTTGCTGGATAAATGGTTACAGAGAAGGAATGGACACGTATGAACTAGTCATGAAGAAGTCATTTTCACTCCACATTTTATCATTTATAAATGTGCTCTTTAGCATTTGCAATGTCCAGGTTCCATGTGAATAGATACAGAGTGAGAGAGACAGGAGTAGCGTTCCCCTCTGTCCTTACGGCAAGGTTCTGCTCTCCTAATTGCAAAGACAGAGACTGATTAACACCTGGTACCTTTTGACAAGGCAGAATGGCGGCTCTGAGGCTAGGGATCTTTGCCAGCAATTGTAAGATTGCTGGTTCGAATCCCATGAATCCCTGGAGTGATCCTACTCTATTCGGCCCTTGAGCAAGGCCATTAACCTGTGATGACTTCATCCTGGGTAAGATGTTAATCTACATGTACATCCAGCCCTATAAGGAGGTCCTCCAGCTTACAGGGAAGAACGTGAGGGTTGGTGGCAGGATTGAGGGAAGAAACCTCAGACTGGTGTGGTGCTGAGGTGTCACGCGCCGGCTGTACTCAGGTTCTCATCCCTGAGGTGGTTTGTAGTGTGGTGGGTGCGGCAACGCGCTGTAATCAGTGAACACCCCCCTTACTCCTTTTTGAAACATTTGCTGATACAAGTGTCTCTTACAGACATAAGCAGCTACAAGCTATTATCTCCTTGCAATTAAACTTTATTTTACATTTCAATGAGGAAAGATGTTTATTTTGGTATCAAAACAATGGTATATATTCACTGGGTTTCAACACTGCCCCTGTGATCAGGAGGTTGCTTGTTCAAATCTCAGGGTCGGCAGAATGATTTCAGAGTTGGGCCCCCGAATAGGGCCTTTAAACTCTAGTTGCTCGAGGGACTGACTGACCCTGACTGACTGACCCTGACTGGCTGACCCTGCTTTCTTATGTATATTGCTTTGGATAAAAGCATGTACTAAAAATGTAAATGTAATAATGTAAAGCCCTATCCACCTTGTGACTCTGAAAGGCACACTGATATTTCTCATTTTGTTTAGTCAATTCAGTTTTTTTTTAAAGGAAATACCTGCTGCTTCTGAAATATCCTAGAATCCCAGTGATGTTACCTTAAACTATCTTTGTTGCATTATATAAACGTGATTTTTAGTAACTACTCCTATTCTTAAAGTGCGAGGGAGTACAAGGCATTAATTCACCGATTTCAGGATACAGAAGAACCTCAATCGCTGCCACTTTGACCTCTGAAGTCTATTAGATGTTCTGTTCCATCTGTGGGAGATTAAGTCCCAAGCTTGTCTCCCTCTGGTGTTTGGTTAGAGATATAGACCTCCTGTTTGGTGGAATGGGCCGCAACGTCGATCAGAAGAACCGGGACTGGGCTGTACGCTGATCTCACCCTCCTCATCAGTTGGTGGAGTTCTGGGCTGATTCTATTTTTGGCATGTTGACAACACAGGTGCCGTCCATCTGCATCTGCATTTAATGGGTATAAAGAGGAGAGGGTATGGATAGTCGACTGGGTTCCTCTGGACCACTGTAATTTCATAATAATAATAACACTTTTATTGTTGCTCATAGGGAAATTCTCATTTTGTCTGCCCCATCCTGCTCTCCATGACACACACGTAGGTGAGAACGAACTTGACGGCCTCCAGCAGCAGTACCCATGGGGCTGGGGGTTAAGGGCCTCGCTCAAGGGCCCACAGACATGTGACTGTTCTGCTCAAATTGGGCTCAAACCGGCGACCTTCTGACCGCAGGTGCAGAGGCCTCCGTCACTGTGCCACATGCTTCCACCATGTTGGTGGCACCTGAAAATTGCTGGTGACTCATTCACTTCAGACGTTGCCCTGAGCTCATGATATGAGGTTTCATTCATAAGAAGAGCTCTTCATGTGTTATTGATGCACGCTTCAGAAAGTGCCTTACTAACAAGGCGCTGCGTCATCTTACAGCTACGGCTCATTTGGCAAAAGGTCTGTTTTCATAAATAGTGTCAAGCCACATTCTCTGACTTATAGATTTCTCATTTATCACTGTTTTCTGTGTCTGTAAATCACATTCACACGTTGTTGATCGTTCAGTTTTAAACTGTAAAATGACTCATTCCTTGTTAGATCTGGAACAGAATCCTCTGGGTTCTGAGGCTCTGCTAGTGGCTTTAACGAGAGCCTTTGATCCTGTTTATTATTCAGGTGTCAGCAACTAAGTGATCCCAGTTCCTGTCACCAGTACTCTGCACACCCAGCTGATCAATACACCTTTTCACCACAGTTCTGTCCATCCGGAACATCCATCCAGAATATTGTGTACAGAACCTTTTACCTCCGTCAGAATTCATTTTTCATTACAGAGACGGCAAGGGAATGACGGGACAAGGGAATGATGAGACAAGAACGGGAACGGGAACACGAGACACAAAGGATCTTTTTCATATTTTATTCACACACTTCACCACAGTAGGTGCAACAGACTTCGCGAGTGACCGAGGCCAAAATAACAAACAAAACCACGTCTAACGAACACAACCCAAACACAAACCTAAGCTAAAACTAAGTGAAAAAAGTAAACAACAGGACGGCAAGGTCTATCCCTGACTCCCTCTCCGAAACACACAGTGACGCCACGTCGCGCAAAAACAAAAAGGCAGCCACTCTGTACCAAACAAACGAACACACGGTGAATACACAGAGACGAGGAAAACACGGTATCCAAAGGGGCGAGCAAAGGGAGGTCCGGAGAACCTGTAGACTTCTCCTGGAAACTTACTGCACGTAACATATGTAATAATGCTACATTGTGCACTAACTCGATAGATATAGCAAACTGAATTATGGCAATAATAACAATAATAATAGTAATAGGGTAATGTTACAATATAAAATTTTAATGTAGTATAAATTTGTAACATTTTGTCGGGCTATTACATTATCCATCCATCCATCCATCCATTTACCATACCTGATTATCCTACTGGGTCGCGGGGGATCCGGAGCCTATCCCAGAAGCAATGGGTACAAGGCAGGGAACGACCCTGGACGGGGGGCCAGCCCATCGCAGGGCAGCTATTACATTATGTAGTGTAATTACATAATGTGTTCTTACATGGTGTGTGACAATGCATTATGTAATAACATCACATCATGTGATGAGAATTTGTTACATTTTGTCAAGTTACTACATTATGCAGCATTATTACATGATGTGCGTCACCAAGCCTTCCACAGAAATAACGCCCATCTTTCTTATTAGAATGGGAACAGCCACGTTCCAGATGTTCCAGGACGCTCTTCTGAAATGAGTTGCCGGTTCTTTAAGCTATTTTCATGCAGCACAACCCAGTTTCCATTGTGGTTCCTTGCATTCATTTGAGAAAGCAAAGTGCATCCTTAAAAATGCATAACTCGGATATTTATGGTTCATGATTAATCAGCCTGTTTTACTTCCCATTAATTCACCACAGTTCTTATGCAGAGTGTGTATGTGATATGAGCCCATTTTATGGGTAAATATGCAGGGCTCCATCTACCAGCTGTGCTTTAGAACTCGCGAGTCCTTTAAGTTTGATGTGCAGGCTTGCTTTTGTTTTTGCAATATGTATGTTAATTCTTGAAAATCGCTCGGAAGAATACACCACTCATAAAAAACTGTTACTTCAGCTACCAGCTTCCTGTAAAGGTTGCAAAAGGGCAAGTAATTTCAGTTCTCCTCAAACGCTTACTGGCTACAGATTCCGATTCATAGTTTCTCACCATATCAGTGTCATTTTTATGTGATTAAATTCAGATTTATTTCTTCATGTTTAAAATTTAGACGGTGGATTTTAATCATGCAGTCTTAAGGTCCACAAATTTTGATTTGACTCATCACTTTAATATACTCATCTGGAAGCACCGCTAGATTCTTGAAAAATGTCTTATCTGAAACTATATATACAGGCGAGTGCATCTCAGCAGATGTAACCCTGGAGACGTAACGCTGTTATGTCTGTTTTAATAATAAACTTTTGTTGCTTAAACTTTTGTGTCAATCATTTTTCTTCCACATTATTCAACCTTTATGATGGAAATATACTTTGAATACAAATATTGTTCTATCAATAGTCTAGTATTTCATTGTTTATATTTGTTATCATTTGCAAGATTCAGATTTTAGATGGTGGTGCCCCCTTTGAAAATCACAAATCTTAGTTTCTTTTTTTTTTTTTTTGGTAAGTCACTTAAAATACAACGGTAAGATGACTAATCAATGACTCATTAACATTAATCCTGCATGTGGATTTTAAAGCAAAATTTGTTTATTAAGCAGAATTTATGAATTGAGGATGACAGGTATTTCACAACATTACAGTCTGGGAACCTGTACGTTTCTGTATATGTATTTCTGTCTATTGACTGCGAACGCGCAATGTTCTTTTATTTATTTTTTATATATATTTATATTAGCTAGCTTAATCTCAAGTTATCACATTCAATGGTATATGAGAGAGTTTGATATGGGGGAGTAGCAGGGTAAATTAAACAAAGAAGATTTATTGGGGGGGATGAATGAAGCCTAATTAAATATTTTGGGGCACAGCCCCCATCCCGACTTCTACGCCTCTGATCGCTGTGCATATTGAATTGACATGGAAGCGTACCTGCCATGAGCAGGTAATCAGGTGAGATGCGGTTGCAGGTATTCGGAGGTATGAGATGTAAGGCGGTGTTTGTGGGTCCGCTTTGTTAGCGCCGGATGAAGAATATCGAGACTCGACAGGCTATATTCGACTCAACTCTCCTTGTGCAAGAAAAGTCACAAGCAAATAAAGGAGACACCATTTGTTACAACGTTACAGTGCGGTATTGGCAATCGGCATTACTTTGTGGTGTTTTCATGGGTGTTTGGTTTGGTTTTGGTTTGTTTCCCTGGTTTATCATGCCCATCAGAAACAGGAGCCTAAATTCCTGTGAGTTCTGGACATTTTTCCTGTGAGTTCAGGACATTTTTCCTGTGAGTTCTGGACATTTTTCTGTGAGTTCAGGACACGTGAAACTCAGGTTTCTACTCACCTGGGTAATGGAGTTTTCCTGTGAGTTCAGGCTTCTAGTCACCTGGGTAATTGAGTTTTCCTGTGAGTTCAGGCTTCTAGTTACCTGGGTAATGGAGTTTTCCTATGAGTTCAGGCTTCTAGTCACCTGGGTAATGGAGTTTTCCTGTGAGTTCAGGCTTCTAATCACCTGGGTAATGGAGTTTTCCTTATAAAGATCCTGCCCGAATGTGAGAAATCTCGGTGCACTCGACAGAAAAAAGCACAGAAATATTACAGCTAAACATTCCCCTCTTTTGTTATATACATATATTTCATTTTAGTAGGAGAAATTTGTCAGCATAATGCATGTTGCTCGTTTATGGCGATCTATCTCTGTTTGCACGCTAGTTGCATCTTTCGTAACTCAGCCCTGGAAACTCTGCATGGAATTGAATTAAACTCCCCGCTGACTCACATCGATCCAGCGGGGTTAATGTGAGGAGACCTGCAGAAACTAAGGCCGCAGCTCTGGCACTGTGCAAACTCCAGAGATAAGAGTTGCCTGATAAACAGCCTTGTATGCCTAGAGATTAATGGGCCAGAGAAGCGGAAGAACAGATTAGGGTGGAGAATGTCAACCTGGAGGTTACTGGATCAAGTCCCACAATTGGTCATGCTGAAATTATTCTGCATTTCTCCAGGCAACTCACAGGCATGAAAACATTACATCTATATACAAGGAATTATGATTATAGACAAGGAAACAAAAGGTAGTGTGTGTGTGTGTATTTTAATAACTGCAAAATTCTGCCAGTTTTGTGCTTTCCAAAATTTTTAAAGGTTTTATTTAGAAATTCTTGAATTAAGCTGAATGTAACTTTCCTTGTAATTATACTAAACCAAGTAACATGAAGGTGCTCTAAAATGAATTTGGTATTGAAGGTTGTTTTGGGAATAATGTTTTCGATTTTGACCTCCTCCAGCCAATGGGACAGACAGATAATAAAAGAAAATTCTCTTGATATGGTTTTACTGCAAAAGCCCAGATGACCCAGAAGGAGATTAAATGGAGACCCTTCTGGTTTTGCAGAGTTTATTATATTTTGTAGGGTCTTTATTATACTTTTCTCACATGTGCTTCATCGTTGCTCCAGGCTCCAGTTTGCGTCATGTGGTCACGTGACCCTCCCCCTTCCCATCAGTCCTGTTGACTTTGTCCTGGTTCCCTGGATCCCGAGATCCCACGTACGTCTCTTTAAAGGCAATTCTCTATGCTGGACCGACATTCATGGTTCCAGACCTGATTCAAAAGCAAGAATAGCTGGCTAGCCGCATTTGAAAGCAACGACGCGAAACACTGTAACTTAATAAATGACTGGCTGTGTTTGGCTGCAGAAATATATCTGAGAAAGGGCCTTGCACCTTAAATATGCTTCTTAATATGTCTCACTGAATTCTAGTTTACTCCAGCTGACTCCTTTAACAACTGTCTTTCACCATTTTCTCTGTTTTTAAGAATAACAAAGGACATTGTCCCTAGAACACTCTTTCCCCTCATGCTCGCAAAATACTGTGTTTCATTTCGGGTATCGAGCTACTTGGTCCATATTTTCTCATGCATTCAAGGTTGTGTCATTGAATTCTGCTTAAACGTTGTGTAATTCAGCTTTAAAAAGATGCTTTGGGGTGGTAAATGCTGCAAATCTGCCTGTATGAGAGAGGGGGAGAGTTTGACTGAAAAGACACCCTTAATGGACCAGAAAACGCAGTACTAGGTGCTGTTTAGAATATACTCTGTGTGGATTTATTGTGCCAATTTGATCTTTATTAGAAAAGAAGTTAATTTCATTTCATCTCATAGAAGACACAGGAAATTAAATTCTGTGATTTACCTTGCCACTGTGTATGATGCAAGGACAGGAGAAAAAAAAACAATTACTACATGATTCGCATTAAAGATATTTATTACTGAAATACAAACTTCATTGGACATTTGTTTAATATGTGATCACGTGATCTCTCACTGGACGTTATGCTCAGCACAGCGATATGCAGATTCGTGTAAGTGGTTTAATGCTTACGGTGAACGCGCAGTTTGATCGCATGCAACAAGTAAGCTGAATTCTCCGTAATCAGCCGCAACAGAGATTTTTTTACAGCCTTTAAAGATGCAACGAGCAGCTGGTCAGAAAAATAGCCTGTTGATCAAACCCCCGAGCAGCAATGGACCAGAAGTACACAGGCCATTGTTACACCATGAGGAAATTGAAGCACATCCCGTTCAGGCCATCACTTATTAATTTTACAGAATATTTTAGCATGATACTGTCTCAGCAACAACTGCACCATTAAGACTTTTTTTTGTTGGTGCCGTGTAGCTGATTATTTCAGTCAGACAGATTACGAAAAAGTATGAGTTTTTTAAAGCTGCATGTTAAATTATTTCGCTTCTGCTACAGGCATACAGTCTCAGTTTTAGGGTCAGTTTCTAAGGATAGCAGTACATTTTAGCGGAATCTACTTTCAATATTGCTTAAGGAATGCAAATACAGCTGGTTAGCAGCTGTGTTGATGTATTTCAAGCACGATATCGAACAATATGGCACAACAGTATACTATACAAACTCACAGACTATAAATTCATATTCCGGTCTTTTTTGATGGGAAATGTGCTGCAGACAAACTGCAGTGTTCAGTGCAACCACAAGATGGCGACATGTACCAATAAAAGTGCATCGAAGTGACTGGAGAGGAACAAATGTGATCCACATAAACACAATTCACGTTGCACATACGTCGTCATTCTGAACATGCACAGCAAATTCTTCAGTCGTTTGTAGAGGCTGCACGTTTTGTTGATGCGTTTATGAAACAAATCAGTTCAGAAACAGGTTCAGAAAATGTGTTAAGCACGTTCTGTACATGAGCAGCTCTGTATACATACACGGATCTCTAACTACTAGCCACTTAAGCTATGTAGGGAAACAAAAAAGATGTTTAAAAGTTCACCGACTAGATTTCAAATAGCAGCCATTTGTGCAGATAAACAGATGCTAAATCGATGTGAAATAGCAGTAATTTGCACAAATCCTGTGCTAAACGGACTTTTCCGAGCGGTACAGCACAGTCGCACTTTTGACACAGTGGAAGGCTGCACTACACCACACAGACCTATAAACACACCACAGTACGAGGGCACAATTAACGATCAGTAAGACAGTAACATTCATGTAAAGAAAAACACTTGTGCGATGCTTCATTCACATATAAAAATACATGAACTTGCTATGTATATATTCTAGTTATTCTTCCAGCAGTAATACGCTATTGGTTTGTTTTCAATACTTCGCCAGTCAGTGAAAAATGACTCAACGTGGCGGGCAGCTGTAGCCTCTAAGGTCGAACTTTAGCAGTAAGACAACCTGAACGATTCTTCCGTGAAAATGCCGAGGCTGTGATTATTATTATTATTATTATTATTAATAATAATAATAATAATAATAATAATAATAATACTATCTGACGCTTAACCGTCTTTGGAAAAAGCGCCTGCCGTAAGTAGAGGTTTCACTCTCTGCACCTGTTTCTCCTCATCAACGGCTTGTTACTTCCCCCCCCCTTTCGTTGCTGCGCCATCACGATCCTGCGGTCAACTCTTCGTTTAGACAAAGCCCCAGTGTTTATGGAATGTGTCTCAGCTAGACCCTTTCCCCCCCGTTTATCCAGAACAAACTCAATACTCTAGGTAGCTGTCAGATTCTGTTCGAATTTAAAAATCTAAAATTTAACACAACGTTGAAACCAGTGGTCAATTAAATGGATTGAATCGTTTTTTTTTTTTATCAAACGATCTGAAATTTGATATTAAGTGTAGAAATAAAAAAGATGTAAAAGTGTTAAGAGAGTTTGGCTTTTCATAAATAAGAACACTGAAGACGTCTCACATTACAAACTGAGGTAGATGACTGAAAATGAAATATTACTAAAATGGACACTGTTTACACGTAAATCAAGTACATGCTTGCGCAGACAATACTCACTGCCTATCCTGTATATACTCATTTTGTTTACGGCAAAGTTTCCAGAATTAAACACGTACTCTGCAGAAAAAAACTCATTTCTATACCTGTGTGTGTTATTGGTCTTTTATTTGAAATAAAAAAATAATTACCAAAGAAACATGAGCTTTTTAAGAGACTGTGAGTTAAAGGGCAGTGGTTAAAGCTTTGACTGTTTCTGCGGGACTTTGAGTTTTCTGGGACAGCGCATTCTCACCCTTTTCCAGAGTCCCAGCATCCACATTCCTGGCACCCGAGTCGCACCTGTTCCTGGCCTGCAGTTCACTGAGCCAGCTGGTCCCCCCACATATGTATCCGTTGGTACTTCCCTGTTTGGTAAAGGACACCCTTCGCAGACACAGGATTTCCTGAAACGCAAACCTGAAGTCGGGGCTCCTGCAGTAGATGAGTGGGTTGAAGGCAGAGTTAGCATAGCCTATCCAGTTTAGTATCCTGAAGGTCAGCTTGATGTTCTCGATCTTCCAGATGGCCGTCACCACGTTGAGGACGAAGAAGGGGAGCCAACACAGGGTGAATATCCCCATGATCATTCCTAAGGTTTTTAGGGCCTTGTGCTCCCTCAGGTAAAATTTGGTCCTTTTCCCGTTCCTGGCCTCAATGCCATGGCTGTCCTTGGCCAGGCTGCTACCGTGGCTGAGAAAACGGCCCTCGCACCTCTCGATTTTCCACAGTTGCTTCTTGGCCTCCTGGAAGACGCGGCTGTAGACGAATACCATGACCACCAGGGGGATGTAGAAGGAGACGATGGAGGAGGCGATGGCGTAGGCGGCGTTGGTGTTGAACTCGCAGCAGCGGCTGTTGTTCATGCAGCGCAGGGATTCCGGTTCGTCGGAGATCCACCACTTCATGTGGATGGGCAGGAAGGATATGAGGCCAGCCACTAGCCACACCATCAGCACCACCACGCGGGCCTTGCACTTGGTCAACAGCGTTTGATAGCGGAACGGCGAAGTGATAGCCAGGTAGCGGTCCAGCGCGATCACGCACAGTGTCTCGATGCTGGCCGTCACGCACAGCACGTCCACTGCCGTCCAGAATTCGCACCAGAAGCTGCCGAAGTGCCACGTGTTGAGGATGATGTAGCAGGCGCCGAAGGGCACCACCACCAACCCCATGAGCAGGTCGGCGCAGGCCAGCGACGTGATGAAGTAGTTGGTGACCGTCTGCAGCCGCTGGAACTTGGCGATGGCCGATATCACCAGCACGTTACCGAAGACGATGCCCAGCACCAGCATCGACATCAGCATGCCCAGAAGCGCCGCCTCCACGCCGCCGTATCCGGGGGCGACCGCGTCTGCAGAAGAGCCGTTCAGCTCGGCGGAGTCGTTTAATTCTACCCCTGCATCCGTACTTCCCATGATCTGACGTCCACGGCGGGGCGATGAGAAATATGGGATATTGGGAATAATGGGAGAAACAGTGAGCATTTCACGCTGGAGAAAGATCCCTCAGGAAAACACTTTCGGTACGTTCTCAAGGTGCCGAAAACTCCAATCACTTCACACGCAAAAGCCAAAAGGGGTAAAGTTAAGCTCCGTCCACATCAGAGTTTTATTAGACGCATTATAAAAGACGAATAAAAGACATTTCATATATTTAATGTGGATGTTATTGGTGGTCTCTTTCTTATCAGAAACCCAAGCATATTTCAGTCTTTTTTTTCATTTTCAAAGATCTGTTACAAAGAACAAAGTAAATGGAAGATAAGTACTTTTACTAACCTCAGAGTCCACTCCTCTTTCTGATTCAGGTGTAATCCTCGGGGAAGGGAAAGCGATAATCTAAAGGAGTTCCCATAAGTGATCAGACTCTCATTTCATTTAGCTTGCTGGGTGTTCTCTCTCTCTCTCTCTCTCTCTCTCTATCTATCTTGCCCACTCGCAAAGTCAAAAGAAGCGTTCTGGCATCGCTTATGGCTCTCTGCCTATTTGTCAGAGCACTTATAACATGAGCCAGTGACATCAGACACCAACAGCAGCCAATCAGGGTGGCAGAAAGAAAGAACCTTTTTATTTTTTTCCCCCCATGTCGGCAGCACCAGTTGCAACTGCGCTGGTGCTGAAGTCAGAATGTAATAAAGTGGGTTTTTTGTGAGATTTGACTTTTTGGGTTTGCTGGGTGAAATGAATTAGGTTTGTTTTCTGCATCAAAATCGAAAAAGAGAATATATCAAAAATTTGTATTCCAAAGTATATTTCAGTCTGAAATTCTTCTACATTTTTACAATTCATTTATATTTACCATCATGAAGCCCACAGAGATTTCTTTTCGTCTGAGAGGCACATAGACAGTGTTTTTCAGAGGCTCTGCGCTGCCTGCGCATTCTACATCTCATCAGCGTCGGGTATTAATATGCAACAGCTGCATTAATACCCAGGGCTGTATAATTCAATTCAGTGTTTCTCCCCAGAGCTGGTGAAGTGCACAGCTTTGCCAGTATAGCATATGGTACGACAGTAAGGCACATAGGATGAAAGTGTATGTGAAAGTTTATAATTTACCTCATTACAATAGCCCTAAAAGGAAGGTAGTATGACTCTTTATAAGGGTCCTTACTAATCGCTGAGTTTTGAGTATTGCTGTAAAAGGCAGATCGAGATGTAATTTTCTGGCAGACCTGCATTGCTATGCATGCCCTGACACCACTGGCTATGTGAAAAATGTCCTCGCTGGCAATAGCCTCTGCGATTCTGTCGACGGCACTTTCCTCGGTCTCCTGCCTCTGGCGACGTTCGCAGAGACTCTGGAGTCGGCCCGGGTACAGGAGAGCGGTGAAGGTGTAATCAAACGATAGTCGCGCCACCGACGCCGTGCAAACGGGAGAGGCAGCTGAGCCGCAGAAGCAGGCTCGCTCATTAAGCTACTCCACTGTGATTAATTACCGCGTGATTCGCTGCCATTAGAGCTCCACGTCTGATTGGCTTTCCATATTTATGTCTGCGCGATTTCTCTTAATCCAACAAGCTCTGTTCCCGTTATGCCCAAGATGCTATTTTATCCGGTCGTAAAACCCGAACGGCATGATCGTCAGCAATCTGTAGCCTAATCTCGCCATTTTGTTGCAGTATCCATAAAATACGAGATGAATTATTTCCAGTTTGTACTAGCAAATACTTTCTTAACTTCTGCCTTCTCATTCTTTTATATTTTACTGCCTTGCTCAGGGGCCTAACAATGACATCACATCGGATCTGAACCCATGACCTTCTGTCCACAGGTGCTCTGACTCATTTCCGTGTGCATCATAGTAAGATACAATAGTAAGGAAAAGCCAGAAATCAGTACGACAGGCCAAAGTCCCGCAGAGCCCAGTTTCTTTCGGGTTTTATGAATCAAAGGTGCCGTTTCCTGTACCCCTCTCGTTATGTTATGGGTTTGGCTAGCTGTTAAGGGACAGTAGTCTCCGATGTCGCCATCGGTGTCAGGATGAACGTGCCCCTTCCTTCACCGCCCCTCAGATGTGTCCTCAGCCACTTCCTGTGGGGGCGCCCTACTTCCTGTGAAAATGCCCTCGATGGCCAGTGCGATGTCACGTCATGCCACCGAAGACCCTTCCGCTGCGTGTCCCGTGACATTCGCGTGTCTGGCCCTGGCTGGACTCCGGCTGGCAATGGCGAGACTTTGGGACCTTCGATGTTTTCATGGGGAAACAGGATGACATTGCAATCGGTGTCTGCTGAGTCGGCGTTCAGTCTGTTTATACAGGCTGCTGTAATAGGGGTAGCACAAAAGTTTCATCATTTCCCATCACATTATAATAATATCATACTTAATATCAGCTTTTATTTGATTATTTGATGCAGTTATGCTCCTTACTCAAGGTAAGAAGAACTATGAACAATGGACAAACAGCGACACAGAACAGCAAAGCGGAAAACAGCATCGCACTTGTAGAGGATGGATGCATGGATTCTGAGTGAAGGGTAAAGCAGAGAGAGCGAGCATTGGACAGTTAGCGTTCAGACTGAACGTTTGCCATCAACCAGCTTCACACTCCGGTAAGGGTCTCGTCTCTGCACGTCTTCCAAAAGCCGATGGCTCCCCTATTGATCCAATGTGGGAAAGAGACCACAGTTGTTCTCTGTTACAAACCGAGTCTTTAATAGTGTCTTTGGATCCTGCAGTCAGAAAGGAGGCGATTATAGCATTTACACACAAACGGGGCGGCAGTGGTGCAGTGGGAGTTCATGAGAGAGCAATAGCTGCCCTGCAGGAATCGGAAACCCCTGCCCTTGTGCGAAACAAAGTTTTTTTGTAACACTTTACATGATGGGGCCCAAATAATTAGTAATAACTCCATTACTACTGAAGAACACATTATGAACAAATATAGATGCCATCTGAGATAATACATGTTATTATTATCACTCAGTAATGATGAACATGCATGAGATCAGTATTTCACTTGTGGTATTCATTACTAGTTCAGAAAGGTTTACAGAATCAACAGATATAGTAAAAAAAAACATAGTAATTGTTTGATAAAATGTCACAATTTATTAATGATGATCCAACATAAGATCAGTATGTAACTAAGACTTAGTTTATGGTTAATTAATGCACAAGTAATGGTATGTTGTTATATTATTTGTACTATTTGTATAGCGTTACTGTTTTTTTAAATTAAAAATAATACTAAAGTGCTTATTTAGTCAAACTGGTGTGAAACATGACTGCCGTTCACAAGTGGTACTTGTATATATGTCTTGTTTGGCATTCAAAGGCATCGTATTATTAATATAAATGGCCACAGTAAAACGGCTCTCAGTGAGTGAGAGAGTCATGTGACTGTGTTGACCAGTGAGAAGCGATCACCGGCTCTCACTGCCAACATCAGTAATTCTCTGTTTTTTGTTTTTGTCTTGGCCACTAGTAACTCAGACTGGACTGGAGTGCTGATGTCAGGCAAATGAAGCTGATGCTTTCATTGACCCCTGTCTCATCTGTCTAGCTTTGTTTATTTTGTTATTTTTTATCAGAAAAGCACCTCTATGATCTGTTTGGCCCGACCTGCCATGACTCCTGATGTTCACTGTCTGTGCCCTCAGTGATGTCATCATGTCCGCCATCTGCACCAAAGTAACAGTAATTGGACGAAAGCTGCTCCTTTTAAATTTACAGTTACTTTTATTTAGTGGATGCTTTTGTCAAAAGTGACATACGAGTGAGGCAAACAGCACACGGAAGACAGTAATGCGACTGGGCGGAGCTTCCAGTGGATGCCGGGGTATAGGCGAACGCAGGATTGGAAACAGGACCTACACAGCAGCTTCTAACAAAGCAAGAACATAGTAAAATTATTCCCTGACCAGAAATGCAACTTTTAAATTGTCATGCCCGGCTCGTCCGCTCCTCCCGTGTGCCACGCCCCTCATCCACCTCATGTGGAATCCCAGTGTTTACCAGTTGTTTCTTGTTGTTGTCATTAGTCTAGTGTAATTTCTGCATTAGGTATGTTTTCCTCAGTTCGGTCATTAATGTTGTGGTGTGTTTTGAGTGTGTCAGCCTGAATAAATTCCATTGATGCGTTTCCACAGCTCCCTTCGCCTGCTTCGCCTGTTCCAGATGTGACATGAATTTTCTGATTAGACGATTAGTTTTCCCAGAGAATGCATCTCTTTCCATAACCACCTGGAAGGTTACTGACTTCACGGGCCCTGCACTGATTTTCACCCCTGGGGGGAAGAAAGTGTCAAGCTGGCTGCAATAAAACTGAGCTCAGACCAGCTCATGGGACACCTGGTGGCCTTACCCCTACCGCCCATGGAGTGAGACACGGCCCACAGGCAGGCCCACACAGACCCTCTGCCCACACACCGATCCTGCCCCTCCCCCACTCCCCACTTGCCCCAGGTCATGGAAAGTTCACACAGAAAGCCAAAATGGGACAGACACCGTCTAATTTTCATGTAACTGATACAAACATTCATGCTTGGTCCCAATTAAATAGTCTCAGTGCCAGCGATGTAACTGTCTCAAAACAGTATGTCATAGTATTATAAATATACAGAAAGATTGGGAAATCTTTACAGAAAGTTTGGGAAATCTTTACAGAATGTTTGGGAAATCTTTAGAGAATGTTTGGTAAATCTTTACAGAAAGTTTGGGAAATCTTTACAGAATGTTTGGGAAATCTTTACAGGATGTTTGGGAAATCTTTACAGAAAGTTTGGGAAATCTTTACAGAATGTTTAGGAAATCTTTACAGAATGTTTGGGAAATCTTTACAGAAAGTTTGGGAAATCTTTACAGAACGTTTGGGAAATCTTTACAGAAAGTTTGGGAAATCTTTACAGAATGTTTGGGAAATCTTTACTGGTTGGAAGGCTCCTTGATGGTGCACAAAGTGACTTAACAACCCTATTGTTAAAATTCAATATTGACCCTTAGTTTGGGGACCTGGCTGCCCAGTGATCTCTTAGTATACTTTCAAGGAGATAATGACTACAGCATTACAATAAGCACATTTACAATAGTTACAGCTGACAGGAGTACATATGGGAGTACAGAAAAGAGGACTAATGGGAGTACAGATAGGAGTACAGACGGGAGTATAGATGGAAGTACAGGCAGGAGTAAAGACAGAAGTACAGATAAGGGTACAGACAGCAGTACAGATGGGAGTTCAGATAGGAAAACAGACAGCAGTACAGATAGATGTTCAGACAGGAGTACCGAGAGGAGTACAGAAAGGAGATCAGACAGGAGTACCGACAGGAGTACAGACAGGAGTTCAGACAGAAGTACAGATAGGAGTTCAGACAGGAGTACAGATTGGAGGACTGACAGGAGTACAGACTGGAGTACTGACAGGAGTACCGACAGGAGTACAGACAGGAGTACTGACAGGAGTACAGACAGGAGTAGGCTACCATGAGTACACGATGCACCCAGCCACCCAACATAGAACATTACAGTGTATTAGAAACCTCCCAGAACAATAACAGTTACACGATGCCGTAAAAATCCTGAACACCCCCCCAGCTAAATATTCAATAGCTTGGTGGCATGAATATTTCCTCTACCCCAGCATGTAAACGCTGCGTCATTCATTCCAGGAATTGGTCAATGATTGTTTTTCTCCTAAAGTGAGCTGAAAAAGTAATTTCATTGAGTAAAAAAAACCATAAATATCATTATGCAATGAAGATGAAAATGGTTTTATTGCATTCCTGTTTTGGACTATTATTTTATATTTCAGTAACGGGGGGGCAAGTTGGCCTCACACCTCCAGCTCCGCTATGTGTGTGTGTCTGTCTGTTGGTCTCTCTCTCTCTGCTTTTTTGTGTGTCTGTGGGTTATTGTAAGCATAAATTACATTAAGGGGACCAAATATCCCCAGAATGTGATAAAACATCTGTTATTTTCATGTTGTGGGGAAACTCAATTTTATAAAAAATCTGTCTGAATCAAAAAATGAAAAAAAAAAACTTGTTTATTTATGGTTAAGGTTAGGGCTGGGCAGGAGTTAAGGTCGTCATTGTTGAGATTAGAGATTTGCCCATAGAAGAATGCAGAGCCTGGTGTAGTCACAGAAAATGGATGGATGTTTCCACGTGTTACATGTAAATGTATATAAATAGTGCATCACTCCGCTTACTAAAGCCGCTCGAAGCCAGGTACAGTAGTGGCTGGGATGTGACCCAGTACCCATATGGCGCCGTGTGCAAGCTTCACTGCTGGCGCCCCCTGTCTGAGACAAAATGAAATTTGCTTGCCTTCTGACCTGAAAACTGCTCATTCAAGGAGCTGAATCGAAGCGCTTTATTAAAGAGTTTATCGTTTATCCAAAGCCATGTGCCATTTCTGAGGATCAGCCGGTCCTTGGAATAGTTAGTCTGATGGTGACATCACTCAGTTGACAGACGTTTGGGTGTCGAACCGACAGCCTTCTGATTACAGGTGCATTGTGCTAACCTGCCGAGCCACAAACTCCCCACCCCCCACCCCCCGCCCCCCGAGTGCTTTATGATGTTTTATTTGTAAGTTGTTCTGGACAAAAAAATGAACCAAGCATGTGAATAAACTGACACATGCACCTTCGCACGGTGGCTGTGCTTCACTTGTCAGGAGACGCCGTCGCGGAGCAGCTCTTCATCAGGGCAACAAGTGTCGCCTCTGTGATGACATTAGTAACGCAAACGGGAAGCGTGCAAGTGTCTCCTTGGCTTTCAAAAATGAAGGCGTCTCCTTGTGGTTCCAGCCGTCCCGCTTACACTCAGGCACATCAGCGTAGATGGTTTTTGCTCATTCACTCCTAAGTGGTAAATACTTCACTCTTTTGTGCTTGGGGTGTATTTGAATATATGCCTGGATTTCAGGGAATGAGAGAGGGGTAAGGGCTAGTGACGTGCATAGACTTTTACACGGCGCCGGAACAGTGAACGGGGGTGTGACCAAGGGGCGTGGCCAGGGGGCGTGGCCAGGGGCGTGGCCAGGGCATCAGGAAATGCCAAATGTATACATCCATCCATCCATTCTGCATTATAACGTATGTTATACACCTAGGAAGCCAAAAAACAGCCAGGTGACATAGAAAATGTACAATGTGCATATATTTAAGTACCGTAATCCCTGTATATTATAGAGAAGGTGCAGTTGTGTTGGATACTGAACAATAGACTGAGCCAAGTCAGTGTCAGCAGATAGTTCCATATGAATGTAGTTCCTATTATGAGACAGTGTTAAAGACTGTGGTTGTAAGTCCAGGTTAAGAAGTCTTATGGTCTACGGATAGAAGCTATTTCTGAATCTCTCTGTTTTGGCCGTAATTGTCCTAAGACGTTTTCCTGATCTCAGCAGACGAAACAGACAGTTACGGAGGTAAGACGATTCCATGGCGATCCTGCTTGCTCTGGTCGTGCGTCTCCTGGCTTATCACAGGGTGCAAAGGAGTCTTTGAGATGCAGATTAATCGAGTTCAGGATTTTATGCAGCATTTTGAAGAATAACTGTGTTTAGGGTTAGAAACACTTCCTGGTTCTTGTAGTAAAACTGTACATAAAAACTAAACCTTTTTACACTGGTGCACAGACACACACACACACACACACATACATATGCATCTATGAGTGCTCAGCTGGTTGGTTGAAACCAAATCTTGGACTGGATTTTTACTTTCTGGACATGAACTCCCCACCTCTGCATTTCCCCCGGGGTTCAGCCCCATGCCACACATGGACAGACCATATTTGCATTCACCAGTCCAAAGGTCTGCAGTCCAAAGTCTTGAGTGACAAACACAGCCATCAGCAACTCATTGCTAAATGTGAAACAGATATGACTTGGTTGCTGAAAGAATTAATGAATGAACGTAACATCACTGAAGTCTATCTGGCGTAATCGCTACCTGGGACAATTTCAGAGCATTTCACACTGTTTGATGCCCAAAAGGGGAACCAATGTCTGAAAAAACAGACTTTGGTTGCTTCGTGTTTGTAATTTAGCATGCAAAGCTAACGGCAAAAGCTCAGGGTGTGTTATCTGCAGGTCAAGACTGGGAGGTCCGCTGTCAAAAAACCGTGCTGGTATCATTCCAACACAGGCATGGGGGCATTTATACTACATGGACAAAAGTGCTGGGACACCAGGCTGTCCAACATCTCACTCTGAATCAAGGGTATTAATATGAAGCTGACTAACCCCTAGCTGCCGTAATAGCCTCTGATCTTCTGGGAAGGCGGTCCATTAGATGTTGGACGTCGCTGGTGGGATCTGCTGCCATTCAGGTTGGGTATGGATGTTGGCTGAGCAGGTCCCTCTCTGTGAGCAGCTGAACTTCCTCTCAGATGGTTCCACTTCACTTGCGGTTGATCAGGGCAGCTCTAGCAGATCAGACATGTGGAGAACCCACTTGTTGGAAAGATGGTGTCCAATGGGGGTTTGGGGGTGACTAACCTGACTAGTCTGGATTTGTAGTTTCTCGATCTGAAATGCCCAACAGTGGGGGCACATATATAAGAAAATAAAATCTCATGCCTCCCAGCTTGTCTCAGTAACAATACTGGGTTCAGTACTATGATTAGTGGATGTTTTTCATATTGCCCTGCTAAACAGTTCACTTTTAAGGAATGGTCAAGACACTGGTGATTAATCTGCCCTTCACTTCATTTCAGTTCACTTTGCTTATCTTCACTCCACTTCATTTCAGTTCACTTTGCTTATCTTCACTTCATTTCAGTTCACTTTGCTTATCTTCACTCCACTTCATTTCAGTTCACTTTGTTTATCTTCACTCCACTTCATTTCAGTTCACTTTGCTTATCTTCACTTCATTTCAGTTCACTTTGCTTATCTTCACTTCATTTCAGTTCACTTTGCTTATCTTCACTTCATTTCAGTTCA
>JAODUD010000048.1:5323121-5341355 GCA_026784285.1 Stomatorhinus walkeri | reverse complement strand
GATCTGGCCAAGGTTACAAAAAAAATTCTGCTGCACTTAAGGTTCCCAAGAGCACAGTGGCCTCCATAATCCTTAAAAGGAAGACGTTTGGGACGACCAGAACCCTTCCTAGAGCTGGCCGTCCGGCCAAGTTGAGCTACTGGGGGATCAGAGCCTTGGTGAGAGAGGTTAAGAAGATCCCATCACTTTGTGGGCTCTGTGTGTGGCGTTTGCACGTCCCCACAGTCCAATAACATATTGAGGTAGACTGGAGTTGCCAGGTTGCCCTTAGGTATGAATGATGTGTGAGTGTGCCCTGTGATGGGTTGGCACCCCATCCTAGGTTGTCCCCTGCCTTACTCTTGTAGCCTCTGGGACAGGAACATTTGCTCTACCATGCAGCTGAGGGAGGGGGGGGGGGTCTAATGACAGTGGGGTCACATGGACCCCGCACCTTATGTAACTCGCACCGACAGCCTGGAATCCCACCCCATTGTGTGAGTGGCTCCTGATAATAGAGGGTGATTGCAGTCTAGCCCCTAGATCTTTATCAAATCAAGCAGAGAATGCAGGGTACCTGTGTTTCCTGTGTACCTCTAGGAGGCCTTCCATAAGGACAGTGTTTGATGGAAGGTGATTCTAGTTTACAAACCATTTCTACTCAAAGTCATAGAAATTACATCAAAGGTAGAGCTGAGTGTCTCATGATGCCCTGGGTGTGACCCCCATCACATCCTTGAAGGACTGACCAGTAGAGCAATGTTTCTCAATCTGGTCCTTGGGGACCCACAGATAGTTCATCTTTTTGCTTGTTTTTTGTTCTTATAATTACCTAGGAAAGTATGTGAAATAAAAAGCCTCTTGAATGATGTCTTTACCACTGAGACTCTTCATTTGGTTCATTCTTTGAAGTAATGATGTCATTAAGTTACTCATTGGCATGCTTTGTGTCTATATTCGCAAACGCTGCATTATGATTGGTCCATAACACAACTCAGGCATGATTATCACTGCAGGAAATGGACAGAGGCAGTTCCTCCTAGAGCAGTAGACAGACAGACAGGAAGTGGAACCTCACCAGTGCAGATTCTAAAGGATGACTGCATCAGCGACGACATATGTCATAAATGCTGGAGTAGTTTGCTGTTTGGCAGTGGAAAACGATCGTATTCTTTTACAGAAGTATTTATACAGGTGGATTTTTTTAGTCACTTTCAGTGAAACAGTTCTCTCAAACCCACAAGATGGGATATAATGAAGCAAAAGGGTTAAATTAACTTATATAAGGTATATTTATTTAAAATCCATGCTGTTATCTCGGAGAGAACTCCTGATTCCAGGCCTTCTACTTAATGAGGGCTAAAAGGTGACGAAGTGGTTGCTGGAGGTAATTTCACACATTTAACAGACCAAGCCAGTGGAGATAAGGCCAAGATCAGAAGGTTGCTTGTTCAAACCCCTGGTCTATTAGGCCAGACCCCTTAACCCCAATTGCTCCGGGGACAGGCTAACCCCGCTTTCTCAATTTTATATCGCTTTGGATAAAAGTGTGCGCAAAATAAATACATACGGCCTCCATGATATCCATGTCCCCATACCAACAAAGGCAGCGGATCTCGAGGTGACACTGAGGAGACCGTCCGTGGCGACGGCGAGCGTCTCGAAGACGCCGTGTGCGCATGCGCCTCCCTCTCGCTCGTTACGAGGCGCCAGGCGCTCGGCCAGGGGCAGCTTAACCACTTTAACGTCGCGCTCGTATTGGCAGTCGCGCGTCACACGCACGTGAAAGCCAAGCACGCGATTGGAGGACGCCCATGACGGCAAGGGCAGGGCAAGACCCGGTGGTAATTGGGAATTGGGTTGACGGGGGTAATTACATGTCAGAGCAGGTTAATGTTAAAGCCCCCTTATTGCAATTAGCGTTTTCTTCCTATATGGTCATGGAAGGTACATTCTGGAGATAACCTCTGCTGGAGGTGTTAAGCGGCAAGCCGTGCAATAAACGGCACGGTATTATAAGAAGAAGCGGTACGAAAAGGACAGAAAGGAGGACGTATCACCGAGAAAAGCAAAAAATCCACAAAAAAATCAGTTTTTTTTTGCCTGACCATTCCAACAAATCACACAAAACGAGACGGTGACATTTGCACGTCTTTCCAGCTGGGAAAATACTCTACACTTTGCAGCGATGCAGTGATTGGAAAGTGTGCAGAATCTAGGACTGGAAACGGCCAGAAAGCTCTTCCATCGATTCCCTCTGATGTGCTGATTGCATTTAAACAGGCTGCCACCTGCTGCTCCTCCAGTCATTTACATGTTGGATCGATTATAATAAAACTTCGCAATGTGCACGTTGACGGCATTCCAAAGCGATGCGCTGAAAGCGATATACCAAAAACAGATTGGGTTTCCATCTTTTGTGTTGCTGCCGACAATGTCCTCTAGTAACAGGATGATGCATAATCCCCAGATAAACAATTACCCTGGTACCGTGTGTTCTTTTTGGAACTTAGTTACAGGCGGAGCTAACGTTAATTCAGGGCTCACCCGCTAACCTCAGCCAGCCAATTACAAACAAGCCCTCAAAAAGGTGCTGGAAGAAACCAGCAAAAATGATCAGGTTCCTTAGGGAGGTGGTGCTAGAGTCGGGAGGACAGAGCTATACAACAATGATATTTTAATAAAGTTATCTATCATCTTAGTATTTATCCAGCTGGGGAAATTTATGACCCATTTTAGAGCTATGAGGTCACGTGACTCGGTAGGTACACAATTATGTTCCCCTCGCACTGACAGCTGATGTTTGCATCAATTTACTGTAACGTATATACATTTGGCTATAGCCGGAGCCTAGGCCAGGATGATACATCACCAGTGGGTGATTAAGTGGGTATTATGGAAAGATAACACAGTAGGAGTGCTGTTCACCAGTGGTGATCACCAGTGCTGTTCTCCAGTGCTGTTCACCAGTTCAAGGTTGAGGCAAGGCACAGAAAACACCATAGGCCCTACATAAGAAAATATGGCTGTACAAAAGTCAGAAAACACTGAACGAGGCGGAAACGTGGTTTTCGGTATAGCAGTGAACTGAAGGAAAAGACTGAGAGGACCTCCATCAACGTCAGAACAAAAGCGACTTAACATCATTCGAACGAATGTATCAAAAAAAAAATGTCAAAGAAGCAATACGAGTGCACCACCGCTACTGGCCCCTGGGTGGCAGTGTTTAAATTTTTAGTGAACCTCTTTGAAATAGTTCCACCTCCTGTGATTGGCTAGCAGGCACTCTGAGGGGCGGGCCTTCAGGACAATCCCAAGAATACCACTGGCTGTTAACTATGGCAAAAACATATATTAATAAAATGGTTTACCAACACATATATCGACAGCCATGTTAGCTTACTTTATTGACTGTAGAGGAATCCTCTACCAACCCCAGGGGCAGTGACATTCATACTCTGTGGTGACCATGTGCCCTCTCCCGCAGCCAATCACGTCACAGGACCTGCACACTTCGCATTTATACTCTGTGGTGACCATAGCCAATCACGACACAGGAACTGCACACCTTGCACGACCGTGAATGTGTATGAACGAGGGACAGTCCCACAACCATCTATGTTTCTTTAATTTATTTATCACACATAATGTTTTAATGTTTCAATTCTGGAATTCAATGTTTCTGTACATTTTCAATTGTAAAATTCTATACTGTACCTGAAATATTTCTGATGAGATTTTCCAGGAAAATGTCAATGTTGATTCTTTATGTAGATGCAGGTGAGCTGTTTCATTGAATAATATCATAACACAACCATGGAATATTTTCAGCTTTAGTAGTTTAAACATGGCAGGTTTGTGCACTGCGATCACATGAGGTTTCCACTGTGTGGTTCGGATGCCTTGCCCGCGAATGGAAGGTCGCTTATGGAATCCCACGGTCAGCCGGGTGACCCGGCTTTCAATTGCACATCATGTTTGACAAAAGCACCTACGGTGGCCCTGGGGGTCAAAACACACATTTGCATTTCCGAAATGTATTTGTGTTTTCTGAAATGTAATTGGGCTTTCCAAAATGTATTTGAATTTTGACCTTCATGCATCCACTAGATGAAGTGCTGTTAAATGACTAATTGTGCTGTTTAAATGCAGAGTCCCTAACTCTTTTACGTTTGTATTTTTTCTCTCTGCCTGGAACGGCCTCATACACTCCCCCCGCCCCCCCCCCCACCACCCGCCACCCCAAAATGACATTACACAAGCGGGGGCAGTTTTCGCTCAGGTCTTTGCCAATTCCCAGTATACGACCAGCTGCTCTGCTGGGGGACCCAGGGAGATCCAGCCAAATTTACCAGAATACCCACAGTCCAGTAATTCAATTATCCATATCTCAAACAGGGAAAGAAGTTGTCATATGATTACAGGATAAACCTGAACATTTCCCGTCATTAATCGAAGGCATGGAACAGCCCAGTTTAACTGTCAAAAACCAACAATGTACAGTATGAGTACAGCCTTCACCCCTAAATGAGTTTTGAGATGAATTTTCACCACAATGTGTGGTCGGTAGTTCTGAAAGTAGCAAATAGTGATCATAGATTCTGCTGACAGAAGGCTTTGGCATTCCGGGGTTGTGTTGTGTCAGCTGATCAATGCTCATTGCATACAAATAACTGCAGAACTTTGCACCCCATATGTACGACCTGGCAGGGTCCAGCATGCTATTGAACGGCCCGGTTGTTACGGAAACCATATCGTTCTGGAGATGAATAGTAGGAATTCAAATGCAGCCCATTCAGTTGTTTAAAGAAGAATCTCAAGTTTTAAAAGGGGTAACGAAGTGTACACGGTATTAACGAGAATACGTTTAGGGTTCACGATAATGTCTCTGGCAGTAACATCTCAGTATTTTATTAGTAGAAGTATGGGTTTGATGGGTATGACTGGCATTGCGTGGGGGCTATGGTAAGTGAGCAGTATGGTCGCCTCACACCCCCAAAGTCGGCTCTTTCAGCCCCATCGCTTTGCGTGGGCGGGGCACTTGCTTGCTCTCGCCATCTCGCCTTTCTTTGAGTTTCCTCCAGATACTCCAGTTTCCCCCCGTGGCCCAGAGTCAGACAATAAGATGATATATGTGCCTTGCGATGGACTGGCATCCCATCTAGAGTGGCCACCCCCCAACAGCCTACGTGGCCTGGGTCAGGCTGCAGCCCCCAGTGACCTTCACCAGGAAAGCCGGTTAGTGTCAGTCTGCTGCCGCAAAGAGAGTTTTCGAGCAGCAGGTGCTCAACCAGTAATATCTGCCGACCGAGGTAGGGCGTAAATTTGGCGTGATGGTCTGTGATTGAAGATGGGCACTACGGGAGGGGTTCTCCTTGGTAAATTGAGAAGGGGCACTCAGATGGGAGTCACTCTCAATCAGCCCCCGCCCCTAGTCAGATATGTACCACAGAAACTGCCAGTGGAACTGAAGAAACACATGATTGGGGCACAAAGTTCTGTATCCTATACCTACAGAAATTTCCGTAACAAACAGGCAGCATTAATCAACCTGGAGCAAAAATCATATACACTTATATACCATAGGCAAGGCTGGCTTCCCCATTTGTACTTTGCTAAAAGTTCATTCAGTTTATAATACAATTTAATGCGGACCACACGATAAATCACCAACCCACGCTCCTGCTTTTTTATTGTCAGGAATGCCCCCCGAACCCCCCCAGGGCAATTTTTCTCGAGGGCGGTGGACCTTGGCTTTTGTGTCCCTGATGGAATTTGGCCCCCTGGGAAGACAAATGGCCAGTGGCCCATTCCCCCAAGGATTCTCCAGAACGACCATCTTAACACCATGTGCTGCACTGTGTATCTCTAACGCCTTGGAAGGTTTCCTGCCGGTTAATTTGCTTTGCCCCTCTCGTCTCAGACGGGGAATCCTAGCTTCACTGAGACCCCAAGTGTCCGTTAAATTGATCCTGTTGTGGATTTGGCTCCATGTCCCTCTATGGCAAATGTGGGTACAAATGCAGCCAGAACAGACAGATGGCTCGAGTCTAATGCTTGGACAGGGCTAACAGAAATCTGTTAGAACCCGTCTCTGAGTGCCTGATACAGCTGCCTGCCATTTCCACGTAATTCTACTTTTTGTATTTACACTTTTTAATGGAAATGATAATCGGCACTTTGTTAGACACAATTTGACCGTGAGAGCTAATATTAGTTTAAGAAATTGAAGTAAAATTTAACAAAACGTTTCACGTAGATTCCGTGCGATGTGACGGAGCTGTATGGATTTTAGAAACCGGCACTCGTGCTTAGACAATAAGCTTATATTACATTAGTTGGTCGTCTGTATCATTTCATTAGGTGAGATGAGAGCTGAGCAGAATTTAGTTCTTTAGTTTGCAAATCGCTCTGTCTTGTTCACACACCAATTAGATTAGACGGTCTCCGGTGGGTCAATTTATCTTTGGCACAATTTATTGAGTTTCTCCTCCACTGTCCTGCACTAATGATCTCTGTCATTGACTTCGGTGCAAATACAACAAAGATACGCAACATGACTACAGACAAGTTTAAGGGACTCCTTCTCGTAAGGTCTTATGACGAAAGACACAGGCAACCCAAGAAAATTGTGTATTGTGAATTATCTTTTATTGTCCCGAAGGAAATTTGTTCGGATCACATACCACAGTTGCTATAGATAAAATCATTCGACAGGTAACGTTACGAATAGCGCATTAATATTCGTCCACTACAGTTGCGGAGAAAATCCAGATTCAGATTGTGCCCCTCATTCGTATATATACTTTGCTGAAATAAATTGGCGATGGACCCGCATCCCATCCAGGGAGTCCCTTACAATGCGTCCTGACCTTCTTTGCTCCGGTCTCACTAAAACCTTGTATTCCGTCTTTCACCTGGGGGAGGGGGCGGCGTTCATCCCCAGGTGAATGGAGCAGGGAGGACGTCTGTTCCTCACAGGGCACAAACACACTCATGCACGAAATCGCTCTCGTGGGGCCATTTTGAGATGTCAGTGAGTCCAAAGGCATGTTTTTGGATTGTTGGGGGAAACTGTAGTACCTGAAAAAAAACCCGTGCAGCTCAGGGGGACCATGGAAACGCAACACGCAGAGCAGAAGTGGGGGATGGATGGATGGATGGATGGATGAATTAAGGTAAGGGCTACTAAAAACCTCAGTGGGTAACACTGTGATCACAGTGTGCATGTCCTCCGATGGACCCCCATCCTATCCACGGTGCCCCCCCCCCCCACCTTGTATTCCCTCCTTCTTGGGAAAACACCCAAGCTCAGTGTGACACTGTGATAAATAAGCAGTTATGGAATATTGATAGACGATGAATTTCATAACATCATTTCTTTATGCACTTTGGTCAAAAGCACAATAGTTAAGCAGAACAGCTTAACTATTGCTTTTAGTGTATTGCCTGTGTTACCTATGTGTGTTTTATCCATTGGAAAATTTTACAGTACACAAATTGGTCTGATTGAAACTGGCTTGAAATCAGTTTTCAAATGCCATGACACTAGCACCATCTAGTGGCCATTTCTCTGAAGTGCAGCTTCCTGTTTATAATACATAGTAAATATTTGTAGTTACTTAGTCGACGCTATTACACAAAACATTTTTTTGTCTCTATGATGATGATGATTATCAAAGCAAATATGTAAATACAATTTTCTATGAATTATTCAAAAACTAAGGACTGTCAATGAACCCAAAGCACAATAAATGTTTTAGATAAAACTATTTTATCAGAGTAATGAGTAACCTGGTTTACATTTGCATTTAAATATTAATGAGCTTCAAAAGTCAACTGAGGAAAACTACGAATTTTATGACGCTGAAAACCACTGTAATAGACAACGAATCCTATCAATCCATAACCCTCAACACACACTTAAGAGGGATAAAGAGCGTACAGGTGGCATATCTGCCAGATATCAGGAGCCCTCAGCATCGTCACAAACCCAGCTCAACTCGGGAACAGCTTATTCCCGATCGCTGTAGCTAAACTGGCTCCACCAGCACTTAGTATACTTAGTTAACGGCAGCACCCCAGAGCGCCATATCATCAAATTACGGTTGCGATGTTGTATCTGCTCTCAACTGTACTCTGTTAAAAGTACGTTCTTTGTCCAGTACTTTGTTACCTAGTACTATTTGCTCACGTTGCATTATTTCACCAGTCATGCTCAGCGCAAGCCCACGAAATTCTGCCATATCTTGCATCCAAGTGCAACATCACCACAAGCCTTCACCGAATCACGAATGTAATTATTGTGTTTTGTATGACTATATTATTTGTATTTTTGGACTTTGTTAAATTTCTTTACACGTATTTCTGTAATTTGGGCGCACCAGTGGAAACCCTTTTCCAGATGTGTCGTCGATCTTTTCTAATTCTTCATGCTGTAGCCAAGGATATTGGGGCATGCTTATTCAATGCATTTCTTGGTGTTATTATTTTATTTTATTTTATGTGAGCGCCCCCAAAACAAATTAAGTTCTGTGTGCAAGAAATGCTGCACCTTTTGTTGTTGGTGGGGCGTCAAATCATGTTGCACCCGCTGGGCTGCACGTGGGCCGGTTTTGTCTTACGTCGTTCAATCGTTGTACTGTAATCGTGGTTTTGTGGGTGAAATAATTAATAATGTAATGTGGTATATCTGTAACGATTTTACAAAGTATGTGATGTTTTAATGTTTGTAATGTTTCATGCGATCGGTTAGAAAGTTAGTGTGTCCGACCGGGACAGCCCTTCGTCATATGCTAGTATATTGTAGGACAGGGGATGTATAGTACGTAGCTTCGTGCTCATATGTGTGTTTGCATGCTAATGCTAGCTTGCTTTTGCCTATATTTTATATCGGCGTGGCAGTGTCATTTTTAGGCATCGTATATAACGGTGTACGACGTTGCGCTGGAGATGGACATTCGGAGTACACGTGCGACGCCCACGTGTTCTTTTATACGTCATCGATTTTGTTAAAACCGTTCACGTTATAACGGGTCCACAGCTCAATGGATCAATTGTATTGCATAATTTAAATACAGTATTATCAAAATACGTCTTGAGCTCCGTGCTCCCCTGACCAGGATTATCAGTCACAAGGCAGGTGAATAGATTATTGGAGTACGTATTATATTTTGGAAAATAAGTATGACGTGATTATAAATAGATTATATATACAACGTACCTATAAAAATTATATCAGTCTAGGAGGGTATATTTTGTAAATTAGGTGATGCATGTTTTGTAATGTAAGTATGGTAATGAATATTGTATAGGTATTAAATATCATTTGAAACTTAGACGCAGTGTGCATGTTAAGGCAGGAAAGAGTTACTTAGTGTCTATGTGTGACACGCACCTGTTCCCTTATACCCGTGGCCCCATGATGTCATTGTCATTACACAGTGAGGAACAGCTTGAGTTGGCTGCGATGCTTCTTCGTGTGACATGACACCATCCTGCAGGTGTCGGCAGAGGTCATTGGTCAGTGACAGGGTGCAGTGACATTCAGCTCACCTGGTGTAAGGCGACCGCTTGACCTTCCTCGCCACAGATGTTATTGAGCCTGACAAGTGTATTACTGGGATCTTCACTCCAGTACCTTTTTCGCCAAGGAACCTCTACAGCAGTGTTTCCCAGCCCAGCTAGGGAGCAGAAATGTGGACTGTGGCAGGGAGCTAGGAGGGAGCAAAAACATGAATCGGCTGTGGGTCCCCGAGGACTGGATTGGGAAACACTGCTCTGCAGTAAGAAAGTCACCGGGACGACTGAGCGACTAGACTGATCCCAGAAGTACCTTGTCTTTGTAAGAGCAAAAAGGTTCTAAGGTTGACTGACAGCCAGCTCTGTCCCACACGCCATAAAAACAGTGGCTGTTTTTAGTCTGTAATGTAATTACCATTATAAAGACCATCCCGCAACCTCAGACATATACTGCACTAAAAAGCACTTTCAGAGTTATAATCTATGCCGCAAGTGAACTTGACAGTTAACCAAAGGTCATTAACATTTTTATAGGATATTTCCTTTTTTCTGTAAAGTTAAAGCTATCTCATAAACCCCTGTGTCCCATGTGCTTCTGTTTCCCATCGTGCGGAATGATATGAAACATATTTACAATCTGACTCAGTGATTGTGAAGCTTTTAATGACAGGACAGCTGTCTTTCCTTACACAACTGGTGTAGGGTGAAACGTAATAAACCACCTGAATATTCCTTCATGTATATTCTTCATTCTGCATATTAACAACTTATTAACTGATGTGTTAGTGCTCAGATTAAATAAAACAAGAACAGAATAAGTGTACAGTCTGTCTTGGAATTCACTGTGAACTGAAATTTCTTTGTGGTTGAGATGCAAAGGAAATGAATGGAAAAGTCATATCTGTCTCCAAAAATGTCACCATTATCAAATATAAATATAAAGTCACTATCAAAGGGTATGCCCATTGTCACCAGTGCAGTTCCGCCATGCCCATTGTCACCAGCATGGTTCCGCCGTGCCCATCGTCGACAGCGTGGTTCTGCACGGCCATCGTCACCAGCGTGGTTCCGCCATGCCCATCATTACCAGGATGGTTCCGCCATGCCCATCGTCACCAGCGCGGTTCTGCACGCCTATCATTACCGTAATAATCTCCAGTCTGCCCCCAGCCAAAATAACGGATGAGTTGCTCAAATGGAGAAGTGGAGAGGATTTTGGCTGGTAAAGTCAGTAAACAAAGCCTGCCTTTATGTCCAGTCATGGGTTTTTATTCTCTTTAATTTGAATAAAATACAATATTACAACTGTGGCCTGATCTGATGTGAGATAGGATGTAAATTTTGTCATCAAATACAGTCCCTTTGAGTTTTCATGTGAGTTCTATTTCCTTCCTAATAGAACTGATGGTATATGGTGGAAAATGCTTAAATGGGCAAAACGTTTTGGATACTGGTGGTGTTGGGAGGTGAAGGAACATTAATTTTCATAAGGAATAAGGAGTTGGGCTTGAATCCAACCCCAAATAAGACATTTTCAGTGTGTTTAGCAGTTTTGTCCAAAGAAATGTAGAATATGGAATGTAAGAACAGGGTTACTGCAGCAAATGGGCTTAAAGGACTTGCTTAAGCACCCAATGGTGAAATCACTCTGCTGACCAGGGGACTGGAACCAACAACCTTCCAGTTATGGGCACAGCATCCCAAAACCCAGAGCCATAGACATCCCATGACTACAGGTTTATGTAGGTGACTGCAGCAGGACAGGATAAGAAATATAGTCACGTATCAATGTCTAATCACATGTTAAAAAAGAAGATTGAAATGTTTTGGTACCTGCAGGCAGATATTATTTATCTGACTTGTTGAATTAATTTCAGCAGCATCACCATACCAGTCATTGCTAATAAATACAAGATCGACTGATAAATACAGAAATCTGCTCATTCTGCTGCAGTCATCTGAGTTAAATAGGGGTTCCACATACCTTAGCACTCGGACCAATAACTTCCTATGTGTCCATATGTAATTCTTTGAAAAAGTATATATTTTATTTCTAGAAATATTATACACATCCATTTATCTGCAGGATATGATGATCCTATGACTGTAGCCTTTAAATTAAAGACATCAGCCCACTTTAGGTATCCAGCATGTTTACTTCAGTCAGCCCCCAAGACGTGTTTGCAGTTGCGTAGAAGGTAGAATACAATACCACCTTTCAAAGGGGGGAAATCACACTCCCTGCACTCCGGAGTAGATTCAAATGGGCTGCAGCATGAAATAATACAATTCAGAAGCAGCACGGGCGCTCGCGGGCCTCTTCCCTGGCTCGTGTAAATCACAGTGCGCCGAACAGCTTGGCGCCCACTTATCTGACTAAACTCATTTGCATGCGCGAGCCGGAACGTACTCTTTTAAAATCAACACTGAAGACCTATTATTTTAGTCTAATCTACCCTAATTAGAGCTACTGCTGCTACTGTACAGAGTGCCATGGCATCGCCTATTGCCAGTGCATGCATCTGTTCTCTGACTCCTTCAGCAGCCATCTCCCAAAGCCCACCCACAGCACTAACTACAGCGAGCTTTCTGCACAAACAAGTCGGTTTTACTGTCATCTCGCACACGTGAAGCGAGATTGCGCTTCTGTGGATCATCGGGCAGCTAAAATGAAGGGCAGCTGAACAATTAACACTGAACAATAAAAACTGGATACAAAAATACACAACAATGACTCGGTGCAAGTAAACAGTATGTGCATATAGACAACTGTCACCTCTTTTCCAGTGTCTCTGGATTTTCCCACGTCATAATAATGATTTATTTATTTATCATCATTATTGTTGTTGTCGCCATCGTATTTCCTGACTTTACTGTAAAAGAGCCGGTGCCACTCTAATAAACATGATGTATAATTAATTGATATTAACAGTTGCAGAATCTTTACAGACCTTCGCGTCCGTCACCGAGGTACATTTAGACCTTTGGGATAAAGTACGTTAACAGTGCTATATAAATTTAAGCGGCGTGTACTTCCAACGAAGCAACTGCCCTCGTATTTCATTTTAAATGTGGCCCATTAACCAAGATGACAGATTAATTTGCCGCTCATAGGTGAGAAATAAACGTGCTACAAGCCCCGATTACACCAGTATTACTCAAAGCTCCTTGGAAATACGTTCCTTTAAAAGATGCCGTGTGCGCCGCAGACCAAAGCGTTATACTGCACTGCAGAGACAAGACGCTTCATCCCACATCAAACAACTTTATTCCCCAGATATCTGCCACTTTCCCCCTTTATGTGCACAATAGCCAAGAGGAAAGGCTTTTAGGATAATAAAGAGAGCGACAGATTTGAAGATTACAGTGAAACTTTTTCAGCTGTTTTCCCCTAACTTGCATCAAAAACAGAGGGTGTGCCGGTCACACAGAAACGGCTCATGGGTCCAGCCCACTAAATACTTAATACTGCAGGAATAAGAAGCCGAGGTCGGCAAACAGCGGACTCGCAGATGGGGGCTCGGCTGCGGTGATCGCCCCTCGCCCGGCGATGCTGCATGGCTCTGCCGGCCGTCTTCGCTTTAAAGCGGTCACCCCGTGATGATGTGTGCACACCCCGCCTCTTCCCAGGCGATGCTGTAGCGCTGTCAATTTCTATTATAAGAGGAACAGTTGAGAAAAGGGAAAGGGAGGGAGGGAAGGGGGGGATAGAAATCCGGAGAGGGGTTTGCGGGGCAGCGCAGTCAAAACACCCATGGGTGGCTGCGTGGGCAGTCACCATGACTCTTCGGGAAGCCTGAACGAAATTTCAGACGGAACTGGAGGTAGGAAATAGGCCGTGTGCGCCGACGGGTCCCTAACTGAATCCGGGACTTGGGATGTCGGGGCTTTTGTGTGCGTTTCTGCGATCGGTGTTGTTATCCGCGCCGTGCCTCTTCTCTTTCGCCCCCCCTGCCTCGATCGCAGTCGCTGGGGCAGAGGAGGCTGTGCTGCCAGGCGCTCGCCTTGGGGCCTCCTGCTCCTGATGTTGGACGTGCCGCGCCGGGTAGGATAACGGAAAAAATAATAAAGCAAGCGATCCACGCCGCTTAACATCCCCTTGCGTCTTTGCTCTCCCTCAACCTCCCTCCATAAGCATTAGCTTCGCCGTGCCTTTGCCTGGGTGCATGAATTTGGGTCACCGTAGTGGGTTTAGGGGATGCGATCATGCGATCATGGTGGTTCGGTAAATAAAGTGAATCACGCATTGTTACTGTTTCATGGACCGGAGGTAAAGTAACTTTTTTTTTTATTAATTCCCATTCTCGCAGCACGCTTCTTGTTGTTCCTACGAATAAGGATGGTGGGGGAAGGGTGATCGTATCTCTTTTGCGCGGCCGCAAGTAAGTCTTGAGTAGGTCTATTTAAAGCCGCGATGTCTGCTTTGACCGGCCGACAGCGCTGCGTTTGTCTTTCCTTGAAAGTGGAAGTGAAAGTGCTTCAGGAAAACTAGAGAGAAAAGCGACCGTTTAAAAAAGAAATGGGTACAGGAAACTGTTGGGGAAAAGTTGATAGAAGCTGCCGGAGCTGGTTGCAGGGTTGCGTTGCTGCTGCGCTTGGGTGTGTGCATTTACTGCAGGTGACCGCCTTGGCTCCGTGTCGAAGTGATGGCGACTTATTACTTAAAGAAAACAGTCCGATCGGTTTATGGATACAGGGACTGGGAGCCTGTAACTACAGTATGGTGTGATGTGGGACAGCGTCGTTGGTTTTTTTGTCATATTGTTTATCAGCCGTCTCTTTCTTATAGTGAAACTGCAGTTAGCTGGTCATCCAAGGGAAGGCATTGTAGCTTTAAATGTAGCATCACCCCCCCCCCAAAAAAAAAACAATAAATAAAACTGTTACCCTGAAATGGGCCGTATCTATACAGTATTGCTCTTGTATTTAGATCTTAAGAACTTTAAACACTGAATAGGAGCGCAGGCATCTGTGCAACTGCGCACAAAAAACGCGAACAACTGAGTTTGGCTTCGCAGTGTTCGCTCAAGCTCTCGGCCTTGGGGCTGGAATTAAAATGATATATCCAAGCCCTCCGTACACATTACCAGCAAGCCGGGCGACATCCTGCAAGTAAATTGGCCTGCTTTGTGGTAGGCAAGAAGGATGTCGACTATGCAAAGATGACTATTTCCTCTCCACTGGGATATCTGTTCTGCTTACATTGTAACGTATGCGCTTGTTCTGCGTCTCCAGGAAATATTCTGTCGTTTAGCAGTAAATGCTGACTTTGTTGTCTGTGTAAAATAGATCCAGGTGTTCTCCACTGCCTGAATGGCCGCAAAGCACTTAACAAAGAATCAGACACTGGGTTTGTTCAGTATTGTTTGCATTCGTTTGGTCCTGTCTGGACACCTGCGGTAATCTGATATTCTTATCTTCCAGCCTTAGTAGGTTTGCCCAGCAATCATATCTTCTGTACCCATTTTTAATAAACAGCTAAATAAGACTGGGTTAGAAGCAGCCTGAGGTCTATACCAGCCGGCTCGGCGTACGCCCTGAACGGGATGCTGGTCCGTTGCATGGCTGACAGACATCAGCACTCGCTGCAGACAAGGTAGAGACAATAACCAGTCTTTATACTCTGGGAGGAAATTCGCCCAAACGCACACACACAGCCGGGGCAGGAATCGAACCCGCAACCATGGAGATGTGAGGTCACGTTGCTCTCCAGCGAATTATCATGCAGACCATCTGTCACCTCTGCAAGTGAGCCTTGCATCTGCACTAGGGCTTTCCACATCATTTTCCTGTCTTAGGGAAGCCTTTCTGGGGGTAGCATGGCGGAGATCAGTATTCCGACGACCTGTGCGTTCTCCAAAACAGTGTTTCTCAGCCTAATCCTCAGGAACCCCGAGACACTCCACGTTTTTGCTACCTCCCAGCTCCCAGTGCACCTGTGCCCGGCATTCGGTATCCATGATTGGCTGGGAGCTGGGAGGGAGCAAAAATGTGGACTGCTGGGGGGTCCCCAAGGACTGTCTTGAGAAACTGCTCCAGAAGACATTTTGATAATATCACATTTTTTTTCTGCGGGGTCGCGTGTTTTCTGTAGATCTTAAAAAAGATCCCTTGGAGCGACTCCTTGGATTCCTTGAGGAAAAATTCCCTTCAGAAATTCGCCTTTCATTTTCCTTCAATACTACAGCTGCCTCTCAGTAATGTTACGAGTGTCAGATTTTCCTTAATTCTTTTCCTTTTTATTTCTCTATTTCCAGTATTGAATCTTATCCATAATGGATGCTAAAAAAAAGCTGAAAGATTATAATCTGAACGTAAAAATCCCCTGAATACCTCATGCCCATGTTTTATCAAAAATAGTTTTGTGTACTTCCATATTTGTTCGTCTGTTCCCCAGCTCCACGCGCAGATCTCTTCAGCGTAAACAGTGATTTCAATTTTCTCGTGCTGCAAATGAAAACAGGAAGTCAGGACAACCCCCATCCCACCTTCTTATTTTGGTCTAGCTAGATGTATATTCAGGTATTCACAAAAGCATGTGAGAGTCCTCTTGCACCACGGCTTGACCACGATGGCAGAACTAGTCAGGGAGTGTGTTAAAATCAGACAGTCGGGGCACGACCTGGTAGCTTGTTTTGAATGATTACAGCCTCTGGTTAGGTTGCTGCGCGAAAGCGAGAGTCTGGGAAGACGGCAGAGGCACAAAGTGACCGCGCTGTAGCAGAGGAAGTGATGTATGTGTGATTTTTCAGGTGGGGGGAGTGTGCATTGATGGCTGCCAGGCCTCCTCCAGGGACAGTTTGTCCCCCCATTTCGGTATCATTCCCAGCTGCCACCGGGCTCTGGAAAGGCTGATGGCGTAAGGACAGCAGATGTGCGAAACATCTCGACGCCCTTTGCCCAAGTCCCTGATCGCGGCCCGTTTTTCTGGGTCCTGGGATATGAGTTGATAAATAAGCGAAATTCCTTCAGTAAACCTGCTGTGCTCTCTGCATTCTTGTGCCGGTATATAGGGGATTCCGCTTCCTTCCAGAGGGATATATGGTGCACGGACGCCGACCGAATTCACACCATAGTCACACTTGTCTTTAAACGCACGCCTTTTCCGACGGCATGCCGGCGGCCGGAGTGCGTTTTCCCTGCTTCCCGTGGCTGACGTGAGCGGCGGGCTCCTTGACGAATTCCCGTCCAGATGGCACTCATTTGGGATTCTGGCGGAAAAAAAGAAAGAAATGAATTAGCATGTTTCGGTTCTGTAAAAACATCTCTGGGTGCCTTTTGAGGACGACACGCAAAGAAGCAGATTCGGGACAGACGGTGCTTGGGATTTGAGGGGTCCTGTGAAGTCTGACATTTTGTGGTCTACATGGTTCGTACCCCCACATTTTTGCAGACTGCTAATGTCAAATATACAGCCTTTTTTTTTTTTTTTTTTTTGCAGGTGCAGTCTTGTCTTACCCTGTGTGTAATCACTCTCTACAGAGCTAGCCTTACAGCATTTATTTGGGGCAGTGTTTGGCTCTGTGGGTTAGCATGCTGTATATAAAACCGGAAGGTCACTGGTTAAAGTCCCCTCGTTGGCGGGGTCATTTCACCTTGGTGGTCTAATTGCCCATTGCATTTTTTAAGAGCATCTAATAGACAAGTGTAATATGAATAACATTTCATCTTTCACAAACATGCCAGTTCTCTGTTAGCCTGTGCTAGGATTCCTTTTACTGGGACCGGCAAGGTCACCTTAATCATGGCACCTTTAATTGTCCTCACGTGGCTCCCGTCTCCATTAATACACATGCATGGGCCGCTGGTGACTTTGTGTCTGCAGTCCTGCTTGCATTGAGCGAGTCTTATTCCGGGAAACATCGATTTCAGTCCTGAAGTGGGAGGAATTCCATTAGTTTGGCTGTATGGGGCGGGGGAGAGTGACTCGCTCTGTCTGACGGTCCGACGTTTCAGAAGGTTAATTCACAGCCTGGTTAAGGACTCTGGGGAAGTTGCTGCAGCATTCCTGTCCCTCTCTGAGAGAGGTAAACACAATCGCCTCCAAGCCGGTGCTGTGGATCCAAGCGCCAGTGTTTCCAGTTTAATTCTGGCATTGGCCGCGAGCTTTTATGTGACTAAGCGCTGGTGTTCGGGAATCTGTGATACCCCCAAAGGCCACCGGAGGCAGCAGTCCAGAGTCAGGCCAGGGACCAATCAGATTGGTTCTCAGTTCAGCTGCTATGACCTTAGTGGATACTTCAAGACCCCCCCAACCCCATAAGCAGGCAGTTCGTACCGTGTGTGTTCCTTGTTTCCTTTCCACAGGGAACATAAATGACATGAACATAAATAAATGTTTATTTTCTACACTAATATGTCTGTGTCACCATCTTTGGTGCCACAGGAAAAAGAAAGTGTGGCCTACGGTGTGAGGGGAGGATACCCTTTCCTGTCCTCGTCACCAAACGGCCGCAGCTGTCGGAGTGATTTAGCGTTTCCCTCACTCTACCTTTGTGTCTGATGTTGTATCCCCTTCCTCCTCCTTGTGCACGTCAGTCACGGATCGAGGCCCCTGGTTCTGATGCTGAATTATTAACGTAAGCTGGACGTAGCGTCGCTCGCCGGGGCCCGGTGTGAGCGTCCTGCGGCTTTGTGGCTGGCAAGGTAGGGCTCCGCAGGTCTCAATAATTAATCGGCCGCTACCTTCCTGGCCAGTAATGGCCGTCCGGGGGCGGGTGGGTGTCCGTGGAT
>JAODUD010000048.1:5253627-5273570 GCA_026784285.1 Stomatorhinus walkeri | reverse complement strand
ATTAGCTTCTCAGCATTATATGCACAGTACATGGTGATGATAAAAAGGGAAACACTATCAACAGATATTAAAATGGCTATAAAAATAGGAACCAGGCCTACATTTTGGCAACGCGGTGTGGGTCTTTCTCCTGACGTGAGGTTTGGATTACACACACTGCTGCTGAGTCAAAATGACAGGTCCTCACCCTCCCACTGGCTCTGGTCTCATTTATACCCCGATGGCCGCTTGGGTCCTGGGACGAGGTACAGGGTATGACACACTTTGCTGCACCGCGATCTCTGACCCGTGGTTGCGTGATGCAGAAAGAACACTGCTCAGTTTGCTTTGATGGTATGCAAAGTATGCTGCCTGTTTGTATGTCTTTCATTCACTGTTCGGCCCTGTCTATACTTGGTTTTGCAATGCATTTTGGGTGATGGGATTGCAAGTTGACATCGCCAAATACAAGTATAAACGACCACCAAGGCGCCTTGGGATCCGATCGCTCAAACCACTTGCCAATGTGGTCTGGGACGCACTCGACCACATATCTTTTGTAGCATAATCGCCATTGTGGTCTGACGAATCCCCGACAAGAACTGCACAATAGCTGTGTGTGGAGCAGCAACGAAATCTGAACGCAAGCAGTCGGCTGGATATCTTGGAGACGCGTGGCGAACGCAAGTGTAGACGGCCATGTGTCTCAGCTGTTTACTTGTGATCCGATCACCCAAGACGCATTTTTAAATACGAAGTGTAAACGAGACCAGTAAACGTTCACACTGAAAGTCAGTCATCTTACCGGCTGCTGACTTGTTATCCGCTCGGTATCCATGACGCCAGGCTTCTCTATGGGTGGTGCGTCACTCACTGCCACTTTCCCCAAACTTAGGAATTCTCTTCCTCCGGTCGCTCTGTGCGCGTCACTTTGCACTTTTTTAAATCTGACCTAAACACTTCCCTGCTTAATGGACATTGCTCTGCCTGAACTGCTCGATCTGTTTTCCTTCTTTCCCATCTCCTTTTAAAGTGACCTTGGGTTTGTGAAAGACGTATCGGTGTAACATTATTTTGTTTTGTCAGGTATTACTGAATGGTTGATTTTTATAATATTATCCCTCTTTGGGGAGTTTCGTGTAGTTTCCACTAGAGTTATATTATTATTTATTTTTTGCATCGCGTACAAACTAATCCGCTTCGTGATAAATGGTCTTCCCTTGTATCGGTTTACCCATAGTTAGTTAGCGACAGAATTTGATGTATTTGTTGTATATGATGTTACTGGTGATCAGGGGGAGCACCGACAGTGACCCAGGACACCCTAATCCATAAAAAAACTAGATTTAAAGCAGAGTGTAATGACCAAATCCCCACCCTGTGCTACTGAAACGCTGTGATGCAAGTATTTCTTGGGTCTGGTCTTGGACGGTCTTCGCTAGTGCTGAGGTGCTCTTCGGGAGGGGTGACGCTTCCTGTTAGACCACGCGGTCTGACCTCTCGCCCGGCCCCGTAGGTCAGCTTGTGGTCTGCACACTCTGCTCCTGCGTCATGCAGACCAAGCAGATCTGGCTCTTCTCGGCCCACCTGCTCCCCCTGGTGGCCCGGCTGTGCCTCGTGCCCCTGGAGACCATCGTCTTCATCAATCGCTTCGCCATGATCTTCACGGGCCTGGAGGTGCTGTACTTCTTGGCCTCTAACCTGCTGGTGCCGTACAATCTGGCCAAGACGGCGTACCGGGAGCTGGTGCAGGTCAGAGTGTTTTGATGTCATGTGACTTATTTGTTTGTTTGTGCAGTTGGGAACCAAGACCTAGAAAGTTATGAGGTGCAATAAGCCCGAATGGTTTGTCAGCTCAGATGTTTGAGAATTCTGTGTCCGTTTGAGAATTCTACACAAACAGTACTAGTCCAGTGCTGCCTTTCCCAAAACTTCTGTTGCACTACGATTATCGTAACTTCGGACGCCAGGCAAGCCAAGTGTATGTATGTGACACAAGGCAATTCAAAGTGCTTTACAAATGCAGAAATACGCAGTTAATTCAGGCATTAAAATCACACTTGAAAGGCAAAATAAAAAAAAACAGAAACCTAAAAGACAGATCTTGTATTGTAGTGACTGTATATGACTAAACTGATTTAATTTATTGAAAAGCTGCAGCAGACCATAATGTTTTAAGCCCCATTTAAATGAGGTAGCAGTTTGAGCAGAGAGAGAATCCTCTCACAAATTAGGCCTTCGGGCCCCATGCGTCTTGAGATCCGAGTTACTGCCCAGCATTTGTACCAAAAAATTAATGGAACTGATAATTGTTAGTTATAAATATTCTTAGATTTTGATGCTGTGGTTACTATGTCATAAAACAGTGTAAGCATGGAGTTCCTGAAAGCACTGTTAAAATGTGTCCCAGCTTTGATCAGGCTTGGAAAAAAACTCTGCGTTTTGGCCCTCACACGTTCCGGAATTAGGCCTATGTTCTCCACGTGTGGTTTCTGCTCAGCTTGCCAAAGACTTACTCCCATCTATGCTGTAATTTTAATTCCTTCCTCAGTGATTTTTACCTCTAAGCCATCACGGGCTTGGCCTGTTACATTTGGCTTTTGTCGCCCCCTGCAGGTGGTGGAGGTCTATGGCTTATTAGCACTTGGGATGTCTCTGTGGAATCAGCTGGTCCTGCCGGTCCTCTTTATGTGTTTCTGGCTGGTGCTGTTCGCCCTGCAGATATATACCTACTTCAGCACCCGTGACCAGCCCACCTCACGCGAGAGGCTGCTATTTCTCTTCCTCACCAGGTTGGGGCGCTGCTTAGTCGTCTACATCTATTCTTAATTAATCAGGAACATTATGCGAGCAGTATGTAGATATGCAAGATTTGCCCGGCTGCTTGCTGTGACGGAGCTGTTACTGATCCTGTCCTCCTGTTCCCTACCCCCCCCAGCATTGCAGAGTGTTGCAGCACCCCCTACTCTCTGCTCGGCCTGGTCTTCACCGTGTCGTTCGTGGCACTGGGTGTCCTCACGCTCTGCAAGTTCTACCTGCAGGGTTACCGCGCATTCATGAACGACAACACCATGCACCGGTGAGCGGGGGGGGCTTAATGTTCTCCCCGTGGTGGGAACGGCGGTAAACGGTACTGTTGGGTTGGGGGGGGGGTTTAAGATGAGAATAAAATTATTCTGAACCACAAACCATACTTGGCCTGCTTGGTACAGTTCTTGGTTCATGGTACAGTTTTGTGACCCGTCCCTTTTGTTTTGGTAGAATGAGACGCTTGTGACATTTTTGTGTTTTGGGAAACTGTCACCGACAGACCACGAGGGCTCTTTCTGCCTGATGACTCAGTTTTGCTTGTGTTTATAATCTGAAATGTAATATTTTATGTATATTTTATTGTGATATTTTGTAGTATCTTAAGCTCTCGTCTCTGTGTATCGTGGTGCTTTGGGGTGTTTTGTTTTGTTGTAGGATTTAGGTAGGAAATGTGCTGTGATATTTGGGGGGGTGGTCTTTGTCCCTCTCAGACTGGCCGTCCCCCTGTGGTTTAGTTCTTACCTGCAGGTTAATAGCATGAGATGGTTTATGTCTCCCTGACCTTCCCCGCTGTCCCAGGGGGATGACGGAAGGCATCACGCTGCTAATCCTGGCCGTTCAGACGGGTCTGATCGAGCTGCAGGTCATCCACCGGGCCTTCCTCCTCAGCATCATCCTCTTCATCGTGGTGGCGTCTATTTTACAGTCCATGCTGGATATCGCTGACCCCATCGTGCTGGCGCTAGGGGCTTCCAGAGACAAGTAAGTCAGCTTCCGGCACATTCTGCCATATCTGAGGTTTTTTACCCGTAAAATAATCTGTCTTTGTAGTTGCGCAATTAAGGTTCTGGGTAGTCCAGAGCTAATATATGCAGTGTAAACCGTACGAATTAATGCTGATTTCCTGACCCTCTGCCCTTTTGGAAGTGGGATGATGTGTTAACAGGGTGAATTAAAATGTTTAAGCTGTCCTTATAGCTGAAGATGAATTTCTGATTTACGAGGTGGTTTGGGACAGCTCATTAATATTCATGACAGAAACTACCTGATTGGCCACAGAATGTGCTCCCATTCACATGTTACCTGCTTTTGTCAGGGTGGTTCAGGGAACCTCATTCAAGAGGAGCTATCTGATTGGCCATTGAACTCATTCACTGGCCAATGAGTGGCAGTGCCTCTTACGAATATAAATAAGTTTCCCTGAACCACCCTGTAAACGGAAATTTGCACATTAACCGGTGCTTGCTCCTCTCATCACTAACTCCTCCTCTTGCAGGAGTCTCTGGAAGCACTTCCGGGCCGTGAGCCTGTGTCTCTTCCTGCTGGTCTTCCCAGCTTACATGTCCTACATGATCTGCCAGTTCTTCCACATGGACTTCTGGCTCCTAATCATCATCTCGTCCAGCATCCTCACCTCCCTGCAGGTCTGCGTCACTTTCGGGGGGGGGGGGGTCGGTCCACACGTGCATCTGCACATTACAGCCCTTCGGAAATCGACAGGGATCATGAGGGTACTGTGTAATAATATGTGCTAGTGGCTTGGTAGGGTAGTGGTTAGCAACCATGCCTCACACTCCCAAGACCAGGGTTCAAGCCCCTCCCCCCACTAAAACGTAGTTAGTCAAAAGCATAGCCAAACCTAGGGCCCTCACCCTACAGACAACCAACAACTTGGTCTCCTAGTCTACCTGAAACAGTGCATAACTCTTATTCTCTGAACTCTCTTCCTAAAATAAAAAAAAATAACTTTCCCAACAGAGTATTATGTCGATGGTATACGCCTTGGCTTTATTGAGCTAGTATTGGGAGGAAATTCACTGTGAAGTCTTAAAGCACTTATGTAAGTCGCTCTGGCTAAGGGCATCTGCCAAATGCTGTAAATGCTAGTAGTGGGAGACATTAGCTGTTTGAAATCCATCGTCTTTGTTTTGCACCGATAGCAATGGGTGTTTCTCAATATGCGTACCTGTGCTTTCGCGTACCCGTTTTGCGTCGTCTTCCATTGTCGAAGCCCAATTCTGATATTAATAACAGACGTACAGAGCATGGTAAAAAAAAATAATAAAAATCTCCAGATGACGCTCGCACCCTGCCCCAAATATCAAGTATACTTCGGATGCATCCTCATCAAATGAGACCAATCCCATGATGCATTGTGTCCAAAGTTTTTCCATGGGAGGCAAGTTAACGAGATCGCTTCTGCCGAGACCACAGATGCCATCTTTGCGTTGAGAAGCACCCAGTTATTTGTATGAATTTGCCTTTGGTCTGATGCCTTTGACACTTTGACCAACAACCTCTGAGTTAGGGGTCTGTCTCTCACCACCGCGCCACTAAGAAGACAGGACTTGACGGGAGTGTGCTGCCTGTAGGTTTTGGGTACACTGTTGATCTACGTGCTGTTCATGGTGGAGGAGTTCCGCAAGGAGCCGGTGGAGAACATGGACGACGTCATCTACTACGTGAACGGCACCTACCGGCTGCTGGAGTTCCTGGTGGCCCTGTGCGTCGTGGCCTACGGCGTCTCCGAGACCGTCTTCGGCGAGTGGACCGTCATGGGCTCCACCATCATCTTCGTCCACTCCTACTACAACGTGTGGCTGCGCGCGCAGCTGGGCTGGCAGAGCTTCCTGCTGCGCAGGGACGCCGTCAACAAGATCAAGAGCATGCCCATCGCCACCGTCCAGCAGCTGGAGCAGCACAACGACATCTGTGCCATCTGCTACCAGGTGGGGGCGCCCTACGATGCACTCGCTCATCTGCTACCAGGTGAGGGCGCCCTACGATGCACTCGCTCATCTGCTACCAGGTGGGGGCGCCCTACGATACACTCGCTCATCTGCTACCAGGTGGGGGCGCCCTACTATACACTCGCTGATCTGCTACCAGGTGGGGGCGCCCTACGATACACTCGCTCATCTGCTACCAGGTGGGGGCGCCCTACGATACACTCACTTCCTCAGTCAACATTTTCTGTAGTTCCATGTCAGCTCCAAGACTCCCGATAAGCTGTAGAACATAACTGTGTATGACAACCTATTGCTGCAATTATTTTTTAATGGAAGGAATAATACACAATTTCAATATTATATTAGGCTAATTTTCATGTCTTAACAAGTAGAAGCCAATAATAGCTTGTAATGGGGGTGGTGTGTGACTCGGTGGGTTAAGACAGGTTATTGGTTTAAATCCCCTTGTCTTTAGAATGAATTCACTTCGTCGTGCCTTTGAGCAGGACCGTAAGCCCCCAGTTGGTCCAGGGATTAATTCTCTGCTAAATAAACATAATAAAATCATCGTAGTAATACGAAAGTGTTGATGTCTGTACGTCTTTGTGCCGTAGGACATGAGATCGGCAGTCATCACACCCTGCAGCCACATCTTCCACGCCGGATGCCTGAAGAAGTGGCTGTACGTGCAGGAGACCTGTCCACTCTGCCACAGCCCGCTGAAGAGCCAATCGCAGCCAGCCGCCGCAAGCCCGGCCGCGCAGGACGCGCTGGAGCCAGCCAATCAGAATCAGCGGGAGGCGGGGCAGGCGGGCCCGCCGGCCGATGTCGCCGAAAGGTGGGGGGAGACTTCAGACGAGGTGGACGCTGATCTGGAATCAGATGGGAGTTCGCAGGTGTCCGCAGAGCCTGAGCGGGATGTGCCACAGAAGGAGCCTCATGCGAGTGCCCGTCTCGAGCCTACGGCCGGCGTCGTGCAAGCTGGACAGTAGTCAGGAATGTAACATGGCCGCCGGCACTATCGACATGGGCCGGCGATTGAGATCTCTGCTGTACGGCCTCCTGTTAGATGCTAACCCCTCTCACCACGTCTGTTGAGCCTCTGTGGGCTTTGTGCTCATCGGACATATTTACATGTTGGGTTGCGGTTCCTTCATGCTAAAGTGTGGATTCGAGGGCGTGCCAGGTTCCAAATCCGCGCGTTTCAATGTGAGGCAGCCCCGTCGTTTTCAATATTTATTTTTAACAAAAGTGGGCTAATCTGTTTTTCTGTGTCCATTGCCGCTGGCATTTTCACCTCCCTCCTCACCCGGAGCCATCCACGCATTTTCAGGCTCTTCTCACGGTGTTGTGCTGAAGGCCACGCCCACCCAAGCCATGCCCGCCGCTAGAGGTTCCCTCGCGGATTTCTGGATAGTCAAAGTTACGGCTGTTGAAAGGAAGGTGTCGCTTGAAGGGCCATATAGAACCGCTTGTAGGACAGGGGTAAACTTCAGTTAACCTGAAACGGTGACGGCAGTTGATGTACAAGCTTGAAGCACGCTCAAACTAGCACGCTGTCTGTTGCGGTAGTAGTATTTTATTTTATTTTCCTTTTTGACAATATAGCCCCTGCTCCAGTATTAAGCAAATGCGTATGCACTAATGTTGGTTATAGCAATGCTCCAAAGTCTGTCTTTGTCACATACCAAATATTTTTGGTTTGTATGAGGAAAATGAAACTACAGATGTGTGTGCGTGCGTATATACGCCCATACACATGTATATACACGCATATATCCTAAAAAGGGGTTTTGATATCCAGTACTTGCTGCATCGGGCGATGTGAAGTGGAGTGGAGCTCGAATGAGCACTTCAATCCGAAATAGTGTGAAGAGCTCGCTGCCATGGATTCGGAGCTGGTGCAAGCGGAGTAAACGGCAAGCGAATTTACAGTATTATTTGGCATTTTGCATCCGTGACAATGAATACACGAATTGTATGAACGCACTGTGTAAATGCCACTTTCGTTTTGTAGCAACTTGATAGCTTTTGCACACTTTCTTAAAGGAAACGTAAAATAGCTATGTGTATAAATTTTACATTTTTTTTATCTTTAGCATTTGTAATGTGGCGTTGACTTTTTTTTCTTTTAAGAGACTAATCCACGTTTTTTGGATACAAATGAAGATGAAACGTGCTCTGTGAATGCTGGAGTTTTTCAGTTGTGGTCAATGAAATGATAGTGGTGTCTCATTTTTATGACTGAATGTATTAAAACAAAATAAACATTGAAACCTTGTATTTTACTCTCGTTATTTGAATGCCTTGTGCTTCTCAGCCGTTCATACAACTTCAACACATGGACCACGTCCCTGTGTTAATCAGCCTGCTAATTAATGCGGATGGTATTGCTGTCGTCAGCTGGGGCACCTTTTTTGCGCAATTTGGATGGGCATCTTGGTAAATTCGCGCAGGTAGTCGGTGAGGGGTTTATTCTAAAATAATGCAGTTTTTAAAGTAGGGACTGACCAGCGTGCCGGCAGGGCCGTGTGATCTCGCCACAGGGCCGTTGTTAGATGGAGACAAAGGGGAGGCCATAGCTGAGACGCTGTTTTGCTTTTTCAAGGGAAGGCCATGAATCGCTGATGTGATACAATGCTGGAGGGAGGAAGGAACACTTGCTAAACTAGACCAAAGTTAAAATAGGTGGTTGTCACGTAGCGGGAACAATATCAGGAGAGGGGGGCGAAGCCCAAATGGGCTATGAGAGGAGAGCAGATGGGTATTTTCGAGCTTCCTAATGTGCAGGCTGAATGTATGTCAGAGTGTGGCTCCCTGATCGATCAGTGAAGGAATAAACCTTTGGCACTTGCGACTCCAACGTCTCCGGCGTGAGTCTCTCCTCATCTACGGACTCGGCGGAGTTCCACTCCCAACATCAGCTGTAATGTTATGTAAGTTTCATTCCCCTTTAAATCCCGAACACGACGGCTTTCCGTGCTGTATTTGTTCGGCGTAATTCGTAATGTAATATCGAGCCCTGTTACTAATGAGCTTGTGGTGGCCATGTCTCACTATGCAACGTGTTATTTCGTTTTAAGGGGTAATGAAAGCTGGGCTATCGCCGCTGGTCTAAACCATATAGCCACATAACCAGGAAAGGCTGCAAACGCTGTGCATTTGGGCGACGCCACTTTAAACGCGAGTTTAAGCGCGCGCTCCCGGCCCTGACGTCACGCGACACCTACTGGTACCGTAATACGTTTTAAGTTATTTTTTTGTTTTCTTAAGCCCTTTTCCTGGACCGCTTTTACAGTGAAAACCGCAAGGTAAAAACCACACTGCTGTGAGTTATTTACCGACGGCAGCAGATAATATATTCCGTGCTGCGAGCTGATTAGGTTAATGCGGCTGAACTGTGTAATTCCGTAAAACTTGACCGATGCATTTCTCCACGGGAAAGCCGGTTTCCCATTCTTGTTTACACGACACGACTTAGTATTTTATTCTGAACAGCAGCATATTTAGCCTCCGTCTATGTGAGATTTATCCAAACACCCGCATCGGGGCCAATCCCCAACTTCTGGGCCACGAAGCCTATTTTCATGGTTATTTTTTCAGGTTTCTTGTTTTGTGGACACTACTGGCGTTCTTTTTGTACTATTATTCAACTGGAGCAATTGCACTCTTTTCTGCAAATGAATCTATGAATCTTTTTCACGCTTTCAAACTAAAAGCGTGACCTTTCGAGCATTATAGTGCCTCCTGTAACATTATGTAGACTAGTCACCTGTACTTCCAATGGAATGTTAGTTTGGTGGGGGAAGCCCAAAGTAAGATTTTGTCTTTAATTTCCCATTTCGTGTCATACTAACATGGTTATAATTAAGATCATATTTCGAAACTAGGACATTCGGTATTTATATATTCGTTTAATTGTGTTAGTTTTACCTGTCGGGGTGCAAGATCGAGCGCAGTTGGCAGTACGTCACGATTTAAAGAACACTGTTCGCCCACTAGTCAGTGTCTTTTTATTTATTATTGAATTATTAATGATGATGATTTGTCTGCTTTACTGAGATTCATTACAGGACCGATGACTGACTTTTATTTGGTCTAGTTAATTTACACTGGGCTAGAAAAGTGTTCTCGATGTTTCTGTGCTTGTCCTCTGTCCTGTCAGATTAGAGGGAAAACGTGTTTAAATTCCTTTAAACTCGATTACTGTTGTTATTGTGCTATAATAATAAAAGCAGAAATGTTTTGATTTCTTGCTGTGTTTACATTTAAGACCAATATCCCTGAAGAAATCATGAAATAGAAGAAATAGCTGTTAGATACACTCACGTTTGATGTTACTAGGTTATGAATGGAGCGTGAACCAATACTGAGCTCATACGTACGCGAGTCAAATTCTCTGATGTTATAGAAAGCAGGCTAAGGTTGGTCTTTCAATCGACCGCAAGATGGCGCTATTGCCTCATATTTTGCTGTCTTTTTCGGTAAAGCCGTGCAAGTCGTTAAATGTGCTGTGTGACCAGTTTTATGTGTACAAATAAACCACCCACGTTATCTGCTAGTATATATGAGCAATAATTTGCTCGTATGTAGCCATCAATTATTTAGGGCAGTTTTGTGGCTGTGGCTTCAATAAAATTACCAAGAAATACGCTTCCTAATAGTTTATCAAATTTGGATTGAAAGAATGCCATTCCAGCCTTTGCAAATAATTGCTTTTAATATTTTTTTTTAAGTCTCGTGTCATCGCGTAATCAAAAGATCTAGCTGAGGATTCTAAAAGTAAGTCGACCTGAGAAATATTAGTATATTCTGTGAACTGTATAATAAGTCTGAATTCTCACTTAACTGTATGTTACCAGTGACTGCGCGAACATTGCAAAGCAGTGTCGAAGCGTTCTCGAACATATATGCTACATATAAAATTTTATGCTTCTGAATAAGTGCAAGGTCATTATTGGTGCACTTATGACTTGTTTTCTGCTTGCTTAAATACACGTGTGTGTGTATGTTAACATACACACACACATGCACATACATAGTCTATACACATTGTGTATATATAATATGCTTTGAAGTATGTTTGTATATTTCATTTGGTAATGAGAATGCGGAGATATTCTTAATGTATAATTTACGGACCGCGTGACAAGTAATTATTATTAATAATAATGCATGACAAAGGTAAGAATAGAATGGGACTAAATTGTGAACAGCACGTATGAAGCGCAGTTATTCACACATAAACATACCCTGGATGATGACAGTAGCTGGTGTGGCATCCAAAGGTTTAAATAGGTTAAATTGGTTTTCAGTTCAAATGACACATGCCGAGATAACTTGCGTATTATCTGTGACACTGCAGGTAAAACGGCTCCTAAAAACCGCTGGGGAGGCTCTGCATTCATCACTGGGGAGTGTCAGGCTCTACATTCATCATCAGCAACTCAGCAAGATTCGTAAATGCACAATTTTCGTTTCTTTTTTTGTCGTACTGAGCGTTAACGTCTGCATGTGCTCAAGGATTACAGGAAAAAAACCGGACTATTCCTAAAATGAACTCTTAAGCTTTTTAAATGCCGTCTAAAATATATAAACGCATATGGTTCGATCCGCGAGCATTGAATTTTGGCTCTGCACTGTATTATTCTTCTTAAATAATGCATCGCTTTGCTGTATTATTGGTTACTGTCTAATAAACAGGTAATATTCAGAATATTTATTGCCAATTACCGGGAAACTCCCTAAAACCGAGAAGGACCTATAAGGAAGTTTGTGAAATGAACATTGAGACCTGATTTTTTTTTTTTAACCCAAGCTCTAGATTCTTTGTGACGCCCAAATTATTTTTGGGTCGATGTCGATGATCCAAATGGAATATGCGGAGTTCTACCTACATAATCTAAATTATCTAAATTCTATAGCGGCTTTAAAGCACGCGAGGAGTCGGACATTATGATCGCGCGCAAGTCAGTACTGCTACTTATAGGATCTGACGTGCTGACGTACTCTTTAGGAAATCTGCTTATTATCGATTGTTATTCAAGAAAAGATTCGTAAACATTGTGTTGGAGAACGAAACTGGGTACCAAAATACCTTTTTAAAGGATTTTATAGATGCGCCATTATTATATAGTTTTTCTTGTTAGGTGGCCGATATGTCCCTCGTGTAAAAGATTATTTATTATACAGCTGGCAGTTTGTTTTATTCATCCGAATTACGTAACTTACAGTTTTGCAGTTGACCCATTTTCTGCAGCTTGATGTTTCACTAAACGCAAATGCGAAACTTTGGCCAGATTCTAGTTCCTTAACCACTGCGCCCAAGGGAGGTATTTGTAGTTGTTTGTGTGTTTTGTGTAGAAAGAGCCTACGAACATTGCGTAAATTAAAGTCTAAAGCGTAAGGAAACCCGAAATGGTCTCTCTTGAAAAACAATGTGTATAACCACAGTGACAAATTAGTGAACTATACCTAACGGAATCAGCTACGCTTCTCTACAGACATCTGTCGATAACACCATCCGATTTTTTTTTTTTTACATATTCTGGAGTTTTGTGGTATTTTATTGAAATGTTAAGCTGAAATATCCCAGTAATATATACATATTTATCTTCATACAGGGATTGGTTGTATATGATTGTTGCCTCATTTTAATTTACAAATACAAAAGTATGAAAAAAATAGAACGATTTATCTTTCGTTTATCATATAGTTTTGCCTTAAAATGCAAGTTATATGACCTAAAACAGCATTGGAATTGAAAGTTGGTTTCGGCTCCACATGTGAAGAGCAACATTTAACTTGATTTTGTATGTATATAAAATTTTGATTATGCTTAGAAATATGTTTGCAACACGCAAAAATCAATTAACTTAATGCATGCACTACTTAAAATGTAATCGCTATTTGCATAATTTGTGTAGCGAACACTGCTCAACTTATAATTTTCTTATGCATGAACTCAGCGCAAAAAAACAAGCAATTTAAATCAATTACGCATTGTATTTTAACCGTGCATTTTAAATATGCAGTTGCGTGTTTGTTACAGGAAGTCAGAATTTTAAAATGCACTATAATAGATCTCCCAACGATTTCCACGATTACCGTCTCCCTTTTGATGCAAAAGGTGTTACTGTAGATCGCCTGCTCGACGGGAATGCAGACTACAGCATCACGTCTAAGTTGAGGTAATGTATCAGTAATGGGTCTAATGAATTGTAGTATAATGCTACCCATGCTGTAACAGTACTATACGCCAGGTGTTCGGCTATTTCTGACATCTGGCGTAAGGAAATATGTTTCGGCTGCTGTCTGACTTTTTTTTTTTTTTTTTACAATGACGCTGCATGTTTAATGAAAGAGGGCGGACAGAAATATGTAATGAGCCGACTGAAGCCGCGGTTGGCGTACGGAGAGCAGTATTCAAGGCCGGTCACTGTTCAGGGTTGGCCTGTCTTGCGTGGTTACTCCCCTCGCCGTTGGGGCTGGTGTGCTTGTGTTTAGCTCTCAGAACAGTCAAATCGGATTCCTTAGGGAAGGGGGCACAAATCACTCCAGTTTTAACAAGGGGATCGAGACGGGATACGCGTCCACAAGGGTCCATCTCGTCTTCATTTCAAATTTCTCAATCAATTTGCTTTGAACAGAGGAAGTCGAGGCGGAAAAAGGGGAAGAAATAAGAAAATAACTTGTCTGAAGATGATGACACTTGATACCGCCCAGTCCGAATGATCTACTTGATTTTTGTTATTTCTTACATCGATATGAAAGGTTTTATTCTTCACCGCTTGTAATACAGAAGGGAAATCCGCAAACTGAAGTGACACGTCGCTTGTTTTCGTTTGTCCGCGATATTTTTTATTTTTTGCTCTTCTGCTCCAAAACGCTTTTGCCAAACCTGGATTCTTTCGGCGTGTTCTTCCTCCAGTCCGTTTCTCGTGCATGCATATGTGTGCTTTTTTAATTGAGCAAGGTCGAACAGGCGCATTTTCGCACATTCGCGATCGCAGCCCCGCGCTATAACCCACTTTACTTGTGATCGAGAGAAACGGGGCTGGTAGAATTAAAGGTATAGGGGATCTGGAAGAGTCCGTTTTCATGTTTGGGCTTCAGGATAGCATTCAAAGGAGTGGAAGTAGCATGAAAGAGGAGCCGGTCGTGTCCGGGATGAACGCGGTTCGGACATGGATGCAGGGGGCCGGGGTACTGGATGCTAACACGGCCGCTCAGAGGTAAGATCCGACGGGCAGCATCCGTAAGTGCGCGCCACTGACTCCCGCGCAACATTCAATCTGTTCAAGTTTAATTCCTTTTTATCGAGGTGATATTTCCCCCCCGGATGACACGGTGATTATCCAGAGAGTACTTCAGAGACCATGTGCTCTCATAATTCTCATAAGTATTCAGTCAAAGCGGCGTTTCGATGCTTAACGATGCGCGTCCTGTCTTCGGCGGAGCGCACGGGGTGACGGCTGCTTGTAGTCCGGACTGCTTAAAGGAGCGAACTGGACCAAATTATGGCTAAAACACAAGAGCCCCCAGACTATTTTTAGGAACAACAATAACAATGGTGTTATTATGAACTACTAATACTGGCATATGTTATTAGTGATATCATTGTTGCGCCATTAATAATATTATGAATTATTATAATAAGTAAACTAATGCTGAGAAATGCATATTAAATGTTAGTTTTCAACAGAAAAATGTTTAAGATTCAGGAAAGTATCTGGACTTTACCCGCCGGGTAAAACTTACTGGCCGTTATAGTTATAAGCACGTTGTGTTTGGAATAGTTTTGCTTACTTTCCCCCTTTATGTTCCTTTCTTCACAAAGCCACTTTATAACAACTAAAGAAAAGAATAAAACCGGCTAAATTTGTTTAGGTGATTTATTTATTTTTGAAAAAATTAAACAGGGCATCACAATTTAACGATAAATTAAACGACCTCTTAACAAAATATTCGATATTTGTTTGTGAAGTAAATAAATACTGTTTCAACTAAAACACGATTATTTTAAATGTCCTGCTATTGTAACGCCGAAGCCTTTCCCCTGTCTCCCCGCAGCGGAGTGGGACTCGCCCGCGCTCATTTCGAGAAACAGCCGCCGTCCAACCTTCGGAAATCAAACTTTTTTCACTTCGTCCTGGCTCTATACGACAGACAAGGGCAGCCGGTGGAAATTGAACGGACGTCTTTTGTCGGGTTCGTCGAGAAGGAAAAGGTGAGTTGGGTCATTCAAAACACTTAAATGTTTATTTGGTGAAGTATTTGGAACAGTCTTTCAAGAATACACCCGTTTACTTTACATAAGTGCTTCCGCGATTGCACGAGACATTATCAAACATCTGGTAATATATGATATCAATAAATTTTAAATCTAAAGACCGCCTGTATAAAACCACCTGTTTTTGCGTTCGAACATTTTATTATTATCACATTTGAGCATACGTATAGGGTTAAAAGAATTCCTTTCGCTTATACAATATCGCTTTACAAGTATTTTAAACAATTATGTTTTATTACAACCGATGTTTTACTTATTTAATACACCCCAGAATATAAACACAAGTAACAGCAGTACGAGCAGGAACTGTTTCTAATGCATCTTGTATGGCTAAAAAATCCTCGTGTTTCTGATTTGCATGTAACTGTTTCGCAATGCTGAAATAATATTTCGTAGCACCAATACAGTTAAATATCATTTTGACCACGACTGAACATATGGCGTACTGGAATCTTAAATATTATTCCCCCAGTACAGGTATAATTTAATTATGACAATGACTATAGTCAGTGATGTTTAAATGAGCGAGTTTGGTCGTCTTTACATTTTAGTTTAGTTTTATTTTATTTCTAATTCTTGGCTGGGTTTATGTAAAATTCCTATCACACAGTATTATAAATCACGCAGTGAAAGCATATGACGGCTGATCACCTGAAGAAAACTGACGCACGGAATCGTTGCATTGACACTTTTAAAGTAACTAATTGACAACGTCACTTGATAATGACGGGGTCGATAACCTACGCCCATTTTCCAGGAAAAAATTAACTACAACTCAAGGTCATTTTTGGATGGGGAATCCCGCTTTTATTATTACATATATTTCATGTACTGTATGATTAATTACTTTCCTGTTTAATCTAGATAATGCCGACTTGTTCTTAATGTATTTCTGTCGTCAACATTCTGGCCGTCTGCCCGTCTTTCTCCCTGCGACTTTCCAGCAAGTCCAAGCCCAGGCGAATCTCGATGAGCAGATGACACAATTGTAACAACCATGTTTATCTGTGCAGGAGCTGAACGGGGAGAAGACGAATAACGGAATACATTACAGATTACAGCTTTTGTACAGCAATGGTAGGTGGTGTGTAGTTTATTTTGCGCGTGACTCCTTTCCTTATCGTTTCCAAAAGCTGCGGTAAAACGGCCACGTCAAAATAGTAACGAATTTATGTTTGAATGTCTGAAAGCTCCAAACATTTAATATTCTAGGGGCCAACAGCAATTTTGCTTTAATTAATTATCGGTATTCTAGTGCTCACTAACGGTTTTGTTAATATTTTCAGTGTTAGCTGTTTTTCATTAATTATTCATAACTTCTCAGGAAAAACCTTCTTAATATAGTTTTTTCCCCCTTTTTTTCTAATTTTCCTTATTGCGATTTATTATAAATTTTGCGTTATTATATTTAGCGTGCTTATTTTGGAAAATTCTTCTTTAAAATGTGGCACTGGGTAACCGAACAAAATGCTTAGAAAATATTAAACAAAAACAAAACCAAGCGCTAATATGAAACGTACGATTTTTTTGTTAGGTCAATTGAGCTGTTAATATATTCATAATCTAGTCATATTCAGAATTTCAAATATCGTATTATTTTAAAATCTTTTCGAAGGTCACCCCATATATCAATATATAAGTATTTAGTCAATTGCCTGTGATGAGCTGTTTTACTGTTTGTTATTAAACGATATTAACTTAATATAAAATGGCTTTAAGAAATATAACAAAATATCTTAAAGACGAAATAGATCCCATTTCCTGAGTAATCAGTTAGATGAGTCTTTTTGTCGAGCGCATGCCCTGCAACAAAGGAGTGGTTTAAAAATATATAGCGATGTTTTTTTTTAATGAATGTGTTTTGAAATTATTTGTGTATAATGATAGCTGCCAAATGCAAACACCGAGAATAGCGCAGATGCGCTTGACAACGATAAGTGAAAGTACTTACAAATCACAGAAAAACAAGGTTAATATTTAATTCTTCTTTGTAACAAAAATAACCAGAAACAAATAATAATTACAGTTGTGCTACCTTACATTAATATGAGCAGTTTTAAGCCATTTTTATTGAAATTTTGTATTTATATTCTATATATAGAACTTGAAGAATTGAAGTAAAATATTATGTCATGCTATGTCTGATTAGAATGTATTTACACCTGTGTCATATGAAAGGTATGTCATTTACAAATGTACCTGAATAATGTAGATGGCGTTGAGTGCCGCACCTGGGCCTGCTTTGTGGGCACTCGCAGCTGCGCGAAGCGTCGCATTTTGTTATGTCGCATGGTGCCAGGTTCCTGTTTTTAACACTATGAATCTCTACCCTCCCCGACAGGCATCCGCACGGAGCAGGACTTCTACGTCAGACTCATCGACTCCATGACCAAGCAGGTACGCTCCCTGCCCCTCCAGGTCCCGCCCCCCCCCCTGCTGGGACCCCTCCCAGATAGAAAAGGGGTAAACAGTTTTGTAAAGATAGTGGCCGTGTGCATGACTGGCGTGTGCGTGCGGGTCTCTGGGTGTCGCTGAAGCTTATGCCTCTGGGGTAGGTTGTCAGGCCTCTTCACTGCAGCGATGACATGTGGCAGTGGGTCCTGACTGCCTTCTCCATGACACAGAAGCGTCTTCTCCATCGGGGGTGTCGTGAGGCGCTGACCGGGACGCTGCCTGACAGCTGCTTCCTGTTACTTCAACATGGCCGTGCAGGAAGTCAGTTAGAACCTCATTTCATATTTCACAACAATAATAATAATAATAATAATAATAATATTAGTAATAGTAGTAGTAATGTTGCCATTTCATTCAGTCGAAATTAGATTTAGTGAGCTAATATATATTTAGATATTTAGTGAGCCATTGACAAGCATGACTTGTTCTTGAAAGTTCCAATCCAGGTGTTTCTGGAATTGTGTAATTTTATATATAAAATAAATTTACTGTAAGTGGGGCGATATAGTGGTGCAGTGATGCTTTACACCTCTGGGATCACGGTTCGAGAGTCTGCTTCGACTGGGGGGGGTTCGCATGCTCTCCTCATGTCGTCGTGGGGTTTCCTCCAGGTATTCCGGTTTGCCCCCACCAGTCCAAAAACATGCTGAGGGTAATTAGAGCTACCAAACTATCCCTAGGTGTGCGTGTGTGTGTGTGTGACGGACTGGCGTGTGACTGTGCCCTGTGATGGGTTGGCGCCCCATCCTGGATCGTTCCCTACCTCGTACCCGTAGCCTCCGGCATAGGCTCCGGACCTCCTGTGACCATCAATAGGACAAACGGTCACAGAAAATGGATGGATGGAATTTACTGTAATATGTGATCTTTGGTGTCTGGACAATATCACACTATTTGTGATGTCTTTTGTGCACGGTCCATTGAGCAGGCAGCATCACTAATTGCTGTTTATTTTGCATTGACTACTTCTGGTGTTATTGCCGCTGGGGCTTTAGAAACTGGGCATTTTCGCGCCTTAAGCAGGTGCGTCACAAAAATTCGTGGGCCAAGGAAGGATCAGCAGGGACCCTTTTGTTAAAACCAGCCGGCTCATCGGGTAATGAAGATGTTAGCCTGTGATGTGAAGATGCAGCTTTGCTGCCGTCTCGCAATAAGACGCCTGGGTTTTCAGACGATTAAGGGGCACCGAGCGACGTCGGGATGCTGTCACGGATGCGTGACACGTGACACATCCCGTGTTGTCAGCGTGACTGCCACACGCCTCGCGCAGGGTTATTGCCGGGAAAATATCAAAGAGCCTCCTGTCGATTTAAACCAACAAACAGCCCATCTGACATGCAGGAACAGTGCATTCTGTAAGATACTTTCTCTGCTAATGGCTGTGATGATAAACTGTTCTCTTCCAGTCTTTGGGATCCCGTCTACAGCGCGCAGACCTCAGAATTAGACCATAAGTGGAAAATTACCTCACTTCAAATGAAAATCTTGTTTCTTGCTAATTAAGCCTCCAACAGCATCATTTCCTAAACGAAATCCGTCAAACCCTCTTTAGGCCGGATTGTCAGTTTGTCTTGCTTTAACTCTGTCGGTCCTGGGGGGGGGGGCTGGGTTTTCGTTTCGGGCGTTGCTTCGGCAGATAGGCAGGAGGGCGGGGATCACACCGGGGCCCCGGAGATCTCGTTAATGCGGCAGTGAATCTGGAAGCGGGGAGTGAGACTCTTTGGTGGGAGCGCCATGCTTTGGGGCTGAGGAATCAAATTTAGTAGGATGCAGGGAGGTCTGTGCCGTTTGGTGGGGGGGGGGGGATGCATTTTTGCAGACACACGGGGAGGTCTTCTCGCTGTGTCTAGCGTTGTGTCAAGCTGCAACGTTGGGTCGACATTATTGGTCTGTTAGCTGGTAAAACGTCTGACGGCCTGTCGGGCGATCGGAGCACTTTCGTAATGTTTCCAGCAGCCACCAGCATGGACGGCGGCTCCCGGGTTCCGAGATTTCTGTGAGCAAAACAGCATCTCAGATGCTCGTGTTTATGTCCGTGGTTTCCTGCTAACTTTCATTTAAATAGCAACGAAGTACCGCAATTCTAACGGCAGCAAATTAGGTGATTATTAAAATGAATATTAAGCTATTCTGTATTCTACCTTTAATGAGGGCTTGAAAAATGAATGTAAGAATGATTGTAATAGTAGCAATAATAATAATAAAAATGGGAGTGCCTGTTATTATTCATGCTTTCTGAATAACTTATCGTCGTTGTCGTTCTTGGCCGTTCCCTTATTAAGATCTCCACGCAGAACAGTTTTGATTGACAGATCCGTGCACGGGGTGGGTACAGCGTCACCGTAGTAACAGGGCCCTGGGCGTAAAGAGCTGACAGCCGTAACCGGGATCGGTGACAGTGACGGCGACAGATCAGATGAGGCGGGCGAGTGAGAGCGCGCAGCCGGGGTGGAGGGTGG
>JAODUD010000048.1:5187587-5197801 GCA_026784285.1 Stomatorhinus walkeri | reverse complement strand
CAGGTTACGGCCTGAAATGCCACCTGCAACACAACAGGGCCTGCACATGGCTACCAATAAAAGAGAAAGGAAGACAGGAAAGGGGGGGGTGGGACGAAAGTCGGACATATATCACAGTTTAATCTTCTCTCCTCATCTGCAAAGTGTGGGAGGGAGAGATTTCTCAGGTGAAAAGAGGCTGTTTTGTGTCACGGATGGTCACATGACGTGAGGTCGATGCTGTTTTATACAGCATTCTGCTACCGGAGACCTTAGATGTAAATATCAGTTTGACATTAACTGTCAGGCAGCCAGTCTAGGGGGAGGTGCAGGATTCCAGAACAAATCTGTTCAAATTCTAAATTAAAATATGCTGCTTTCTTTCTGTGGTGGGGAGTTCAGGTCCAGAGAGTAAAAGTCCAGGACAAGATTTTCTTTCAACCAACCCGCTGAGCATAAAAAGTCTCATTCACGGAGTACTCAACAATATGGTTGAAACAAAATCTTGATCTGGATTTTAAATCTCTGGACCTGAACTCTCTCCATCCATCCAGCCAGCACATTCAGCACAGGGTCAGGGTGAAATGAGTCTGCAATCAAGAAAGGTGGATCAAAATGGTCAATGACCGCTTGTAATTGGTCGCATCTCATCAGAACTCACAATTTCACTGAGAGCTGGACCTCTGTTACTGTTATATGCGCTGGTGCCTTGTGATGGATCCGTGCTCTGTCCTGGGTTATTCTCTGAATTACACCCATAACTCCCGGGATAGGCTCTGGACCCCGCAACCCTGCATGGGACAAGTGGGTATGGAAAATGGGTGGATGGATGTGGTCGTTAAATGTTTGTTACTCAACGTTTCTTTTTTTAAAAAAAAGAAAAAGTAAATAAAGATATTTTTTGCCCTGTAAATGTTCTCCTGCATCAGTGTCCTTACCGGCAGTTTACCGGATTAAGAAACACAGTCTATTTACTATAATGGCCTAGGATTTTCCAACATAAATGGCGTCAATGGCTTTATTGGGAAAAGTGGTAAGGAGCGTAACGTTCTGCGCTATCGATCCGCGGAATGGCATCGGCTGGGGAAAAAATAACCAAAGTGAAGTAAGCAGGAGCGTGAGGCAGTAATTCTGGCTTATTGAAAGGCATGGCTCGTCGAGCATCGATTGCTATCAGCAGCGCACGAGACCCCACCCTGGAAAAAGGGATCGGTAGTAGGAATGGTTTACTATGCGATGCGCGTACGCGGAGATGCTAAGCGCGCTCCCTGACGATGAGACCCGGATCAGCGCCGGGTGTCGGAGTCTCCGGGTCCCCCGCACCCCCGTGAAGCAGCCGGCAGCCGAACGGCTTCTTCCTCTTACACATTTGTTACTGCTGACTTTGGGGCTGAAAAGCATCCCCACTCGCCCCCGCCCCCGCCCCCATCCGCCCCCGCACTCCTGCATCTCCTCCAGGTCATTATTGTGAAATATGACGAGCCCTAGATCTGACTTCATGAAATTTCAATGAGCATTGATCCGTGTGATTGCAAGGAATCCTTCAAGTAGTGCCTGACGCCAGCCATTAAAATCCAGCTCATTTGTGTGTTTAAATCGCTAGTAGGAAGTTTTTTTTCTATTATTATTACTATTCTATTAGTGTGTGCGTGTACGTGAGTATAATAAAACTACATCCTCTGGGATTTTAGAGATAGGCCTATCTATATCGCAGTATTTAGGATAGCTGATGAGGTAATTAGAACGGGTCATTTCTCCGAAAATATTTATGAAACGAGGGTAACTTGATGTCTACGTGTTCCGTTTTTTTTGGAAAGTACCAGTTGAAGATATATCGTGATTTTTCTTTTATTTTCAGGCTGCAATTCATTGTCAAAAAAGCGTTATTTTTGATGCAAGCCGAAAAACCATACAGTAACAAGAATTCACCAAACCACCGCACAGGGGGGGAAAGCCCAGTGTTTTATGCAGCTGTAATTATGTCACAAGAAGTTTTGTCAAAAACTCAAGTCAAAATAAGGCACAGCGGGATAAACTGCACGGTTCTTATTTTTTCTGAAAACATCACCGCTTGGCCGGGGGTTGGGGATTTCGAGTGACATTTTGCACTATAATTTACCAGTTTGGAATGAATGAGAAAATGACAGTGAAACGGTTAAAAGCACGTTTCTGATCTGCCTCAAATGCCGCTGTTGTGGCTTTGCACGGCGCTATATTTAGGGCGAGCCAAGGTGACGCCGTGGAGGCAAACTGAAGCAATTTCACTTCCCCTTTTTTCAGATGCTTGGGAACGATTTTTGACGAGTTTATTCGGCTCTTACGTCTGCATATGAAAGGATTTATTTTTAATTCAAAGAAATTTCGATTCAAAGAAATAGCTGTGTCGTGGGACGCAGTTGTCCATAAACGTGAACTGTGGCAGTTTAAACGGTATTATTGTGTGACATCGCGAAGCTTCCCCGTCGGTCTCGTTTGGCTGATTGTTGATGCAAAGTAACTCTGCTGCCTTCCTTCCTGCCCGGTGCATAAATCAGCACAGGCTTGACTGCCTCCTTTGCTTTGTGTCATTTAACATGTAACTTAAAAACTAAACGTCCCCAGCGTCGACACTGCACTTAAGCGCAAAAAACCGACGTCCACTGATGGAATTTCACGAGACAGACTTATTTTTCTTTTTTTTTTACTGTCCTTATTGTGTTATTTATTTATTATCGCCCTTTTCCAGAAATCAGAGTTCTCCTCCAGCCGCACATGCGGAGGATACATGCCTAACAACTGGAAATGTGACGCGGAACAAATTACTCGTACTGATGCATTTTAACCGCAAGCATTAAAGTAAATTAATATTGATATATAACGATTATGAAATGCATGAAGAAGTTGTTCCGTGATGTAAAAGGCTGAACATTTCTTTGAATATCATTTTCGGGAGGTATTTGGTTTTCACAGCATGTTAGTGTGCTTGCCTTAATTTCGATCTTTACTGTTCTGAGATCAGTCAGCACAGAACAGAGGAGAAATTGCCCCAGGCTCAGACAGCCTTTAGTTAGTATATATTATCTGCCTGGCTAGTGAGTAGATTGTACTGAATGTGGAATCAATAACAATGGACAGGATAACAGTTCCTGACATACACAACTGCAGCACACTGTTTATACAGGGGGGTGGGTCCATCTATCTCCATATCATCACATTAATGGGCCTTTTACAAGCGCCCCGCCCTACCCTAACCCCCCCCCCCCCCCAACATGCACGCCTGCCCATGATTACAGGAAGACCATTTGAATATGATGTAGTGGCAGGCTTTTGGGGTTGGGGGGGTCACCTCAGTGATTTTGTACTTCTAGGGGAGCGGTCTTTACTTTGTATGTTTACGCGTGTTTCATCACACAGCCTTGTTAGCGGCTGAAGTCTTGACAGGATGAGCATGGGGGGTTTCTGGGACTCGAGGTGCTTAGAGGTCTATATTCAGGCCAGTATATTTAAATATTTTCATTTCGGGGACAGTCTGCTAAATTATATATGTCCCAGGAGCCGTATTGCTATTCAGTTTAAGTCTTAATGCCGTAAGACTCCGTGGTCAGTAATATTTAGCTGAACTTCTCAGGCTCCGGCCTGTTAAATCGCCCTCCTGCTTCCCCTGCCAGCTTCATGACCTATTGACCTTTGATCCGGAGCGGGACCCCGGACCATTAGGGACCTTTCAGCACATGGCAAATGCCGAAGAAACGCGTAGGCCGGACTGATACAGGAAGTGCGTGGCGTTTTCTGTAAGGGGAGGAGCTTCCCAGAAGACAGAGGAGAGGTGGCCAATGGCCAGCCTCCCTGGGAGGCTGTGTCCCCGCCCCCTGGAATCATGGCCGGCGGTGCCACATAGCAGTGTGCCACCTGTCCCGGCAGGAGATACGAGTCCATGTCTCTCGTTTGCCTGCCGCCTTTATACAAAGCAACTTACAGTAGAGAGAAGGGTTATAATTTACGCTGTCTGGGATTTGACCCCACGACCTTTGTGTTGTTAGGGCAGCATTCAATTCGTTGAGCTACCTGAGCACAGTTTCCTTTTGACTCCCACTACGGTGTTTAATGGCCGCATGACCCACGGGGTGATGAATGGGCGTTCAGGGCCCTCAGCGGCCTCCTCAGCCAGACACGGGTCATCGGATCGGAGCACGATTTCCGCAGGAAATGTACAGGCTGCTTGCCCCCCCCCCCTCAACCCACTCCCGCACCCCAGGGCCAATAGAAGGAGATCGGAGTGAAAGGAAAAACATAACAGCTCACAGATTAACGCTGCATACCTGTATCCATCTTAAAATACGCCTGTTTGGCACCAGCCAGATTTATGTTCTGAATAAAGTAAGATAGACAAACATAATGGTAGCTTCTGTTGAGATAGACACACATAATATCAGTTTATATGTTCAGGAAGTACATGCCTTAATTAATTAAACTTTAATATATCCCCTTTTTTTCACTGTGGAAGTGCCATTAGTGAGTAATTGAGTAATCTGTTTTGGAGAAGCATGAAAGATAAAGCAGAATTACGAAGCACGTCTGTAATGTAGCGAGAGTGAAGCTCGGCTCGTTTTTAATGAGCGAGAAACAAGACATGGATAGATAGGAACTTCATTAATCCCGGTGGAAATCGCATAAACTTAAGGAAATCTGGGAAAACAGAGGGCTTTAATGCAGACGGGAAGGGAGAGATCAGGAACGTCGTCGATCCCATCCATCATTCACATTCTGATGTTCTGACTTATTTTCTGTGTAGACTTCCAGCTGATCCCAAGCCTGACCCTTTCATCCCCAGAGGCTCTCAGCGATACTGATTCATACAGGAGATAGTGGGGACTGTTGAGGTTAAGTACTTTGCTCAAGGTTACTATGAGAAGCCCCCCGCACGACACTCGACCCAGGGTACCGGCTAGTCTGTCTCCGCTCAGAGATCACACCATTACATCCTGCACTTTATCCACAGCGGGATTTATTTAAACGCTCCCAGCAGAGCTTGGAGCAAATTCCACTAATAGGGGGGGGGGGCACCGATTCGTACCCGAGGTGCCGCTGAGAATCGTTTGATTAACAGTAACAAAAAAAAAAAGAAAGATGGAGTAGGATTTGGGAGAACAGAAGACTCCAGCGACCTCTCGGCGCAGGGTGCGCGCGTGACCCTTTCAGTTCACAGCTGGGCAGGTGTGGTATCAGTGCTGTTAGGATGGTGTGTCCGTGATCAGAAGGTCGGCGGCTCAAATCCCGGAGTGGTTTTACCATTGGGCCCTTGAGCTAGGCCCTTGAGCCCTTAACCCAGGCCCTTGAGCCCTTAACCCAGTTGTTCCAGGGACTGGCTAACCCTCCTTTCTCTTCGCTTGGGATGACAGCATCTGCTAGATAACCATGCAGGCCACGCCTGTGGAAATGGGCCACGGGGCAGTTAAGCAGGATGGATCCTTCGCATTGTCACCGTCTCTGTGTTGGGGTGCAGCAGCAGACCCGTCGCTTGTCTCACCGATTTGGCGCTCTCTCCTGGCCTGGTTTCTCCTTCCTCCCCAGTGTTTGATGTTCTCCGCCTGCCAAACTCCTCACTTCTGCTCCTGCCAGCCCGTTAATGATCCTCCGTCATGTCGCGCACATAACACGAGCACCTCTGACGCTCACGTTTGCGTGGCTAAACCTAGTTGACGTGACAGCGGGGAAGAATTGGCTCTCTGTCTTTATAGATTCCCATAGCTCCTCCCTCCTCCGCACCTCCTAGGTTGAGGGTTAAAATTTTGCTCGCATGTCTGTGTGTGTATGGCGAATCATTGTTCAAAATGTGGTTAAAGTGGACTGGAGTCTACAAATAGCCTGAATTTGGAAATTTGCGGAATCCCATCCGAGAAGTCCCTTGCCCAGGTCACCCTGAGATAGGCAGCAGGGGCTACGTTACAGAACCTTGCTGAGGTATGTCCTTACAGATCCTGTTTAGTAACCATGGTAACTAGGGTTCGAACCTGATTTAGGGGGAAAAAAAAACATTGCGCAAACAGTGCCCATGTCAATGTTTCGATCCTGACGTAAGGCAGGAAACGTGTATTACACAAGCTTCCTAACTTCGAAAAATCTTAAATAAACTCTCCTAACTTTCGGATAACCATTAAGCTGTGCTCACTTTCACATTATCACTAAACTTATTTTATTCATGTGGCCTCAGTCTTTATTGCTTTTACCCAACCAAAAAAAATGTCAACAGGCGGAACCTATTTATTGATAGGCTTCTGGCAGACTAACGATGTGTTGCGGCTTGATAACAAAAACGCTCGTTAGTAGATACATGCTTCAACAAACTATCATCCTGCAGTTAGCTGAGCAACTACGATCATCTTTGGAGAGGCCAACCCGGCGCATTGGGGCCCTCCCGGTTGTGGTGCAACTGACAAATCCGCTTCAGGTGTTTGCTGAAGAAGATGTTCACAATGAAGCGGATGTAAAACATGTCAGTCTGTCACGTAATATAACAGAAATGACGACAGTAATTAGTCATTTGGCACCTCATTATATACGGTTTCTAAGAGGAGAAGAACCATAATCAATTAAACTTTCTACCACAACTATCAGATGCTTGGTGTAACTGGACTACTTTGTTAAAAAAATATATAATATTATTATTAAAAAGTCATGTCAGTTGCTAGGTAACAGACTCAAAAGTCGATAACCAAAGCTGGGTTGAGTATTTAGGATTTCATAGCCTGAGATAAGAGGATTCCTAAAGTTAGTTAGGAGTTGGAATGATTTAGGTTTAGTTGCTAGTATGACATTCACTACAGCGCCAGATCTGTCTGGGGCCATGCAGATCTTAGTAAGCATGTGTTTCCGACATTAGTTCAAGACATAGATGTACAAAACAAAATTAACGCATATAATTTAATGAATGCAATAAATTTGCCTTTTAGATTAAGGATATTCTTGTGGCATCAGTCAAATAATTTCAAAGAAACTGATACTTGGTGCTCTGTGATGCATTTGTGGGAACATTAAGAACATTAAAAAGCTCTCTGAAGTTGTTTTTAAAGATGATGAAGAGCTTTTGTTGCATCAGAACTTCTCTGGAGTTGAACGTGAGAACCATACTATTAAGGGCTTTCAGGGCACTTTCTGAGAGTTTGTTTAAAACTATGCACTTGCAGAAGTGGTTTCCCTTGTGACGTCCCCGTCACGGAGGTGACAGCTGTCAGCACAGACGCATAAACACGGCTCCGTCCTCTGGGGTGAAGGACGACCGCTTGCGTTTCCTTTTTTGACAAGATAACGCATTTACCTCAGTAATTGCAGCGCTGCGTTTAGAAGGAAATGCCCCATTTTCAGCTCTCAGATTATCGTGCTGCTTTTCTGATCGGCGCAAATGACTTCGTTAAATGAGCGCGGTCAGCTTTCGGGGGAATGTAATGCGGTCATTAGCCTGTTTTTAAGGCTGCTGGAGCTTCACGTTTGCCGGGAAAACTTTTTTTGTGGGTTTCTCAGAGCAAAACACTCAGTCCATCACTGATCTGGTATTCAAAACTAGGTGGAAAATTCTGGTCCAGAAATGAAAAATCCAAACCAAGATTTTGTTGCAGCTAACCGGTTGAGTCCTCTTTGACTGTAACTCTGTATGCTCAACTAGTTGGTTGCAACAAAAAATTGGTCTGGATTTGTCCTTTCTGGACCTGGACTTTTTACCCCTGGGGCGTGGATCATTTGGTTAGGTCGTTAGCTTGAATCCCATCCTTAGCAGGATAGTCTTTCTTTGGCCCTTGAGCAAGGCTCTTAACCATCCAACATGTTCTAAAGCAGGGAGGGGCAATTTTATCTGCAAAGGGAGGGTGTTTGTGCAGGTTTTTGGGGTAACTAGTTCACCTGTTCAAACCCAGGTGTGAGGACTCTTCAGCCAATGAGTCCTCTAATTAGTAATCTAATTAGGGAGTTGTAGCGAAAACCTGCACACACGGCGGCCCTTTCTGCATAGCATGCCTGCCTCTGTTCTAGTACCTTAGACTGTGCTCGGACCCCAGGCTTCATTTTTAGCTGGGTGTAGGTGTGTGTGTGTCTCAAAGGAGTGAAGGTGGGATATGTGAAAAGAAGCATTCTAATGTACCTCTGCAAGCAGAGCTTCATTTTATTTTATTGCCCACCTTACGGTTTTGTTTCTTTGTGTACCGTGAAGCCCGCTTAGCGGCCTTGCTAATGACGATGCGCTATAGCATTGTTTCACCATCGTGCTAACGTTGGTTCACTGTCATGCTAATGCTGCCTTCACATCATGCTAATATTGCTTCGCCTGTCATGCTAATGTTGCTCCCAAATTATGCTAACGTTGTTTAGGTATCACGCTAACTTTGCGTCAGCATCATGCTAACGTCATTTCGGTATCACGCGAACGTCATTTCGGTATCACGCGAACGTCATTTCGGTATCACGCTAACGTCATTCCGGTATCACGCTAACGTCATTCCGGTATCACGCTAACGTCATTCCGGTATCACGTTAGCGTCATTTCGGTATCACGCTAACGTCATTTCGGTATCATGCTAACAATCTATTCCACACCATGCTAGCATCGGTTTCGCATTGACGTGCACTGTTGCTTCTCTGCCACCCAGCCCTGAACGAGCCCACCATCGACTACGGCTTCCAGAGGCTGCAGAAGGTCATCCCCCGGCACCCCGGAGACCCCGAGCGCTTGCCAAAGGTCTGTATTTTTCTTTGAGCTCCCGCAAGTTTTAAAGCAAAGTCATCCCAAGTCTGAGCCGCTCCCGCCTATCTCCCTGGGCCCCTGCACAGTGCTATTAAATCAGAATAAGTCTTTGGTCCGTTCTGACAAGGCTACATAGAAACAGGGACTCTGAGAGAGATGAAAAGAAGAATAGCATTATTTTCTGTGGCTGTTGACTTTTATTTTTATTCATAAGCTAAATATTATACATATATGCACCAGTGTCCCTGTCTTGGCTCAAGATTCAGAGCTCGTGTTGGGTACGTGTTTGTTTGGTCATTATATGCTTCTGTAAATGCCTAATAATGCTATATATATATATATATACACACACTTTTATAGCCACCTTAAAAAAACTTCCACAGATTTGGGGATTTCATATAGTATTCAGAGCGGTACAGAACACAAAATGATAGCGAACACTAGGAATTCTGCTGACATTGTACAGTCGCAGCAAATACAGCATGTACTCCTGTTTCATTTGAGTACTGCATAGTCCACGCGATTCGGACAGCGGCAATTTTTCACCTTAGGCTACGAGTCATACTCTGTCATCAGTAATGAGAGCATCAGCGGGGTCTTTGTGTAGGAATGTTGTATCCCGGAGTCCTCGGTCTATGTCGAGAGCCACGACCCTTCGGGAAATGTGCGATATGAGCAACAGAGACGTCAGGCCAATGGAGACTGACTGCGGACACCCAGACGCCTCCCCTGCTGTTTATCTAATTCGGTGAGGGGGCGGGTCGTTCCGACGCGGTCCAGCGGGCTTCCCCGTTTCACCACAAGTGAGCCATTACTGGTAAATCTATCCTAACAATTGATCGCTGCCGGATAGGCCTGATATTGTTGGTACGGGTGGTAACAGATTTACCGAAAATGTCCACGTTGCCAGAGGTGTCAGTAAAAACCCAAATTGCATTCCACCAGCAATCCCCTGGGCCCTCGAGGGACTTATTCTGTCAGTTGTTGACAGGTGTTGTTGACATGTACAGTAAAATCGACAGAAGAGTCCCAGACCGCTGGCTGGGTGGAAAAGAGCCATGTCATGTCTTAGTCATTTCAGACTGTACATGGTGCAGGACTGGTACTGACTGCCTAACCCTAGCCCTGCTCCCATTGCGAAAATCCGTAGAGCTCAGCTAGCTAGCTGGGATGCATTCCGTGCGCAGTGCAACACGCATCCTCATGGGGCGCTTTCTTTGTTAAGTTCTAGATGAAGAACTTTGGAATAACTTAAGCTATGATTCCACGGAAAGGAAGTGATGTCAGAGGGAGATGCCACATGGGCGGGGAAAACATTTTTCCAGGAATGGATAAGCCACATGGTGCGAAATACTCCCGGTTCTGACCCTGGTCCTGCTCGCCATCGGATCTCAGCGTGAGTGTCTGGCTCCGCTCAGCCTGCTGTCAGGATCACACTCTGACTGTGCCCTGCACCTCCTCCAGCCCGAGAACACCAGATCCGTCTCTTCCTCCACCCCCCCTCCTCTGCCCCAGCCGCTCCGCC
>JAODUD010000048.1:5127488-5140460 GCA_026784285.1 Stomatorhinus walkeri | reverse complement strand
GCCTAGTGCCCTGTGCTGCCTGACCTGGGTTAACCCCCCCCCGCCACCCCAGCCCTGTCTAGCATATGAGCTTGAAAGATGGACCTTAATATTTTTTGTCTGTCCACTATATTACAGTTAGGTGAAATCTGAGTTGTAAAAAATATGCATACGTGGGACGGTGATTATGAGTAAGTATGGAGTAGGAGTTCTGTGGTGCCCCAGTACCCTGGCTAAAATTGCCCACTGTGGCCCTTTCAGATCTGGCCTCCTAATCATCCCCCGTATCTAACTGGTGAATTCTCTCCTGCCCCTTCACCACCTTGGCTACTGTGTGGTGAGCGTACTGGTGCAGAATGGCTGCTGTTTACATCATCCAGGTGGGGGCTACACAGTGAAGTGTCTCCCCATTGGTTCTGTAAAGAGCTTTGAGTGTCTTGAAAAGAGCTATTTGAGCATCATTCATTTATTCATTCAGCTCCTGTGGTCAGATGACTCCTGATGATTCTGTCGCTGGGTTTCAGCAGACTGAGCTGACCTCACAAAATAAGCTGCTGATTTTTCTCATATAAAACTCAATAGATATTTATTGGGCTCAATAATGGAATCAACAAGATCCTCAACAGGGTACGACGGCAGGCAGAAAGCAACTGAGATGGTCAGGACAACCCACAAACCTTTACAGACTTTTACAAACGGCCCACTTATAAACCTTGGATCCTGTTGCAACCCTTTCAAAATTGGGCAAAAGGCAAAAATGATGGAAACTGTAAACACAAAACTCCTGGATATCATAATAATTGTTTGAGGTTCTACTCATTTTTCTTTCAGTCAAGTTTGTCAGTTTGCAGAATAAAGGTACGTTGTTTAAAAGCTGATATGAAAGCTTTCTAATTTTTTCCTTTTACAATGAAAGAGTGGTGTAGAGTCTGCTCCCTCTATGTTAGCGGCCCTGGTTGCGGCTCTATGTTTTAAATGACAAAATGACTTGGAGGAAAAAAATAATAAGCCGGCATCTGCAGCTGCATTTGTGACTAAAAAAAAAAAACGTGTCATTCATCACGGGCGCGAGCCGGCCGTAACCTGGAAGCCTAAGAACTTTGTTTTTGCAGGAAACGCTCGCTGGGAAGCTGTAAAATCTGCTCTTGGGCTTGTCATCGCATTGTATTTCAGGTCGGTGTGCAGACAAACGTGAGCAGTTCCCAGGAGCTGAACCGGAGCGCTTAAGACTGAAAATACAAACGACGCTCCTGGAGCACTGGCCAGGGTACAGAGGGAAGAGGAATTTGCCAGAATGTTTGATTTTTAAGGCCGTGGGCTGGGGAAGGATTAGGATAGCACTTTGACTATGGTAATACACTTGCGCATCTGACATGAAAAACAGACTATGAATAATCGTCTTCCATATACTTTGAATTTTAAAACCGCATTTCTTTCAGTCCATGAGTCAGAAAAATGTTTCTTTATCTGGTTCGCAGCTGTACCTAATGCAGGTCTAACGTTTCGGCAATAATATCTGTTTTTTATGATTGTGGTTGCCTTATCTTGTTCCTGAAATCTACTTGGCCAACAGAAACACTCCCGCTGAAGAACAGTTAAATGGCCTGTTTTTTTTTCTTCAGTGCTTCACGCTTTTCCCAGGAGGCAGCTCAGGCACATGGGAGCTCTGTGGTCGGGGTTAGATCCTCGTCATGTGATACGGGAGAGCGCTTCGCCATAGTAACAAAAGAACACAAGGCCCATGTCTGCCCTACATAAAATTTTAAAGGAGCTCTTCTGCTAGGCGGTGGTGTCGTGTACTCATGATGGCGGGCCTGTGTTATGTACATGGACCAATAGCTGACTTTGAATTTTCTGCCTTTGGGTGGTACTTCAACGCTGAGCACCTGCTAGGGTACTTACGGTAGAATACCGTAATGTTTTTAAGGTGCTTTGGCAGCACAGTCAGCCGGTTGAAGCGCATCACCAAGGTCTGGCCTGAGACCAGCTGTGTGTGCATCAACCTCAAGTTCCAGAATATGTCCGTAAGGTTTGTAAGCCTGCAAATAAAGATGTAAACAGGAATGAGCAAGATGAAAATATACCAGGGAAAGTTTGAACAATAATCAAGGTATACCATTACAAACAGATGACTGATATTGTTTGTAATATGGCACCTATACCAAAAAAAAATCCTTTAAATGTAATTACAGTAAAAGAGTAACAAGTTACATATTTTGATAAAAATGGAATGTGAATTTGATTGTTTTTCTTATACATATCCATCCATTTCACAAATTTTCATTTAGTAGTCATCAGTTTAACGTCAAAGTGTGTGGAAATATACCCATCCTGTTTGAGTCAGATACTACTGTAATATCGTTTACTTTTATGCATACTACAATTATCATATGAGAAATTAAAAGAAAACAAAAGCTTCATTGTGGAAATTGATGCCAAACATATTCATACATGGACCCCCCCCCCCATAAACCTCGAGGGACGGATTTTCTGTCGTTTCCATGGAAAATTAGAAGCGCTTTAACAGTTGCACAAGACAGATTGCGGACGGGGGTTAGTTTGGATGGAGACGTTTTAAACATTCCGCAGCAGACCAAACATTGTAAGTCTGAATGTTTCGTTTGCACCTCCTGGAGTTTCCAGAAGATATTTGGTGACACTTGACTGTTGAGAGCAGAAATGGTGCGTTTCCCTCTACACTCTGCAGCATTAATGTTCCACATGGTTTGCCAAGATCCCATTTTTCTTATGGCCAATTTCATCCACGGGATTGAGTTCATTTGTATTCATTTGTACTAACGCTTGACAAGTGTTACTGTAATTGAAATACTTCTCAAATTAAACTTGTCTGGCAGATGTTAGCTTTCAGCACATAATTATGACAAAAAAGACTATCTAATGGGGCAGACACCATAGACTGAATATGATCTGAAATATAAAATGTTTTATGTGTCTTTATAGAACACTGCCAGAATAACACTGGCTAATAACATGTTAATATTAACAATCACCTTCCTTTACAACAATCATATGTTATTTATATATTTCAACTTGCATAAAATTATGGACTGTTAACACCTGATGTCTGGCGTTTCACTAATAATTTTGAGAAATAAAATATTATTTTAAAACTCAATTAAGGTATCGCGCGGATCGCAGGACCAATATTCCACGATTATTGCAAACAAATGCAATAGTTGCGCAAATTAAGCGGCTAATGCTGAAATAGATTATAAAAAAGGTATATCTAGATCCAATTTTCCGCGCATAACGCTTCATTACCACTGACACGGGGGACTTCATAACGTTTCAATTAATGGTGCCGTTTTGGCTCCGGTTCGTCTTCATTGCCCTAGCTACCTCTGTGTCTCTCCCTACAGCAACACTGTTGCCCCAGGTACTGGGGGCAGCTAGAAGGAACGGCTCAGCGCCGTCGATGATGTAATTTAGCCGTCAGTATGGGGGCCTGAGACAAAGATCTCCTATGTTGGTCGTCTTTGCTCTGGTCCTGGGACAAGCTATGGGAACAATTCCGATAGCGATACACACATAATTGTATTTCTTCAGTTTCTTATCGGAACATATCGGATCCACCTGGCAATAAGGCATATACGCAGCCCCTAGGTTAAGAACGTCCAACTTATGGACAACGTGTCCATACGAATGGATTGCCATAAAGTGTATTATCGTTGCTGAAAGAACATCTTATGCCGGTAGCTGGTATTAGCTGGTCCAACATGGTTTTAGATGGTCATGTCCCAGCTTTTGTTGCTCTTAGATGGATTAACTGAGGGGGGGGTCATGCTAAACAAACTAGAAAGACCATCATGAGCTGGTATGACGAGCTAAACCATCAATCCATCTTGGGAAAACAAACCTTATACACATCTTAAGCCGTTAATAACGTGTTTTTTTCCAGCAGGGATATTAAGAATTCGCTACTTTGTGACGCCTGTGAAAACATTGCACAACTTCAGTGGTTCGTCGGTTCAAGGTACAGTGCGGCACTGTATGTAGTTACATCTTTATTACTGTATAATTATTTTTCCAACTTGCCTACAAATCCGACTTAAAGATAGACTTAGGGAACGAAGCTGGTTCATAACCTGGTTGCCGCTCGCAATTTGGTTCCAATTACAGCCGAGATTGATACATAACTGTGGACATAGAGGCATAATCAAGGCACTCTTTTGGAGACCAGCTACCACCGTGAGATTCGCTATCTACCGCGTCACCCACGTTCTTCCCTTCAGCATTACAGCTACGTCGTCTTCTAACTATGGCAAACAAAAATAGGGAAATAGGCCAAATCTATGAAAAACAGCGAAGGTAGAGAGGGCGTGGTTCCGTAAATGTTCTGCGATACTGCGTTGGTGAATGTGCTGGCCTGGCTGAGCAAACTGTTGAAAATTGCTACCCCAGGTAGCCCTTACTGGATACAAAGCCGCCCTCCAGTGCCAACTGGGAGCAATTTCGTAACTTACACCCTTGTACATTAGTAATTGAAGATGACTGGGTGAGTCTATGACTACATTAACCTTCAGAGTATCTGGCTACGAATGGGTGGACTTGGCTGGTCTCCAGCGCTCTCTCCCTGACCTCGGTTTTTCGTTTTGAGGAAGTTCAATCCATGCAGCTCCGCATCTGACTGAGAGGCCACTGAGAGAAGAGAGACACCTGCTACCCACGCCCCCCCACACCGACTGCCGAAAAGCCCTCTCCAGCCGCCACGGACGCGGCACAAAAACCTAAATAGATAACCCGTATAATGCTTGCGGTTCAGCCTTCAGGTGAGGTAGCCTAGCTGAAGAAAGAGCCCTTTGTGAGATCGAGCTCAGCCCGGCGTCTATCTAGATCCCACGCCGCCAACACATTAGCATCAGCACTACCAGCAACTGGCTCGGGACCCGTTTCTACCCCTTTGCAATTCGACGACTCTATACCGAGCACTAAGAATGCCACCTCAAATGTAGCTGTTTTAGCGAACAGCGCGGCACTTTGCACAACACACTTCACTGCATTGCGATTTCGGCCATTCCTTTGATTTATCTCAAATTAATTTCACATAATTATAATTCATTCAGGCATTTCTTCTGTCTATTTTACACTTATTCCATAAATACGTACCTCTATAGTAGCTAGTCACATATCTATATCGATAATTTGTGAGCGCCTTCGTCTCATTTTGTGGTGTCGAATCCAGTTGGGTATGCTATTGCCTGCATAATTTGATTGTAAGAATTATTATGTACTGATGCAAGAAAGGCAAATAAAGTGCCTTCTATCGTTCATGTCCCTATGCTTTGTCCAGATGATTTCAGATGCTTTTACTTAAAATAATTTCACTGGACTGTAATAATTATTGCATTTTTAATGGCCACTTCCATATTACCTAAGACCATTTATACACGCTGGCTGAATTGATTTCTTGAAATACAATAAATTCCACTGGCTGCACAACAGGAGATGATCAGAAATGGCCAATATCCTCACTGAACTTCCTGCACACCCAACGCGCCTAGTCTTTGTGTGGCTCATTAGTTTTTGCCGCACATTGCATCAGGTTTACATCACATAATCAGATGAGGTTTTTAAATTATGCATTTTCCTAGTGAGTAACGCTTCTGTTCCTCAATATCCCACATATTCTCGAAATCGTTCTATAAATATCGGTTTTGTCTCCCCATAACATCATATGGCACCTCAAAGTATCATTAGTCCCAGATTTCATCAATGGAAGGGCGCCTTGCCGTGGGGGGTGGCATACGCATGTCTAAAAACATGAATACTAATTTGGTAAGCAGTGCCATATTTTGAAACCCGTTCCCTGATTGGTCCATTGTGTATGTACTTCAGTACTAGCCAATGCTATTTCACTAAGCAGCACTGCTGTTTTGAAGCAGGTCTCTGATTGGTCATTTGTTTTTTTCTGTTTACTCTCCCTGTACCTATCAATAGGCTTCTTTAATAATTTGAATGCATAGTCCAGCCCTGATGCCAAAACCTTAGGCAGGGACACCCATATATGGAAGTTAGGACTTCCAAATCATAGCTGGAACTGAATTTTAATATACAGCAGTTATTTCAAGAGTCCTGCAGGGGGCAGAGTATTGTTATAACAATGCAGGTACTAGAATTCGGTTACCAGCCCCACTGCCTTGTGGGTATTTTCCCGGAGGAGAAAAGGCTACGGGAGTAAGCCCAGACAGACAATCCGGAGTGGAGCCCCTAAGGCGGCTGGTCAGTGCTTTACGCCCCAGCCGGCACCTCCTGCAGCCAAGTTGGCGCCAAACGTATTGCTCTGCTTTCCTTTGGGGGGGTGCTAGTGTCCGGGCAGCCTAGTGTCTCCATAACCTGCGCCCACCCACTCCAGTGCCGCCGTCCTACTACAATGCGATGGTCAAACTAACCGTATTAATATATTCGCTTATAATAATGTTTATTCGAATGAGAGCATCTGTGAACTTTGTTATCAAAGAAATATTTACACATTTCATACATGAAGATGATTTAGAGTTTTGGACCTTCGGAATCAAATAACAGAGTGGTACTCTTCGTGTGACGTCAGCAACCATAGTCATTTCTGGCACAATGACATCACCGCCTGTCATCCTTGGAGGTGATGTCACAGAGCAGTGCCGGGCAGATGGCGGTGCTTGTGTCCACGTCCATCTGCAGCTGATGAACGTGGGAGAAAGGAGCAGGCTTCTGCATCTGTCTGCATTTGAGGTATCTCGTTGGAGTGAGTGCTGGAATGTTCAGATGCATTCGATAACGTTCATTTCTTGTAAGAGTGGAACAATTGAGCAGACTGACGAATATATGTGTGAATATACTCAGAGATTATATCTACATTTACTTCATATCCAGAGATGCATTATGAGCTATTCATCAGTTTTCATACTAATAGGTTGTTCTCACTTTGACCTCAAGAAGCCTACCTACATTTCACACAGAATCTACCTTTCCCTCCATAAAATATCACTATCAAATCAGTCCTGATGAAAACAGGCTACATAATCCTACCATCCCAAACAGATCATTCACGATAAAAAAAACTTATAACACAAATGTATGAGTATTAAAAAAAAACAGACATCACTAAAGCAGACCCAAAAGAAAGGCAAAATAACGATTGTGTACAAATAAAGAAATTTTTCGAGCTCATAACACTGAATGCTTCAAATCAGACACAGGCCCTGCATGGTGTAAGATTCTGTTTTCTGTTTATTAATCATTACCGGAATTGTTTGTATGCATTGGTATTGTAAGCATCCGATTCCAGTGATTAAAGTAAAAAGATTAAACTGGGAAAAAAGAGATGTTGTGCAGGGTTGAGTAATTAACCCAGTTTTTTTTTTCACAACAGCAAAAAATTGTGGTGTGGATCTCCTTGTGTTCTGTAAATATATCACATGTTGGTATTGTACATCACCTGGATTGGAAATGTTCTTAATGAAGCCACGGGCGAGATGTTTCTCAAAGAAGGGGAATCTTCTTACTGTGGTGGCACAAAGTAGCCACTAATGGGAGTTTAGTCAAAGCTTGATTTCAGCCTGACCTGGTCGTAATGGATACCGTAGATCTGAATGAGCCACCAGAATCGGGTGAGCATGAAAGGGCTCCTTAAAAGGCCCTCAGCCTTTCGTCACCTTTAAAAAATTCAAGTCCTCCTTCAACTGCAGTAGATTTATACTGAGTGTGCATTTTGTTAGCACAATAGTAGATTTATTCGTTAAAGCCCCTGACAAAAACCTCTATATTAACACAAGTCCGGTATCCAAAACTGCGTAACAAATAGCCAACTAAGTAGCTATAATACATCTACGAGCTCCAGCATACCTCAAGACCCCTACGTTACTTCAGGAAACTGTAGCAAAATTATAGTGTTTTTATAAATGCTGAAGCACGTTTTGTAACCGTTCCTTATTACTCAATTAACAGAACACTTGCCAATATATTTATCGTACATCTTAGAAACATTTTCTTCGATATAAGCAACCATAATTTTAAAACATTGCAAAATATTTCCCAACTTTTAATAAAAAAAAAAATTGAATTAAAAAAAAATTCATCAGTTCATTGGCTGCTATATTTATTTTGGAATTCTTTTGTGCGTTTGCCTGTAAATCTGGCCAACCAGCTTTGTTATTAGGGCTGTTGTTTAGTTTATTAGGTTATTCATAGAGATGGGTAACAGTGCCACAGTGTCCAGTCTTGGACGCTGCCACAGCAGCGTCTCTGATGCACCACTGGGTGACATTAGGGTTCAGCGGGTAGCTATCATACTGCTCTAACTAATAGATCTATGCTGCCCCCTTTTGGCATGCAGAGGTGATACTGGCAGAGGTCAGATGTTACAAGGAGACTCAGCTGGAGTAGCTCGCTGATGTCGATTCTCCTTTTGCAACCCCCCCGATTATTAGAACCAGATTAAAACAAGGCGAGGCGTTTTCCTCGAGACGACGCTAATGCTACTCTGAGCATATGGCGTTAGCATTAGCGGGAGTGTTATGTAAATGGATTCACAGCTTGGGTCCTGTGAACATACTACAGCGAGCGAGGGCACGATCCTTTGGCCTTCTGCGTGTACCGACGCTGTCAAATCCGCCCGCATACCCAGTCACGCTAACAGTTATCCCACTACGTATGCCACACGTGTCTTTACACTGGAATTAATGGCGTAGTAGAACCCCCGTGGGACAGTGACGGTGCCTTCATTTCTTACGGATCCTGCCAGAAAATCACTCAGCATTTGTTGCGAAGGCACACATTTCTTTAAAATAAATTATGAGTGAAAATGTCACCCTTAGCACAGGTGTGTATCACAGTGTTTGATCTGTGTGTTTCACTTAGAGGCGATAAGTCCTTTCATATTCGCTTTATCGCCTTCTAAACTAGGAAGTTTTACAATTCACCCTTTTTTCCACGTTTTATTTCTCAAGTTAAATTCCGCCGCTTGCTAAGCAATAAATTAGCTACAAAACCATATTGAAGTACTGCGGGTGGTCAGGTGACCCTTTATTTTAGGGTCAGTAAACGAATGTCTCTCTAACCTAACCCCCCCCCCCTTTCAGACTGCAAAGTGTTAATAAACTGTCAGAAGAATACAGACTTGATTAAGTTTTCCACGGATCACTGGTGGGAGAACCGGGGTAGCGGGCCTGTCAGGTTGGGACGCCGGCTCCTAATTGCCCCTGATGCAACCTCCGCTAATTACCCCCTCGAAGCGTAATCTCCAAAGATTATGGCAGCTGTCATAAATAACAAGCGAGTGATTGCACGGCACGTTACACGGCCGGGAAACACGGACCGCTTCCCCCTAATGAGGCACTTCTTCATTCTTGCGGAGCCGCTCTTTCGGTCCGCCCGTGACAAGCTGATGAATCTGGGGTTAATTCCTCTGACTCCGCGGGCTTCATTATTCCACCTGACACTGGGGCCGCGGCCGCTGCTCTAACGGACGGCAAATAGAAATTTGTCCCGATTAATTTCGATACTTAATACCCCCTCGTCCGGTTCAGTCATCGGTTTGGAAGGACCGACGCCCCCGATGAGATTGTTGTCCGATTTAATAACCGGCTTAGGCGGCTCCCGAAGTCTAGCGCGGTCAAGACGGGATCGGAGGGCACCGAGAGAAGTGGGATGAAGGGGTTCGGCGTGCAGCAGATTGGAAGCAGGGGGATGGGTTAAATTAATTCTGTTCCTCGACGTGTTAAGGGACACGAATTAGACGTGCCCGCGGAGAGCTGGCACACAGGCTGCCGGTGACGGAGCACCGCGGTCACGATGTTGGCACACGCCGCAGATTCAGGGGGCGTCCCTTCATGCACCTGTTCACCTCCATCAAACCCGCTGGCGTTCCGGCCCCCTTATTGCACAAGCCGGGCTTACATCTAAACTAAACTGATTTCTGACTTTTAGTCAGTTTGACACATTTTGCTATTTTGAAAATAGTAGCACTAATGCAATTAAAAAACGTGAATTAAGGAGGTACCAGACTACTACAGAGACTAAGTGCTTGGTTTAGATGTAAGAGCATTAAAAATGTGCATATTGAAAAAGCTTCGCGTAATCCCTTTGAAAGTGGTCATAGTGTGTTCGCCTCTTTTCATCCAGCCTTTGTTTATCAGACAGATAATGAAAGTCCTGCGTAATCCCTTCCAGGCGTGATTCAGCGGGCCGGTTAAGGCCTCCTCCTTTTCCCCCTGGCCTCACGCAGAACTGGCTCTATTTCTCATAACGATATATCCGGTACATGATGGAAGTGAGTCCGCAGCGATCCTCTCCGAAATTCACAAAATCTCTATTATTGTAAATCAATAATAATGTAAATAATGTGAGGGAAGCTGCCCCCCCCATAAGCCTATAGGTGGGTCGGTATTTTTTTCTAACTTCTTAAGAGGCTGAATATATCTGTGGCACGTGCGATCTGCCTGCGTATTTCATATTTACCGGCGATTCCGCCACAACCTTTTCCACCTCCATCATATAGGCTACAGCACAATTCTGTTGTGAGCGTCGCCGGTGGACCGTGGCTGGCGTTAAATAAGGGATTCAGTGTGATGTAAGTTTTTCAGTGAAGAAGTCGATTGCAAAAACGATTCTAAATTATCCTTATGGATGTTTGCTTGGAGGGGAATAACCGTTTTACACTCTGTCGGGTATAAAACATTCATGTGTTTTGATACGGAGATGAAACCATCGGTAAATTAACAGAATTCAGTCTCATAACAAGGGCACTTTAAGTATATTACCCTTAATACTTAGTACGTGCATATGTAAAACTAATTACGAGCGATATAATGCATAATGTTCCGCGATGTGTAGTTTTCCCTGATCGCTGTTTAGTCTCCTATTCTTATTAAAAGAATTTGTGGCCCCTCTTATGCAACAGCAAGAAAGTTGCTGTTTTTTCAAACAAATGAAGACCCACTACAGGTGACGCTACGAGCATGACACCCATGAACTGTATAAATGACGATCAGAACATTATAGCCCACCGGTCGAGGCCCATAATACACACCGTTAACTCTATTGCAGCCTATATTCTGCCTTAGCATAGGCCTACGCATAATTGAATAAAGGGTTGCATACTGTTACAGCATTATTTACAATGGGGATTATTCATATGCAAACTCTAGCTATTTTTGTATCTGTCACCACATCTTATAAACTTTATTGCTTCTGAGCTGGGTCTTTTGCTAACAGAGCACCTGCTCCTCTCTGAACTGCCGCTACCCACAATGCCGCAGGCTTCGTAACAGCTGGGAGTCACTTTCAGTAAAGTCGCGTCTCCCTGACGTAAACAGCGTTACCTCGTGACTCCTCGAGGACCGCCAGACCCGGGAATGAATCATACATTATGGGGGGGAGCTAATGTGTTTGAGCAAGAGGCCAGTGCTCTGTCTGTTGTACCATCGAAAGCCATCTTGCGCATGAATAATGAAGCTGTGGATGATGGAAATTTCTAGTTGAAATTTCTGGGGGTGAAATTTCCAGTTCCGTGACCACTACTGTCATGTGTGATCAAAACCAGGCAATGTCTATCATTACTACTAAAACAACGGCCACGAGTTAAACTTATCAGTAGCTGTACGTTAAAATGACGAAAACAACAACTGATAATCGCAATGCTTTGTCTTCATTCATGTACTGAGCTGTGTGTCAATTTTTGACCCTTATATTTGGATTCTGTAGACAATTCCATAACTTTAACTAATGAGGTATTGACTTCAGCCTGAATATGATAAATTGTTTGGGTGTTTATTTATTTATGAGCGTTTGATATATGGAGTTCAGCTCATGATTAATTCCTTACATAGGCCCTGATCAATTTGCAAGATTTATGGGGGATTTGCTTTAATGTTATTTTTATTGAAACCTATGGATACTCTTTTCTATTTTCTTCCGCATTTTGATTTGATTGATGTCGGGACCATATTAACATATCCCTCCTTTAATACTATGCATACTTTCGAGTTCTGTCAGTTGTGTGATTCTTTCTGCCCTCGTCAAATTGGCTTGTTAAAAATTAAAGCGATTGTATTCCCCTTTTTAATGCAAATGCCTTCCCGCGTGGGTTTAAAATGTATATGAAGAGGAGAAATTTCGGTCTTTGTGGAACAAATCCAAGTTCTTAGATGCGGGAGGCGTTGAATAGTTATGAGCCGGGAGACCGTCGCTGACTTTCTCGACCCGAAGATGCACCTGTCAGTCGCTGTCAGTCAAAACAAAGGTGGTGCGTGTGACCGGGAAGTTTTTATCGCCCAGCGTTTTGAGTCGCGCTCCCGCTTGAGTCCGGGACGGCTCCTTTTGTGCATCCATGCGCGGCGGTACGGGCCGTGTCTGCTGGAAAAAGTCGCACGATCCAGTGGTGAGTCAGAAACGAGCCCCAGTACAGGTGTTGCGTTCCTACGTCAGCATGCTTCCGAAACGTACGACACGAATGAAGCTTCTGCGAGGTCCTCCAGCTGACGGGTAGCTGTGCAGTGATGGGTAATTTCTGATTGAATCAATGCCGGAACTGGCCAATCTTCAGAAGTGTCTGTAGAGGTAAATGACAGTAGGGGAATTGAGCTCCTCACATGAGAAGCCAACCTTTTTCCCTGAAAATCACCCGAGAGGAACCTTGGTGTATTGGAATAACCAGACAGTACCATCTCCTCCATCCATCCATCCATCCTTTATCAAATTGTATATCCTGGTGAGGAACTTTGGTTTGTTGGAGTAATTCCACAGAACCATTCATTCATCTATGAGACTATATCTCCTGATGAAGGTGATGGTGAGGAACCTTGCTTTGTTGGGTATACTCCATAGAACCCCATCCATCCATCCATCCATCATCAGACAATATCTTCCCATGAGATTCATGATGAAGAATCTTTTTTTGCTGTAGTAACTCCACAGCACCATATATATATATATATATATATATATATATATATATATATGTGTGTGTGTGTGTGTGTGTGTGTGTGTGTGTGTGTG
>JAODUD010000048.1:5117079-5127388 GCA_026784285.1 Stomatorhinus walkeri | reverse complement strand
AAGAATCTTTTTTTGCTGTAGTAACTCCACAGCACAATATATATATATATATATATATATATATGTGTGTGTGTGTGTGTGTGTGTGTGCGTGTGTGTAAATACTACTATACAAATTAATTAGACGTCTTCCGAATGCATTTAAAGTCCACTGTCCACATAAACCTGCCTGTATATTAATACTAACATGGGAGTGAAACCTTGGGGTGTATGAAATGCAGGAAAATCGTTTGTGTGATTTACAGAGCAATTCACATGATAATAATGTGTAGAAATGGTTGCCTGGGAGCTGAATAAGACTCCAACACTAAGCATTAATCTGTCTCTGTCAGATTTTTTCCTCTTATTTCCTCAGCAAAAAGTAGTTTAGAAATTGAACCTTCTGGCTAATAGGTTTTGACAACGTTTTTTAAAACTGTTACACGTTATATTTGTTCAGGGGTGAGTTTCGGTGCCTATTTTAAAGCAATTAATGAGAAAATATAAACTTCTTAACCAAGAATAGTTCCCACTCTACTTTTACTGTACTACATTTATTTATTTTCCAGACGCGTTTACCCAAAGCGACGTACAGATGAGAAAGTAGGACTGGGGATTTGTGGTTAAGATTCTTGCTAAAGGCCCCTACAGTGACTCCCTGCCGACCACGGAAGGTTAACTGCGGGTTTCTTTAGTGGATATATTTTGTGTCGTATCAAATGGCTCCCTTTATCTCCGCTGCTGTACAGACGAAAGCCCGAGACAATGTGTAAAACTTCCCCTCCAACTATTTGATCATTAATATTAGTGTTTTTCCCCCTCTCTGCCGTTGTGCAAGAGCACGTTATCCGGCGAAGCGAGGCTAACTGTTTCGCTAAAAAGATCGGGAAAATCGGACGTAATTCGCCGGAGAATGCTTTGCTTTAACTCCGAACCTGGCATCTGGGTTAATACCGAGATTTTTTTTTGTGCAATTAGGACGGGAGTCAGGAGAGCGTAATTAGCTTTAGCTTTTGTGACAGCCAGGAGTGGCGTGCCGCGGTCTGCGGGGACTCCAACCGCTCTCCCAGTTCAGCGGTTCATAAATAAGTAATTTGAAGTGCGTTCCTGGGGGACATCTGCCGCACTGCCATGGAGCATGGAGCCACCGGAGCTCCTCGCTCAGCTCTGCTCCTGCTCAGGTGTGACACGGGGCCACCTCCTCTGTCTCTTACACACGGCCCGGAGAGGACGGAGACTCCTGCAATAGGAGGATGAAGTGTCGGCAGCCTTCCTGAGTGTGTGTGTGTGTGTGGATTATATTTATGTAACATTATGGGGACATAAATTCCCTACAGTGTAATAAAAACCTGTTATTTTGACGTTGTGGGGACCATTTTTCAGGTCTCCACAAAGATCTGTGAAGGCAATCATAAAACAGGTCTTGTATTAAATTTGGTTACTTGTGGTTAAGGTTAAGGCTGGGTAGGGGTTAAGGTTGTCATATTGGGATTAGAGTTTTCCCCATAGAAATGAATGGAGTGTCCCCACAAAGATATAATTACAAACCTGTGCGTGTGTCTATGTGTTCCTGTTGAGATCTGCTCGTATGTTTGTCACGTGTCTTAGGGCATGATGTTGCGTGTGGTTTAATGTGTGCGTGTGTGTGTGTGTGCCTGTGAACCTTTGCGCATTCCTATAAACATCCGTCAGTCACCAGAGTAAACATTTATTCATATCTACTTTTGTGCATGTGCCTGTCGGCTTAATACTGCGATAAAAAAGCCAACGTATCAATTTTACCGTTTAATAATTAATATCATAAACACATAATAAACTCTGAGTGCATTGCAGGTGTTTGGATTAGACAAATGGGACAATAGGGTGGAGTGCATGTTAATAATTAAGTCTTTCCAGATGGAAGGGGTGATTTGGGAATGTTGACTGACTAATGTACTCTGGGAATGTAAAATTGCTTGGACCTGATTTATAAAGACTAAACTTGCTTGACAATTTCAGTTTCTCATTATACAGATTGGGAATGCAATGCCTGTGCATACTGAGTTTAAAACTGGTCAGGAAGACAGCCACCCCCCCTCCCCGCAACTCTTTAGAGACAGATTCTGGAAGTTTGAAATTTTAGTCTGCATTATTATTATTATTATTATTATTATTATTATTCTTGTTGTTGTTTCTGGAATGAGAATCAATGTCCGACAGCTTTATTTTTATCATATTTTGCCAACATGATAGATTGTGATGCAAAATTTCCATTTTTATGTGCAGGTTGGGTTGCATAGTTATTAAAATCTTGCTAGCTGAACAAATACTTCTTGAAATGAAATGGGAATGCGCGTAAGCCTTACTGCCTTACAAAGACAAACGCAGTGGCCACGCAAACAGAGCAGACCTACACTTGGACCAGTTGCCCACAACCCAGAAAAGGGGCTTCGATGTTTTTTGACTCTCCACCCGTATGTATAGTCGGTGGGTAAATGATGGTGTTTCCTTCAAAACCAAGCATAGCTGAACTAGGTTATTTTGTGAGCGCCAATTTCAGTCATAATTCAATTTTGATGAAATACAAAGTTGCAGTGTTTTGACTGAATGTATCTTTACTGTCATTACACTTACACCAGTGATACTGCACACTGCACTGACATTAAGTGAATTGTGCTGGATTCTGACCCCCCAGTACCAGTTACTGGGCAGCCCTTTCCAATCACTGGTGCAGCGGCACAGCCCACAAACCACTGCCAAAGCGTGTGAGCGCTCCCCATTAGGGAATCGGATCCCGGTCTCCCACATGACATGCCGGGATGCTAAATACTATACTAATGAGGAGACCTTCTCGTTATGCTCTACACCAGTATAATGACGATGGCTTGCATTTACTCAATTGTTACATGCCGTAAGTTCGGGCACATTTTCAGATTCTCTGGTCCTCCCTCACTCATCGTCCAGACTCCGCCTCTCAAACTCGACTCCTCCCACATCCCCTCCGATGCCCTGCTCGTCACTTCCGGTCCGCTGCATTGAAGAAGCCGCAGTTCGCTGTATTCGAGAGCTCTCGCTCTTGCTCGCCTTTTTCTGTTGTTGGATTGTTTGTACTTATTGATTGACCTCTGTGTATGACTGCTGTATTTCGCCCCTTTTCGGTACCTTTGCTCGTTTTCTCGCTCTCCTGGTTTGTGAACTCTCGCCCGGCTTCCGACTACTCTTTTGCTCGCCCCTTTGGTACCGTGATCTCTGTGTTCTTGTCCTGTGTTTGGTGCGTACGAAGTGACTGCCGTTTTGCTTTTGCGTGACGCGTTTTTCTGAGTGTTTTTGAAAGGGAGTCGGGTTAGTTTTGTCATTCTGTTGTCTAGTTGTTTCACCTAGGTTTAGCTTGTTGGGTGTTTCTTTGGAAGTGGTTTTTGTTTATTATTTTGGCCTGTGTCACTTCGGAAGTCCGTTTCACCTTTTATGTTGTAAAGTCTGCGTGAATAAAATACAAAAAACTATAAAAAAACAACCCATTGTGTCATGTGTTCCCTTTTCCCGTTCCCATTCCTGTCCCGTCATTCCCCAGCCCTCCCCAGTCTGTCTCATTTCTGGACGTTCCTAGACTGGTGATCGTAACACAATACTGAATATCTATTGTGTGTAAACTCAACTCTTTACTCCTTCCATTAGAGTACCTTAAGACCATGGGGAGTCGTACAAGTATAGCCCATTTTTCTCAGCCGCACCTGCTCTTCCAGTCGCGTTCCCCCCACCTGACTTCGCGTTAGTGCCGTCAGCTGATATTCTTTAACCTAAAACATTCGTTAAGCCAAAACGATCCTAATACTTCATCAGGCTGCCAGTAGCTTTAAGACAAGCAGGAGATCCAGCCCGGGGGTTCAGCCGAGGGGGTAAATTTCGCGGGTCCGTCCTCAACGTTGCGGACGGACGCTGAAGTCGTAAAGAATGTTGATGCGAGATGAGACGCTGTTTGATGTAGGGAGAGGAAGGGAAGTCCTCTGTTTTTTTAAGCCATTTTTTTTCCATATCACAGGAATGCGAGTCTATTCATAGCACTAGGCCAACAAAAACAAAAAATTCTACTGAATTTCACCCAGCTCACACCCTCTGAACGCTCCTCCAGGCAGACATCGCAGAGAGCTTTGCAGGGTATGAGGCTGGTCAAGGTCTCTTGCTGCTGGGACTGTGAGTTTGCATTCATTTCACTCAAAAAAACCTCAGCGGCACAAGTTGTCGTTGGTACCGGTCAGTTTCTGCTAAGCACTGGAAAACTTCTCCAGTTCTCTCACAACTCTCAAGTGTGAGACTGAACATTATTAGTGGCCTTTGTAATGTTAAGGTGAAGATACACATTTTTGAGCAATGTTGCCGGGCAACTATTAACTGGGTGAAACGAAGGGTGACTCATCTGGACCTGGATGATCGTGAAACGTTGCCCACTGCTGATCAAAGTCTTTAAAATAGAGATTTGTGGCTCAGTATTAATGGGAAAGTGCCCAAACAGCATTGCTCAAAAAGTTGCCCTGTGTTTCATTGCCCTTATGCAAAATAGGCTTCCAGGACCTAAATGCATCATGTAATTCTAGGAATTGGCTTTCTTAACTTTGATTAAATAAGCAGTGATGGGAACAGGGAATGCATAAATGCAAACAGATATATACATTTTGGCCACATCTCTCTCCCAGCAATTGTCTTTTTGATAATGAGTGAATTCAGCCTTAATGATGGATATTTTGTATCTATTTGTGTTGCACGTTGGCCGGCATACAGTCCATTGTCCCTTCAAAGACACCCCCCCCCCCGCCCCATGGAACAACCCCCTTCCCCCACAGGGAAAGAAATCTCACGGCCTCCTCACAGCTCTGCGTAATGCTGGTCACCATGGCTCTTCCCAGCAGGTCAGTAAACACAGTAACAATCCAGTCTTCTGGCCTCTTTGTGTCACTTCCCAAAGAAACAGGAAATCATCTGTATACCATGCAGTCGTGACATTCTCTGGTCTCAGCAAAGAAAAAACTTCTTCCCATATGAGATCTTCGGTGAAAACTAGCCAAAATTAAACAGCCATGTCTCTGTGTGCGATCAGAACTTAACCCCCCCCCTGTGAAGTAGAAGCATAAGGTCCCCAGAATGGGATTGTCACTGTCAGTCAGTCCACGCTCATTTCAATCAGATATTGTTGTTTTGTGTTGCGTTACAGGGACCCAGTGGAAATGTCTTGTGTTCAGGGTCAGTCCACTCTCACTATTCCCTGCCTGATTTAATGTTAAAAGCTGGCTTCATTTAATCCTCAATTCCAGTTAAAATCCCAGTTTACATTGTTACCACAGTATAGATATTGTATTATTGTATTTATATGACATTTTTATAAATCCATAGAGCACAACTTGTGCTTAAAAAAATTTAGTTTTATTTTTGATTGGATCATTTTATGACTTTTACAAAAGCATTCTGTTGGACATTGTTTGACAGTTATGTATCTATAATATAAGTTTCTAAGCAATTTTATACCATTTGAATTTCTCTAGTTCTATTTTTTAATGTGATACGTACGTCGCTTTAAATTCACAATAAACAGAGTTTACTTTTAAACACATCTGCTTTTAATGATTTGTTAAGCATTAATATACGATGCACCCAAGAAAACTAAATTATTGTATTTAATGGGGATTTAAAATTTATTGATTTAAAATGTTCACTACTTTTATCATTTTCAAATGTGGCAAAATTTGGATCTCGGTATATGTATGACAGTAGGGAATTTTGGCAGTGCTAAAATTCCCAGTGAGAATTCCCCTATTGTCCGCATTACTTTTTACCTCTTCGTAGCAGAAAGGGTTCATGGGAAGTGGTGAGAGTCTGGGGACAGATAAGGAGGGATCCCATCGTTTAATACAGATTTGTGCAAATACCACAGTATAGCACAGAGGTCATTTGCAAAAGAGGAAATCATTCCCATAGACAGAAGATGTGTACCATATTCATTTCTGCTTCTCAACCCTGAGTCCATGAAAGGCTTTGCAATTTTGCTGAGTGCATTCAGTTCTAGGGATAATTTCCCTTTTGGTGATATCAGAGGCTAAAATCTTTCAGAAAACCAAATTCCAGGAAATGCATGATTCCTGATAATGGCACAAGTTACGCGGCATTTCTGCTGAACACACAGGAGAGCATCTGGTGCTGTAGATGAATAATTTAACAACATTCTCATCTGGAGCTCTCCTTTGTGTGCATTATTCCTGAAGGAAATATCAATTTATTTGTATACTCTTCACTGTGCTCTTTAATAGTCATTTTCCAGAAAATTTCCAGTGTTTTTACATGCATAATTCAAAAGGTGATCGTGTTTCTGTATTCAGTTATAAATACACTTGTGTTTTCCCAGTCTTGACCAGTCATAATGAGAAGAAAATACACTTTTTTCCACAAAATTGAACCGATATTATAATAATTGCTAAGGCAAACATCTAATTCATTCTGGAATATTTGCAACAATGCTGTTTTCCTCCACTAGGGGTGCTATCCTGGCACCTGCCCATCTAATGTCCCTTTTGATTCCGTTCTTTCAGTGCATGATCAGTGACCCAAAGCACCACCAAATCACAGCATACCGTCACTAATAAGAAAAGCCTGCACCTCTTCTGTGGCTGAATGCCTCAAATGACAAACCATAAAATGATTTTATATCATATATCCTAACCCCAACCTCTGGGTCTCAACATTACACTTCGCATTCATCAAATCAATGCAAACCTGATTATTTTCTTTAATATATAACCTTTGTTCCCTCTCTTTGTGTTCGCTCAAGGGTTCTAGTATTAACAGCTTGAATAATATATAAATATATATATATATAAATATCCCCATCTATTTTTAAATAAGCCTTTTTCCTCCTAGTCGGAGGCGAAGGATGGCCGTCGGGGCCATTGAAGGACAAATGGGCGTCCACTGGGAACATTTAAATTCCTGCAGCTTACAAAAAATTCTGTGCCGAGATTGACAGCTGTTTTAGTTATGGGCTGGGAAAGGAGTTGATGGACAAGGGTATTCGAGGAGCTAGGCCACCAGGGGAGAAGATTAAAGGCGGGAAGAATATAAATGTATGTAGAGGAAGGAACGAAGGCACATTAACTGGAGCAAAGTCATTATTAAACTGAGACTGTGGGTGACTGCAAAGCAGCGATTCCTTCAGCAGTATAACTGGGAGGATGTTCGGCGATATTTCATTTTATTAGTAGAGTACCTACGGAATAATTACTTAGTGCTGTTATTACACGTAATGAAAAAAAACTCATCTACAGAAGCATTACTTGGTTGAGGTGTCCAAAAAAGCCCGACAGTTACCCTCTCATGTGTTGCCAGAGGTGAGACATGAACATTTCTTCTGCAAACCTCGGGCGGTCTGAGGCAGCACTTCGCCTGTTCGCCATTTCCGGGTTCCCCCGGGACCGGATTTATCAATTATGCTAAGTAACATATGGATCTGCGAGCACAGATGCTCACATTCATAAATGTATTAGACGTACTTACATTCATCAGCTTGAATGTCAAGGATTCTCTCGACTTCCCGAATTAAACTCGGGAAGGAAAATTGCTCCAAATGTGGGATTTTTTTTTCAAGCTAATCTGATTCCATCAATCAAGCTGCCAAAAAGGTTTGAAGTTGAGAATTGTACAATGGTGATGGCGTCTGGGTGTGTTGCGAGGTCGCCACTGGCTAACCGAATCAATACGAAGTATATGCCCCTCTCTGATTACCAGCTAGCACACATTGTGACCATGTAAATGAATCTGCTATCCAACACGATTTTTTTGAAAGCCAGTCGTAATATCATTTCGAGGTGCGCAGGCTAGGGGAGAAGTTAAGTTATCCCGGATCGCTCCTAAAAACCGTTCCTCCTCTCATGAACATGGCTACACCATTTCACCCCCCCCCCCTACCAATTTCGACCTGCTGCTGAGAGCAGTACTCTTCCATCACAGATCATCCATCTATTGCTGTAATACCACGTCTAATTGCAGGGCTCCGAGTTCTCTTCGTTAGAGCCGAATTGTAAAATGCCAGGGGCAGAGAGCTTATGGAAGTCACGGGGAAGGAGATGTGCATATTCACGTATTGACTACCGTTAGCCTACAAGAAATAGCTGAATTTCATAAACGGGTTCTTGTGAAGCTATGGTGCATTGTGTAAGTGGGTGTTCTTTCCAGAAAGCGGTTGCTTATGCTAATTAAGAAACGGGAATTACGCGAGCCCATTATGAAGTCAACATAAGGCTCGGACAGAAATTCCCCCAGCAGAATTTGTGCTCGCTATAATTACAAACAGGATGTACACGATTGTTAGCGAGGGCAATCAAAGCACATTATTACCTGTGTTTTTGCTCCCATTTAATACTCGGGAAAGAAAAACAGTCTTGGTTCATGCGTGGTAAATTAATCTGTTTTGACCAGGAACGGTAAAGAATAGCGCGAAGAATAACGTTCCCTAAAAGCGCCGCAACGCCACAATTCCCCGCAGCTTTCTCCGACCATTGTTAAATTTGCGATTATTACAGGATTATATGTGGCTACTTATTAGGATGGATGAATGGACCTATACATATTTCATTAAACTGTTTTAAATGACCATTGAAATGAATCAGTACTTTTCAATAGGAGCCACTTGACTGTAGGCAGGAGGATTGTTTTGCAGATTAAGAGAAATCTTTTCTGAAATGAATAATTAACGTGACTCAGCTGGATGAAGGTTGCAAGCTGGGCTCAGACACTCGGTGACGTAATGTTTTAATTAACATATAGAAAGATTTTTTTTCTGAGCAAGCAGCCTGTCAAAGATTTGATGAGCTGTATTAAATAGTAAAACAGTGAAATCTTGTCTTTATTATTTATCAATTGGCTTATTTTGTATTTCCATAACATAACAAACTTCAAATCAATGTCACTCAGTGCAGTATATTAATAAATTCATTATTGATATTAGAACACAATAAACGCAGAACCTGCATGTCTGAATCTTAATACCCAGAACAAAATATTGTTTTGGTCACAGATGGCTGTGATGTTTTTGACCAGTGTTATTCCCCTATTGTCTAGTTTTTTTTATCAACAACTTAACGGGTCTTTAAAACTTTGATAGTTTGTAAATCATTGTCTCTATAAATACATAATAAAACGCAATGCTCTACGTAGGTAATCCAGGGCACATCCCAGTGAAACAGCTCCACCAGGTGGACCCAAGCAGTACTACAACAGGAAATTTGAGGTTTTGCACCTTCCACGGCTAATAATCTCATTCCTTATCGCTGTAAAAAGCAAAGCCTGCTGGACTATTGCGGTAGTACACAAATAAAATAAGTTACTGGAACGAGAAAAACATTTTTAAAGAAAGAAAATGACATGAACGTTTCTCTAGCAGTGACATGAACGATTGTAACTGAATGACCATAAATCTATGAGCACAACATTTTTTTTCCGATTACAACAAATGAAAGTGCTAGGAAGTAGAAGTAGATAACAAGAGTAACAGCAACGTGGCGATTGTTATAGAGTGCAGATCAATACAAAAATAAATCCAATTTCTAACGATGATTGTACTCGATTAACACAAAACATAGACTATTTTTATGTCAACTGGAACACATACGCTTGAATGCGAGATCTAAAAAGTGCTGATTTTCAGTTTTATGTTTCCCCTCCAGATACTGTAAATGTTTTGTTTAAATCGGAGACTGCTGCGTCCTCCTTGACGATTCATGTGATGTTCGCTGGAGCCCTTTTCCGTCGCGGGGTCCTAACAGCTCCGCTGATTTACATGCGTGAGAGCGGGGGCCGGCTGCGAGTGTGGCGCTTAAAGCTGAACTCTGAGTGCTCCTTTCCCCTCAGTCACTCCCCGGTGCTGGGCCCATCAGTCACGATCAACGGGGTCTCCCTGTACCGCGGTTTCGTGCCGTTTATAGCATGACCTGTAATGGCTCTCAGATGTGGGGGTGGCGGGGGGGGGGTGGGGGCTGGCGGATTTGAGAGTCTGTTACATCTTGGTTCATCCACACGGCTCCAGAAGATGGTTCAGGTAGGACGGGGAGAGGAGGATAGACCTTGGCACACCGAGGAATAATAACTGGCCGAGAAGAGCAAGCCCCCCCACCACCACTCCCAGCCGACAATCCGCCTCCAAACACTGGGCCAGGTTCTACCACGCCGCTGATTCACTGTGACAGCTGAATAACCAGGAAGGCTCAGCCTGGGGGCGATATTCAATTTTCAACTGTTTCCTATCCCCCGTGTCAAAGTGTATTTGTGGGGGTGGGAAGTGTGGGGGGGGGGGGGGGGTGGCACTGGGATGCACA
>JAODUD010000048.1:5101447-5116979 GCA_026784285.1 Stomatorhinus walkeri | reverse complement strand
GCTCCATACTCAGAAAGCAGCGTTTTTCACTGTCATTGTGAGACACCCCCACAATCATTACCCCTGGGGTGGGGGTGGCACTGGGATGCACAGCCTGTAGTCGAGGCCTTTCAGGTCTGTGAGGAAAAAGCAGACCCCTCATGGGGGTTTCTGGTGTTGGGAGGGGGGCGTTTCCGCCACCAGGTGCCCCCCGCCCCCCATCACCGAGATGACCCTGACTGGGGCTCACTTTTCACCACTTGACTTTGTAGAAATTCAGTTCTGCTTTAAATGAAACCTGCCTGACTCTTTTTTGTTTGCAAAGGGGGGGCCTCAGTCAGGCATTTCCTGCTCCTAAGAACCACAAGGTGAAATGGCTGCGGGGGTCACATTCCCATGGACGTCGACGTAAAATATTCACTATAAATCAAACAAATATACCTAAATATTCAACATAGGTCAAATATTTAATACGTCTGGCACTTAATATATCAGGTTAGAGCGGCCGAGCAGACCTCATTCCCAGGAACACAGATGTGAAATATTCAACGTGTACCGAACGCTTACAACGTGTCCTTGACATGAAGCAGAAAGGCTTTTTTTTCAATGGCTGGCTTACAAGCGGTTAAATAAGCTAAACGGGAGGCGGGCCGTTGCGAATGAGCTACAGGCGAAAACCAAGGGAGGAAACCGCAAGCAATTTCACAATCTGGAGCCAGTGAGAAGCACAAAACTGCAGCTGGAGCCCTGGAGCGGTCATGCCTCACATCTGCAGCTGCCTGCGAACGAGTAATGTCGTCCAGTATCCCAACCTGCCCCTGGCTATCAACGCCGTATCGCCCAGTGTTTGAGCAACAGCGTGTCCTCGCACGTGTTTGGCGCAGGGGGCCGTTTTCGTTTTTGCGGGAAGACTTGGGGAAAGTTCCTCTGCGCGGAGCCCTTCCTGAGGGGCCCCCGGAACCTGACAGCGCTTTCCTCCGACGTGTTGAAACGGCAGCGCTACGGGCTAAAGCGTGCTAAGGCTGCTAACAGGCATTCAAAATGCGCCGTGCGCGATGCATGACGACGCATATAAAGGTATTCAAGTTTTGTTTTCCGTGGAAAATAAAAGTGTTCAGAAAAAGCCACACGCCCATAAAAACTGCATACCCACATGTTTGCTTGCCCCCCTGCGATACTAGTGCCTATACTTATATTTATATATTATAAACATATCATTATGTAACCATGGGTGGCTGCGTGGCCACAGTGTGTGCGCGAGTTTCCTGCCACAGTCCTGAAGTTTAGGTGAATTATTTTCCCTAAATTGTCCTTGTTTTCTCGTGTCCTGCGATGCGCTGGCCTCCCGTCCCTCCCTGTCTGGCGTCCTCTGTTTCCAAAAACAGTGTCACTGTTTGCTGTGGAGCTGCGTTGAATAAGCCATGAGTGAAAATGGGATGGGTAGATTTTTGAACCAAGATCTTTTGCTGGGATTGTTTTGCTTCCCTCTCTTGTCTAAAGCATGTTAATATTTACCTTGTCAAAAATGTCACAGGTCATTGAAAACATTAGCAGGCTTGGTGTTTCGGCGAGTTGGGTTTTCAACACCAACTGTTCAGAATCAGGTCGATGGCTAAGTGTCTGTTACGAGTCGCAAATTACGGCTAAGATGAATGTTTCGTTACGTAAATCTTACGAGTCAAAAAACATGCTTAGGTGCTGCTCGCAAGATTATTTAAACAAGACTTTAAGGAATAGTTTTTGGGTGACTGAAGACTTTTGTTCCCCATTATTGCCTTTGAATTAAATGCTGCTTATTTGATGCATAGCACATTTATAGCCAAGTGTCAGTATCAGTGTGAGTTATGCTTAGCTAATACGAGAAACACCTCAGTGACACATTTACGAACAACTGGGCCGAGAAGCGGTTTATGCATTACGGCTCGCAGTAAGCATTTCCAGACGGAGTGACAGAGACACTTGTTGGGAACGTCGCTGAAAGAAAGGTCCGGAATATTCTGAGTGCGCGCCACCGTAAACTGCATATCACACGCATGCCCTTCACACGTCGAGAAAATACACTGTACTAAAAAACGTCGTCCGCGTTATACTTATTAAAAAGTCACGTGCGCCCGAGTTGTCCGTGATTAATTAAAGGTGCAGTGATTTGACCACTAATAGCTCTCCACCTTCCGTGCTCCTCGGTGGCTGTAAAGGAGTGTTTTACAGTCTAATGGATATGAACTCAGGCCTCGATATTTCATCCAGATGTTTTCTTACAGAGTGTTTCACCACCCATTTGAAATGTCTGTGAGCCAAGGGCTTTGGTTTCATAACAAGGTGCTTATAACTCTTGGACTAGCATTAGTGGGACTTTAAGTTGGGAAATGAGGAGGTGGATCCAAATTTTGGGTCTCACCCTCAAGGGAACCAGAGATCCTATACGTTTGGACCGAACTGAGAATGTTATTGTATTCGCTCAATTGGTAATGGATGCTGGATGTTGCACAATGCCATATGGGAGCAAACAAGTCTCGGTAATAGTTGTGTTCTTTGTTAGGGTGATTAAAAAAACATCTCCAGATTTCGGTCTTGGCAGAACCTGTTGTCTTATTGTTGGCTGTCATGCGCCTCGCGTTGTTTCTGAAATTTCAATTTCAGCATTCGTGCGTTTTTTTTTTTTTGTTTTTTTGTTTTTTGTTTTTTTGAATGGTTGTGAAAGGTTTTGTTCATTAATGCCCATAAATCCCCCCTGTTCTTGGCAGTGTATTAAATCCAGAGGAACACTCGCATATTCACGAGACTGTCGCACGCTGTGCCTGTTGACTTTTATCGCCTTTCTCCGTTTCCAACCTTCGTTTCATTGAACAGTTTCTATGCTGGTGAGAAGCTGCATCCTGACAAACGAAGAGGACCGATGTGATTCAGAGCCAAACCTGGGAGAAGATGGAGTACATACCATCCGACCAGGTAAACGNNNNTGCCAGGCTATACATGGATAGCCTGGCAGATTCAGGAGGCCCAGCACTTAACAGGGGGCTTTGAATACCGAGAATTATATGTAGGATTTCTAGGTAAACATCTGAATACAGGTAAATATGATATGAGGCAAAAACTCAACCTACTTAGCCAATGTGCTTCCAGAAATAAACACCTATCTATAATGTGATGTATTCTGCGAGGATAACAAATAAATCAATAGCTTGGCTCCTTTTCCCACTCACCGTCACCTGTGTTTACCGGCAGGGTTTGAGGGAGCGAATGTGAGACGCCCCCCCCCCCCAAATTCTCCATCCTGCTCCTTACTGACTCACTGCCGACGTAAACATGTAAGAACGTGCGGCTCGTGTTTGCAGCGCTGCGTGTGGCTTAAAGCTGCGCACAGTTCCGGAACATGGGAGGTCCCCCCCCCCCTAATGCTGACATCACGGGATTCCCCCCAAACTGCCAACCTGCCAGGATGAGGTCATTGGCACGCAGCCCCCCCCCCAGTGTGTGTAGAGGCCTACGTTTTCCTAAACGTTAAGTACGATAATATTTTTTTTTCGTTATTTGCGTAGCAGACACTTACTAAATTCACATACAGTTGAGAAAGTAGCGTCACTCAGCATCCATACAGCACTTTGGGGGGGGGGGGTACAGGTCCAGTTCAAAGGCCCAATAATGAAGTCACTCTGCAGACCCTAGGATTTGAAGCAACAACCTACTGATCTTAAGTACAGAATTTTAACCTTATGAGACCTTAGCAAGTACTGAGCTCAAGCTGAGGTAAGCGGGACGGGCGAGTATCCATGAGATGGCACTGAGGCTCCGAAGCTTAGGGTGACGTCTCTTACATCCACAGCATGCTGCTCTTGCAGAGGTGCACCCTTTCCTTCCATCTGTGATGTACAGAGCACTAAAGTGAAGAGCACAATTGAAAAGTGAGAAACATCAATGCTTGGATGGGGGAGGGGGGGATTCACGTCTTCATGATCTCAGCATGGAAGTGTGAAGAATGATTTAAAATGCCCCACAAGTGCATTTTACATAAAAATGTTCAACAACAGGTGTCAGAATCCACAAAGCCTTGAGGTTCATACTGATGGTGCTTCAAACGCCTCTGGGCCGAGGCGCAGGGTAGCGGGTGACCAGCAGGTTATCAGTGCAGGTCACCTGCCACCAACTGCTTGTTCACAAAAGCTCCAGATTCAAGGTCATTTCCCACAGTGGCGAATAGTGCAAGCGTTGCTTAAGTGACCGTTCACAAGCCAGATCATCACAGGTTAAAAATGACCCCCCCCCCTTTGGTACAGAATAACAAAGAAAAAAAGTATGAATACATTAAGTTAACGCTACTTCTAAATGAACTGCAATTCGTTTCCTGACATGTGCTTCTAATTTTCCCAAATGCTGTGAAACAGTTTTTAACAATGCTATTAGATACAGTGTTTTTGTCTAAATTATTAGGTCTAATTTTACTGAGACGCTGTTCCAACCCCACAAATTTTTTCATGGGATTGTAATTGCAGGACTGGCCAAGGATATCTCGCTTTTCCCCCAGTGTTTTTACATGCAGGGATGTTGTTTTTGGCTGACTCGCAGGCCACAGTGACTCGCGGCATTTGCCAGCGAACTTCGCGCATGTCATACATCACACGGCTCTGCTGCGCATGACAAGTCATTGTTCGTTTTTTTTTTCTTGTCTATAATTATTTTTTACGATTGAAGCAAGACGCCGTGGTGTTACAGGAGAAGTTCAATAAACTTTCGTTAGAGCCGGAGCGGGAGATGCGTACTGGTCTGGCTGGATCAGGAAAAAACATTACAGCAGTACATGCAGACGGACAGGCCCAGTACCAGAACCCAGCCAATTCATTAAATTCACCCTTTGTTTAAAAAACAACATTTGCTCGGTTTTCTGGGTAAAAAAAATGCGGCGGACTGGAAGGTGGCCCAATTGGTAAATGACTCCCGTTAGGTTTATTTTCATCGCGCTTCGCTTTCACTTATTTATCCAGTTATACAGATGCACAGCGCCCCCTGTTGAATCTTAATTTCACCAACCTCCAATGAGTTTCACGAAGCTGTTCTTAAGCACTTTCGTAATCAAAGAATAGCCGCAAAAACAACATTGAATAACAGCTCCAAATACATAAAGCCCATTACATCACACTGGCATTTCAATAAAATATAAAGTTGATGTTTGAGGGATGAGGAATTTTGGTCATTCTGATTTCTCAAGCCTGGAAGTTTTAAATGTCACTTTTCATCCAATTATCCGTCTTCTATAACCACGGATCCAGTACAGGATCACAGTCTTTTCAACTAGAGCCTCGGTTTTCAGCAGGTACAGTAGTGTATAAAACATACTAATGATGCCAGAACTGTACTCCCCCCCCCCCCCCGAAGACATCTTGATTCATATCAATGATTTCAAACCCCTCTTTTGAATCCATCTACTCCGCTGTGTGTGCGGGCTTTCGCTGCAACTTCCTAATCATATTACTAATTAGAGGACTGATTGGCTGAAGAGCAAGGTTTGTACAGCAGACCTAAAGGTTATCCAAAACACCTGCACACACACTGGCCCTTTGCGGATAAGATCGCCCACTCCCACTGATCTATCAGATAAAACTAAGCATTTTCACAGGTCACACAAAATGTATTTTTAGCAGAGCCCTAAGTTGATCTCTGTTTATATTAAACAGCTTTGGAGGCTGCGCGAAGCAGGAGGAGGACCAGCTCCTGCAGCCTTTCGCTGACGAAGCGTGCGGCACACTTCATAAGCTTCGGGGGGCTCTGTGGAAGAGCGCGCGCCAATCACTGCTGCTCCTCACTGTTAAAAAGCCAGATCGTTTCTGAAGGACATGACAACTAAATGTACTCCTCTTCCTAGATCTCCCTTCTCCAAAAAAGACCGTATCCATAGCGGGTTCCCTTGAAGTGCAATAGTAATTGGGGTATCTCCCTTGGCTGCTGTGCTTTTCAGGATGTTAAGTGCTGTCTCTTGTCATGTCACCTTTTTATGACAGTTGCCTTTCCTTCCCACCGTTGCTTTCAGTCATTTTACCGTTTTTTTTTTCAATGTGTGCTTTTGCAGAGGCGTAGAACTCTCTTGTTTTTCCTGTGATTTCGCGATCCCCATGGGAAAAGCCGTCCAGCCCTTATGGACTCCGCATTTTCATCCTCAGTCGCCCCCTGAGACCCCCACCTGTACTCTGCAAGCGCAGACGGGGAAACATTTCGGCTGAGAAATGGACATGGGATCAGATGTGACACCCGGAAGTCCCTCTCCATGTCCTGCCCTGATGTCTCCTGTCCGTGTTGAGACAGGCGTGACTGAATTGGGGTGACAGACTGCGGCTCTCTGGGTGTATTTGCAGGGAAAGTCTGCGCTTAACTTTAAGGCTGGAGCCACAGAAAGGCTGAGTAGTTTACCGCTGTTCTTTATGCACACGCTGCTTTTTTGTGTACTTTCACTGCATGGCTGTCATGACATTCTTACTTATAAGCATAAAACTCCGCACAGTCTGAAAACCGAAAGTCAACGGTAAAAAAACAAACGTTACCCAAAAGGCTAGAGTTTGCGGTATTTCTGTTGATAGAATAAGATTTACAACAGAAGATCCCTCTTTAAAATTACATTTAAAACTGAAATGTGAAGTAGCTGTAAGTAATGCATTAATACGAAAAGCGCATTTGTACAAAGTATTTAATGCTGCTGTTAAATCATAATATTCTAGGCTAACTGTCTAAAATGCCTCGCTTATAGTCTTTGCATAGGCCTACTCGTGATGTGGTTAAGGTTTCGCCTTTTGTCATGACTTATAACGTGGTGTACTCAGCAGAGATCTTCACCATTCTCTCCTAAATCATTCATTTTTGCAAGCAGTGTAAATTAGGTTGCCTTTCGTTCGCCGTGTTATATGGTGATTTGTGTGACATAAAACGATGCAAGAACCCCGGTAGAATGTTTAGAAACAGTGCCTGTAAGGGATATAAATTATGCCTGTTATTCTGTGAAAATGCACATTTTTAAGAACACGCCAGATAGCAGTGAAAACATGAATACCAAATATAATAAACGTGCACAAACGCAACGACAGGGTGAATATTTCATGGCAGCTATTCTGTGATTTTAGCAGAATAACCACAGCTTTCATTTTCACAACTCAGTTCTACCTGCCTTTACAATCGCCTAAGAAAGTGCACGTAATTATGTCACCATTAATCCGACAGCACCCTCTCTTTTCCGCACAGGCTAATACACACGAGAGCCGCACGTGGCAGTACACAGAACGCGCCCCATCTGACAGTCACGAGCCGGGGTTTCACTGCGCTTGACGAGAGCCACCCCCCCTTTCAAGTTAATATGGCAAGGCGAGACCCAGCAAGGCAGCAGCTCATTATGCATTCCTGGGTTTAACACGTGTTTTCATTATTATACTTTTATTTATTTATTTGACAGACACATCTGTCTGTTGTTTCTCATATATTCTCGTGCTAAACAAAAAATGCTTTTGTTTCTACTACTATAAATAGACCCAGAATGTCAGTATGAATGTATAGATTTAAATGTCATTTGATAAAACATCAACCTTTAAAGTTGAACACAGAAAAGTAATTGTCTGTCTTAATTACCGTGATTTAAAAATAACAGAACATAGATAGGCTATATAAGCATTCAACTGAGGCACTTGAGACTACGGTTTATATAAAGCCATTTTACTGAAATTAAAAAGTTTTCATCCATCCATCCATCCATCCATCCAAGGGTGTAACTTTGGTTTGAACATTGGGGGAATTGAGGTCAATATCAAATTAGAGGGAGACATAATCATTGGGGCGGGGTTGTATTAGAAAGTTTTGATTTTAGGGTGTGTCACAACCCCCCCCCCCCCCCATAATGTACACCCATGCATGAATGCATCTATCCATCCATCCACACTTACAGAACAGGGTTACAGTTAGCTGAGTCAGCATCCGGTCCAGGGTGTTCGCTGCCCCGTGCCCTGTGCATTCTGGTATAATCCCCATGCTATATAGCATAAGAACTACTGTGGAAGCTGTACAGATTCGTTTTGTTTGAGTTGGGGGAAAAACTGTATGATCAAGACCACAATGTCCTTTACACAATATTCCAGTTTAAAGCTATAATATTTCACTTGATTTGACAGACATATAACACTTGGTAGAAAACATCCCTGCATGAAATTGAAGTTCAGGGCTCATGGTGGGCTGCCCTCTGGTGGAAAACAGAGCAATGGCGCTAGAAGACGCATGTGGCAGTTCTGCAACTGGAAAGGAAATCCACAATGGATTTAATCTATATGTAACCCTTGTTAGGGCAGGTTCTAAAGGACTGATACGTGACTAACTAGTGACTACGCGGTGGTCTTGCTATGGAGGGGACAATGTATCGATCCCAGGAGTCTTATCTTCAGTACTGGAGCATGTTGCAGACTGCCTTCTGCTGAAACCCCCACATCGACAGAAGAAATCATTAATGACTGGATCATCTCATATTCTGTTTTACGAACTATCTATAATCAGTTGGCCTATCTAAAATCAGTTTATGAAAAAAACAAATACAAAATTGATCAAAGGCACTACAGGGAAAAAATAATTTACAAAGAAAATGCTGTTTAAGTTATGGATGTGTTTTAGAACTGTTTAAGTTGTGATTCCATAAACATAGTTAGAAAACGTCGAATATCATCCAGAAGATACTCGGTATGACAAATGAACTACGCGTCCCATAATGCTTTGCATGCGTCAATCGTGGCCACGAATCCCGCGCCTCTCTGCGCGGTGATGACGTTTCAAGGACGTCTCCGTAGTAACCCTTGCCAATGCTGCTTACGAGATAACGGGGGAGTGGAAGGGAGCCGGGATTTTCGGTGTCGGTGACGGGAATTTCGAGTCCATCATTGGATTGGAACCGACCGGACGGTGCGTTGCTGAGACGGGAAGGCCCAGTCGGAGCGCCGGGATTGTCAAACATGTGGAAAGTGAGGGAGCTCGTGGACAAGGCGTAAGTACCGCTAGCTTTTCGCCGCTCCCGGGAGGCCGCTGGCGCTACCTGTTTTACCGAGAGTCGCGAGCCTCCCGGTGACGTCACGCCACGGACTCAGCTGATCCGCGCCTGTAATGGCCGCCTGTCCCGAGTACCAAGCGGGCTGTGACTGCTCTATACGCCTATATCTGCCCTATTTACACCCACCGCCTCTACTCTGATCGCTCCCCATTCCATCCCATACACCTAAGCCGACCCCCTGCTTCTTTTGTACCTGGCACCGTTTCTCCGTGGTGTGTGTATTTCCAATCCGTCCTTAAGAAATGTATGCAACTAGAACACGGTGCTTTTGTAGCGTCATGTATTGCTCTGCATGTAGTGCTTAAACATTTAGCTTGATATAACAAAAGACATCCAGAATAACCTAGCCCGCGAGACCGCAGTCTGTATAACACATCAGTATTTTCGTCTTTAAATAAATGTAAGCATTTTATATATTGATTATAGCGTTACTCTATGGCGTGAATGCAAAATACATTTAGGACTGTATAGGTGGCATACATGGTAAGCTTAATGGTTTGTGAGCAACAAGGTGCTAAATAAGTGACAATCGTTATCAGACACCGTTACACTTTATTGTTACTTATATGGCGTTACAATGGCGCCATCTCTTGTGATGGGAGATCCATTACCTGGATAAGACCTGCTCTGTCTTCCGCAAAAACAATGAATGCAAGTACGTGGAACACGTTATACCTGCCGTACCATATCCCCATGAAACAGTTAGAACTGACGTCTGTCAAAAACATCCGTCAACAGCACAAATGCGACCTTTAATCGCCGATACTTTACTTTAAGGAGATGTAAACTGATAGGCCGGATTCTTACTTTGTCCTGTAATTTGATACGCTTTGGCTTATGATCAATAACAGTTAATGAGTCCTTCATCAAAAACTAATGATTGATTCGGTAGGATATAATCGCACCATAAGTAGGAATTCTCTTAATCCCCATAAATTATCCCTTGGAATAACCAAGGCAGGGTGGCGGGTGACAGCATGGTGAACACAGATGTGTGACTTATGTTCAATATCAGAAATTATTATTATTTTTTTGCATGTGATGTATTGCATTCAGTGAACTCCGTAAAAAATAGTTATTTTAAACTAAGTTTATCTTTACGCAACTTATTAGCCGCTGTATAAAATAATGTACCATCAAGTGTTCCATTCTACCTGTATTCGCACTTGTGCAAATAAATTTCATTTTCGTTTCACATATTTACTGCCAAGTTTCATTACATTTGATTTATTTCTTCCATATTTCCTGTCAACCTTCATTACATTTTATGTATTCCCCCCCCAACTCCTTTGTAATTTTTCACAGCATCTGTGCCATAGATTCTTGACAGTTTACTGATAACAAATCCGCTGAAGGCTGAACGTCTGCATTAATCACGACAGTGGTAATGAAGGTGGTCATGTGGCCAGGGCAGGGAGCTGGCGAATGTCAGTAATAGTTACAGTCAGTGAGCGTGTTCGTTCACCAACCCTGCCGGCTGGGCAGTATGTAGTCTGTGCTGTGAACTCAGATTTGGGGTGTAGTGTCTCAATAAAAGGGGCTCTGACTGATTTGGAGGTTAATGCATCCTAGGCAGTCTAGATCAGTGGTGATTTGGAGGTTAATGCATCCTAGGCAGTCTAGATCAGTGGTGATTTGGAGGTTAATGCATCCTAGGCAGTATTGGTCAGTGGTGATTTGGAGGTTAATGCATCCTAGGCAGTCTAGGTCAGTGGTGATTTGGAGGTTAATGCATCCTAGGCAGTCTAGATCAGTGGTGATTTGGAGGTTAATGCACCCTAGGCAGTCTAGGTCAGTGGTGATTTGGAGGTTAATGCATCCTAGGCAGTCTAGGTCAGTGGTCTGTCCATTAGCATTTCTGCTTCCCTTTTTTTATTCTTAAATTGGAGGTGCAGTGTCAGAGGAATTTGTAAACAGGTCTTTTAACCTTTCAGTATATGACTGTTTGTAACTTTAAATCGATTGAGGTCATCTCCACGGTGTTTTGCAATTACAGGGCAGATGCCTGTCTTAGTACGGTTTTTATTCCAACTCGCCTGGACAACGTCTGTTTCCTTTACTTGCCATTTCCATTCTTTTCGTCACGTGCTGGCCATCGTGCTAATATGGGGTTAAATAATGGGGTTAAATGAGCCATTTTTTTTTCTTGCGAAAAGAAAAACAAAAATCAGCAGGGAATCTGAGCAGATGTATTGTGTACCAGTAACGTGAACCTTAACCTTCCATTAAACAGACTTTTTGATGCTGCTCGATCAGTTGTAACCGCAGAGTCTAAAGTAATGCAATAGTCTGGCACTGGAGTTTTGCTTGATATGCTTAAAGGGTGCCAGTTTGCTTAGCTACCTGAGTCTCATTTCTTGTTTTCTTCTGACTAAAGAGTCATTACTGGTGTAAATGTTACACACATGTCATGTGATTATAGTGTTTCTTTTGCATAAAATTCGGCGTCAGCATCGCACTGAAATCGATTCACTTCAGTCGGTTGGTACCAGAAAAGAAAACGTGAATTCATATTTTTTTTTCCATCCCCCACCTCTTCGTCTCTCATAATGGCCTACAGGTCATTGTGGGGACCATCTATTAATTTCTCTGGACATAACCCGAACCCCAGCAATGAGAACCTTAACCCGCACCCAGCCCTAACCTGAACCATAAGGAGCCAAACAAAATACAGAATTTTTGGAGCATTTTTATTTTTGATTACAGCAGCAGATCTTTTGTGTTTCCCCTTTTTGGGACCAAAAATGATTAAAAATCAAGGTGAAAATAGCAGCTTTCTGTAGCATTGGTCCCCACAATGTAATATATTCTTGACAAACACGCACACACATACTTCCCGCGCATACATGTATGGGCTTGGTGACTTTGGATTCCACTAGATAGTGGCCCCATTTGGGCTGAGCAGAAAGCTATCAGGGGCTGTAGAAAAAGGAAAAGCTCACTGCTTTTATAGCAGCTGTCCAATCCACTGCCTGCATCCTTTCTCCATTTTAACGTCTCTGCCAGCCTGCAGAGCACAGTAGCACTGTGGTCTGGTTCCCATTCCACCCTGTCGGTTGATGACACTGCAGGTGCACACTGCCACTGCATGGGACCGTGGCTGCTGGCACCCCACAGCTGACCTCCGGCGGTCTTGAAGCTGCGTCCTGTGGACAAATGACAAATAAATCTTCTTTGATTCCCATTGATTCTTCATTCAGCTGTAGGAGCCACATGAATAAGGATACGTGCTTGCGTTGAGATGTCGGGGGGGGGGGGGTGCTCCCCGTCGAATGACGCGTCTGCCGCAGACGCATGCCTGGGGACGTTTGCCGTCGTGATCTGTCACCCGTCAGACAGGCCGGTCAGTCTGTGTCAAGTCCATTCGTACATGTCAGACAGGCTTTTAGAACTTGGTCAGATAAATTAATAAATGCGAAGACACTAACATTTACAGTCATTACCTTCATCCATGTTTGAGATGGATATTGGAGTTCTTTCTGACCTGATGAACGAGGCCTCACTTTGATTCGTTCATTCAAATCAGCTCCTGTATCGGAATCTGGTTCGGTATCGGATCAGAAGTGAAAAAATGTGTAAATGGACCCATTCCTAGGAAAAATATTTAAATGTGACATTTATGGACAGAGAAATTATACGTTGAATCGGAAGAGCTTTCGGACTGTTCTTACACTTTCTTCCACCTGATGGGTCTACGTACCGGTACTTAACGTAATGCTGAACTGCGGCCATCAAACGCAACGTGTGCGCCGATGGATTTGGAGAGTGCGGAGAGAGAGAGAGGCGCAAAATCAAAATCGCAAAATGCTCACAGCTGCCATGGCAGCGGATTCCTGGATGTACAGTTGGGGGAATATTTTACACCGGACCTCCGTGCCAACGCCGGGATCTGCACAGCAAATGCTGCAGAAAAAGTCCTGAATGCTGAATCACTGAATATGATGTTTAAATCATGACTAATTAAGTTATGTGGAAATGGCCGGTAATCGCATTTAAAGTGTTGGCAAAAGTGCGTAAATAACAATGTGTATTTGCAGACGGTTGATGGATCGTGTACATTATAATAAGTTAGTAGTTTGTTTATATAGAACCTTTCAAGAATAAATATCACAAAGTGCTTCACAGGTAATAAAACACAGACCATCAAACATCAATAAAAGCCTGCCTGTACAGAAAAGTTTTTGTAAGCCGTTTGAGAGACTCGCACTGCTGGCTGAGCTAATGTCCACAGGCAGACTGTTCCACTGCCAAAGCGTGGTCACCCCTGGTCTTAAGCCTGGCCCTGGGGGTAACGGGAAGACCCGAGTGTGCTTTTGGCTGAGTATGGGGTCAAAAGGTCATGGATATACAGGCGTCCCCCAAGTCACAAACAAGATACGTTCCCTCAGTCAGTTTTAAAATCTAATTTGTAGGCAAGTCGTAAAAGACACATGTTTAATGGTTCTTATTTAGTGTCTGTTATTTATATATCTGGCTTAGTGTAAATTTGACCTTTTTATGCATTTAAGAAACACTTTCTAATACACTAAAATGCTTTAAAAATAATACAGTACATAATAATTATAACATAGTAATAATAAAATTAGCGACATATGATACTTTACTGTACCTCACGCCGACGAACCACTGGAGTTGCACGATGTTTTCATGAGTGTGTTCATTATTACGAACCATTGTATTTAACCCCAACTTTTAACATAATAGGTTTTATGGAAGCCCCTTCGTAAGTACGAGTTTGTCTATAAGTCAGACTTTCTTTAGCCTGGGAACTGCCTGTAAGTTGGTAGGAGCCTTGTAAGCAAATTTTAAAAAATCTTAAAATCTAAACAATATTTTACTACCAGTGTAGAGAAACCAAAACAGGAACGATGTGGTATGTGGTGCATAGCTGAGACGAGTGGCGGAACTTTCTGGAACATGTCAATCTTCCAGCGTTGACTGTGCCTTAAAGCAGAAGCATGTTGCTGAAGGTGCGTACTGATCCATAACGTGTCCTGAGAACTTCTGTCGGGCTGCGGCATCTGCTGGGTGGAATGGCTGTGGCGCCGTGTAGAGGCCGCAGGGGGCGGGTCGAGTCCCGCCGGGTTCCAGGCCGGTCTTGTTAATCAGGTCGTCTGTTATTCTGTGGGTCCTGGCAACCCGCAGCTGACAGGTAATGAAAAGAACCCGAGTTTGATTACTCGTCTGGGCTGAAGTCACCAGCCTTCCAGAACAGAAGGAGAGCTGCAAATACCCCCCGGAGGCTGGTCCTTGTGGGGGTGTATTCCCTGTGGGGGTGTGGCCCGTGTGGGGGGGGGGGGGGGTATGGCAGAGAGCAGATACATTCCACGCGTTTCCCACTTTCCCGTGCTATTCACTGATGTGTACATTCTGTATGCATGTTGATCGTCTGATGCTCTTTGTGTCATTTTTTTTCTAGCTGTGTCACTAGGTACGGGCAGATAAGCGCGTTGACTGGAGGACAGTGTGAAAATTGTCACAAAAAAAGGCTTCAGGGTCAACTTATCATTTCTCTGTCCCGGAATGACGCATTTGAATCTTGTTTTTTGCAAAAATGAATGATATTTCTTTTTTTCCGACCTATGCCATATTAATTTCATTCAAAAACTGCACTGAAATTTATAGAAATTTATTTATTTACACCTAAAATATTGGTCATATTCACTCTCAATTTTCTTATAGAAGCCTACAAAAAAACTAAAATAGGTATCAAATGAGGTTTTCCAGGAGATTCATAGTGAAATCCTACAATCACTAGCTGAATCCTGGCTTTGCAAATGAGTGAGATTTCTGTTCATCGGGTCAGGGTGACCCAACAGCCATTACCTGAAAAACCATTAAAGATAATGACTTTAAATTCTTTATCTTTATTTGGTATAAAAAAAATCATTTTAGCTTAAGTCTCACCTGGGCCGTTTTTCACTTTGTACCTGCTAGTACTTAGTAGTTTTCATGGTTATTATTAAAAACCTGGAACATGGAAAAATGTGCGCATATGGACACGACAATCACAGGCCGGGCAGTGAAGAAGGATCTCAGCGTGCTGGGCGGGGGCTCTGCTTGAGGTGTGAGGCCCATCGATTGTCCCATTTCTACTTCCTGCAGCTGAAAAAGGAACCTTTATGGCCCTCTCTCTCTCTCTCTCTCTCTCTGTGTGTGTGTGTGTGTGTGAGAGAGAGATCGAGCATGTAGGTCGCCTGAAAGCTTTTTTTTGTTACTAGCAAATGTAAGCAATTTTTAAATGTTTTTTTTATCAACATAACATTGTCTCTCTTCATTATTTTTTGGTTATTTACACATTTAACGTATTTACAGCTGCTTTAATCCAAAGCGACATATTAATGGTAAATGGACTGCATTTTATATAGCGCTTTCTTCCAAAGCTCTTTACAATAATGCCTCACATTCACCCATTCATACACACATTCACACACCGGTAGCGGAGGCTGCCATGCAAGGCACCAACCTGCATACCGGGAGCAATTGGGGGTTCAG
>JAODUD010000048.1:5056997-5094150 GCA_026784285.1 Stomatorhinus walkeri | reverse complement strand
CCCAAACATCTACCTTTACTGTGAATAATGTTTTCGATGCACTTTGAGTGTCATTCAGGAGGCTGGGAATGTTCCCCAGACCCTCTGTACATGTCACTGACTTATTCCCCCAACCCTCTAGGTGGCAGCGCAGACCTGATTGGGGGTTTCGCTGACTTCTCCAGCCCCGCGGCCTCTGCCAGTTTCGCCTCAGCAAGTGGTAAGTACTTAGTCAGCTGTTATGGGGTGCAGTTAGCAGACTCCTAGCTCCAAACTAGCATAACGCAAACACACTGCCCAGCCCCGACATATTAATGGATACGAGAAAGAAGATAGAAATGAAATGAGACCCATTTATCGATATTTAAGGCAAAGTTAAGTGAAGTAGTCGACCTTGTGCTTGACCTTGAACCTGACAGAGCCTGTGTGTGTGTGTGTGTGTACGTACGAGGCGGCTGCTCAAACTAAGTAAGATATCGAAGAGCGAGAGTGCAAGCCAGATGGACATTCTGCCCGCTGAGAATAACGAGGGCCGGGAGGTCTCATGTCTACTCGGGCACGATGCCCCTCCGTCTGTCTCGAGCCATGAGCGAGAGCAGGGCACTGACAGCAGCACGCTGAGTGTGCCCCTCAACTCACCTGGATCTCGCAAACCAGAACCTTGTTTCGAGTCACGGAATTCTACTGCCGATTCTCAGTGTCCCAAGCGCGGGCTGCCCGTCAGTACGGATGTAGGGTTGAAACGCTGCGCGCGTTGTGTGGATCTGGTGTGGTGCTGGCTTGGGTCACGCCTCCACAAGGTCACCCATCTCTCCCAGTGGCTATTTACTGGTATTTCCACCTCGCTATAATGGCTGGAGCTATGCCAGTAATGAAACTAGTCAGAGAATATGGGAAATACCCAAAGCTGAAATGGGGAATCCTTTAAAAACTGGAAGCCCTCTCATCACTGCATCTGGAAAACAATATGATACCTGCAAATTGAGTCTTCCCGCAGTAAACTTAAAAATAAAAACAAGTGCCATGTTTTCTTTAGCGTACCACGCTCTCTCTAATGATTATATGATAAGGAAAAAATGACTATAAAAGGGTACAGGTATCTGTAACAGGTAGCTGTAAGTTGCTGCAATTCTCTATAAATTGACAGCTCTGTTGTGTTGTAGGCACCAGTGGAAATGGTGAGTTCGGGGACTGGAGTGCCTTCCCCAGCGCCCAGCCGGCTGCCACGTCCTCCCAGCCCCTCAACGGCCTGGGGGCGGACCTATTCGCCAGCTCGCCACCAGCTCCCGCCCCTGCGTCCCCCGCCCAGGCGCCCTCAGCCGACCTCTTCGACCTGATGGGTCCGTCCCAGGCGACTCTCAGCTCGTCCCAGAGCATGGTCTTTGGCATGGGCGGCACCATGGGGCTCCCGATGTCCAGGTCACAGGTATGGTCTTACCCTCAGCTGATGGGTTTACTTGATGTATATGATTCACATTTAGGTGTTTGGGGTAGTGATAGGCGAATGAAGCTTCATGAACCATTTGCTGTATTTTTTAGACCCCACTAGATGGTGCTCTCTGTTCATAAAAGGACTCAAAGCATGCTCCAAGGCAAAGCAACAGCACCATCTAGTGGGGTAAAAAAATATAACAAATGGTTCATGAAGCTTCATTTTGCCGTCACTAGTTTGGTGGTCTGTGGCTCGGTGGTTTTGGCCTGTGATCAGGGTCTCTGGTTCAAATCCCAGGGCTGCCTGAGTGATTTCAGTGTTGGGCCTTTGAGAAGGACCCTTAAGCCCCAGTTGCTCCTGCTTCTGGCTGACACTGGTCCTTCTCCCACAGCCTCTGCAGAGCTTTGGAGGTAGCCTGCTCTCACAGCAGATGGGGGTTCAGAAACCCAGCTGTAAGGGCTCCTTCCCGGCCACGTGGTCGGATCCCAGTGTCAACATAAGCCTGGACTTCCTATCCCAAAGCATCCAGCAGCCCAAGGGGTCCCAGCCCACCCTCAACACCATGATCCAGCACCAAGGTGAGGCCCACTGCTTCTGCCTGGTCTCTCCAGAGCTCCGTGCCCGACATCCTTGCACTCTGTATCCCGCTGCTCCCGATAAATAGCTGCTCTATGAATTTTCTTACATGAAAGTTATTTGCTTTTGGTCCGTTTGCTCCTACTGTTCGCTGTAATTCCTCTAATTAAAGTCCTCGTTTAAGAATGGCACATACTATGGGATTTGCAAAGGATGCTGGGTGTGATTGAGCGCAATGTTGCCGGGGGACTCCCCCTCTTACTGAAACAGCGCCCTCTGGTGTTGCCCAGGAATGCAACCCTCGATGAGCAACATGGCCCAGAGCTTTGCCGGAATGAACCTCAACATGCAGCCGGTGGCGGCTGGCCTCAGAGCTCCCGTGAACCCCATGCTGGTGGGCGGAGGTGGCGGAGTACCCCTGGGGATGGTGACGGGCACCGTGGGGATGGCTCCTATGGGCATGATGCCCATGGGAGGAATTATGGGTATGAACATGAACATGGGCCTGCCAGGTACGCTGGTCACTGGCATGCCCGTCATGGCCATGGGGCATGGCCCCGCCCCCGCCATGGTGCACCCCAGACAAGACGCCTTCGCCGATTTTGGTAGCTTCGGTAAATGAGGGCACCGGAGGTTTGATGCAAAAAAAAAAACTGAACATTTTGCGATCGAAGACCCGAGGAAGAACAGGAGCTGCTCACTCAGACTACTTGAATGCTGGATGTTGTTACCATTTTGTGTGTGTGTGTGTGTGTGAGAGAGAGAATGGGTGGTGGAAGGGGGTGGGGGATTAGTACACATGAGAAACCTGTCTTGAAACTGTCTGGAACACAATTTTAAACGAGAACGGTATTTGTTGTTTTTTTTCCTTTGCTGTTTCTCTGGTATTGCCGGGGTTTTACGATGTGTCAGGACCGCTTGGTTTGCAATGGGGGGGCCGTCTGAGCCCCCTTTCCCCGTCTTTGTGGGGTTTCCTCATCACCGTTACTCTGCAGATTACCTCACTTTGTTGTGGCTCACAGCTTCAATCGGAGTCGTCTTTGTCCGCTGTGAGAGAGAACATATTGTGCAAAAAAACGACCGAATTGAATAGTCTGAACAAGTATCTTTTATTATTATCATTCATGCATATATTCTTTTGGCAAGTTACTTTGCCATGTTCAATCAAAATGGTCTTTAAACTTTCTCAAGCTAAGAAAAATATGAATAAAATGGTTGATACAAAAAGCCTCTATTGTCCACAGAGCACAACCTGTGGCTTTTTTAGAAATTATTACTAAAAAGACAAAATTTACATATTTGTCTGAAAATACACAGGATCTGTTATGGTTCCGTCCGATGGGGGTGTGATCCTGCTTTTTTTCCGGTGGGGGGTGCCTGGTGATACATTGGATAGTGTTTTACATTTTAAAATGTAAAAACGTGTTTATTTTGCTGCGGTGCATATACATAGTTTTAATCTGGGAGCTGTAACACTGGAATATGATTGCATTCTACCTGAATCCAGGAGCGCCCGGGATTTTACGTGTCTGTGTGTGTGTTTGTGTGTGGGTTTCCATGTTGTATACACTAAAAAAAAAAGACCTGATTTTTCTTTTTCATTACACAGATGAATCCTTTTATCACACCCTGAGACGTCTTGCATTTGAAATGACCATATTTATCTTGCTATTTGCTTTCTGAAGTTTAAACTAGGTCCACGTGGAGGAATTTTATACCTAATCGTAGTCACAGACATGCTGGGATGGGAGAGTTAATGTGGACTGTGGGTTCATGCAAATGTAAAGTGACAAGAATGCCCTTTTGTTAAATAAAAAGCATATCTCTTTTTAACCTAAGTCTCGTTTCATTGCATTCGGTGTTTTATGCATTATGCTGTCCACTTTATTAAAGCTGTCGATCTTCTTAATATATTTCAGATGTTTAAATGCTGGAAATTGTTTGCTGTACGATGTACATTTTGGCGTGAACTGTACTAGCGTAGAGATGTACGAAGAATCAAGGCACCCGACGACTTGGATACACCATTCCGCCGTCATGGAGCACAAGGCTTGTCATGCCAGGTTAGCCGTACCCAGCATCCTTTGCTCCTCAGGCGCCGGATTCAACAAATTGGCAGCCTTGATATAAACATGAGGCACAATGACAAGCTGATGCATTTTTATGACATGTAGTGTATTCTCCTGAATTGATGATTCTGTGTGTGTCCTTCGAGAAGTGGTCCTGAAGGGCTGTAACGCTTTAGCACATGGACTTATTTTTCTAGGTCTGGTGGGTCCGAATACAATTTGGAGGCGCTCTGATTTGTTTCATTAACCTACCTTCACATTTCACGCCCAGTAATTGCAGATATCCCAGTGATCCTTCACATGGCTTTCTTGCCCTCCTGTAAACAAGGACTAAACTGCAGTCCAATTCATCTCCACGTCGCAGATGTTAGCCGGAATAGGGTGGGCGAGCAGGCCGGTGTCAGGCTGACGTATCTCAGCATCTGCAGGTTGGCCGTCGACTCGTCTTGCTTGGGAGCCTTAGTCCATTAATAATGAAAGCCGTGCAGTCCATTAGCGGCTCTGATGCTCCACGGGGCAGCTGGGAGGAAGAATCGCTGTCAGATGGCGGCAGAGTGGCCATTAGTGAATCTCTGTCCTAAGAAGCTACCTCTCGTGAGGCCCCCGGTTCACTCGCTTCTCCATCTCCTCCCATGTTCTCTGCTCCATCCCTCCTGTCCCTTTAGGTCAGACAGCATGTTAGATAATGCAGGTACAAGCACACTAAGGCAGGGTGCCACAATCCAGTGCTCCCAGACGGTCCACGTTTTTGCTCCCTCCGAGGTCCCTAGCAACAATGTAGCAGGAAGCTGCGCGGGAGCAAAAACACGGACTGCTGGGGGTTCCCGAGGACCGGGTTGAGAAATACTGCCCTCTTCTTTACAGCTTACCGTTTCAAATCAATTTTGTAAGAATAAAACACTCCAGAAAGTAAGTCAGCTGCATTACCAGTGATCCTCCCCTGTACCGTTTTGATCTGTAAAATATTCTCGGGGGGTGTTAGGGTTATTTCTGGAGCTGGATTTGCCCAAACAACATCAAGCAGTGAGCCCTATTCTGATAATTTGCCACATTTTTTTTAAATCCTAAAACCTTATAAACAGCTGCTGCCATTTTCTCTTGGCCTCTCTCTTCTTCAGTGTTTCCATAAGGGAATCAATCAAACCAATCAAAAGGCATCCCTTAGCAGGGTGTGTGGAGTTATGATATAAATAGCCCCGCGACGCATCGGACGTGACACAATCTGTTTCGTCAGACGATGGAAATCTGTGTCATGGCACATTCCACACTTCAGTGAAGGGGCACCAAGACTGTGTTCAAGCGTGCTGTTCAGACGCCACTTTCTCCGTGCAATTTCCAAACTTAACATTTCCCATTAATATTATTAACTGCGGAACAAGAACCTGAACGATCGCTTAAACGAGTCAAATCAAAAAGTAATTTGTACGTGAGAATAAAATCCAGGTGGGTGGACCTGGTTTTAAAAGTGGGAAGTGCTTTTCGTGATTTTGTTCCATTTTCAAAACGGTGCTTGAAAGTTTCCGTTTATAAACCTGTAGAGGCAGTGAGGCACCAGGACCAGAACAGGCTATAATGCCATTCCTTGGGGGGCATCAAATCAGCACCGTTCTGGCATGCTAGTTATAGAAGCAATCATATCATCAATGCGTGTATGTTTCAATTTAAAACCAGTTATTTTCAGAGAAAAAAAATATTTGTCATTTTAATAAGTCAATATTAATAGTAGTGGGCTAGCAACTCAGCATACTATATCTACGAACCGACGTGATGATATCAGTTGCTTGAGTGTTACTTTACTGCCGATGTAAATATTTATCCACAGTGCTTACAGCTATGAATTAAGCATCTTTATATATGTGTGTGTATTAAAATGACATTGTGTACATTCACAAAATCACACAAAAGTCACGTCTCAAAGAGCACCCCCTAGATTATTGGTATTCGATAAAGTGCCTGCATTCTATTTAGAAAAGTTTAGATGTCTCCACACAGCTCTGCAGCTCCCCCTGTGGGCATGTAGAAGTATTGGAAGAGGTTGTAACCAGACCAGACTTGGTTCAGACTGTAAAGGACCTTTTTCTGCGCTCTTCCTGAACATACAATATCCAGCTAAGGAATTATTTAACGTGTCATCATTGAACGTTCTCTTACATTCATTACTCTTTCTGTGATATCTCTTTTTGTTTAGAAACTGGAAGTTTGTTGCCCCGAGCTATTAGTTTTGTACCGCGATCTGGCTATGATTCTAGTATGCTACAGAATATTCAGATTTGTTTACTTTCGCGTTTGTTTTTTCTTTACCCCAAGAAATAGTGTGTTATTCTCCTTTCATTTCATTGAGCAGTAGGTTCCAAACGCTTTCTCCTGACAAGCGAGCAATTTATTGCGACCCTGCATTGGATAAGAAAAAATAGAAGGTGCGATTAGTAAAACACGAAATTATACATTTCTTAAATACTCCACCTTGCCACATGAGGGCGCTACGTGTCGTGAAATGAAGGCATGACGGCTAAGTGAAATACGATGCCTGGCCAAAAAAGGTCGCCATTTGAATTTATATCAGCAAATACTTAAAAGCCAATGACTGGATAATTATTACAGCCCTGGAACATTATGCAGCAATAAAGTAAAGTCATCTGAGTACTTGAATCTACTGAATGACCAGGTTATCCCAGCAATGGATTTTTTCTTCCCTGTTGGCATGAGCATATTCTTGGGCAAGAATGCCAAGATTCATCGGGTTCGAATTGTCAAAGAGTGGTTCAGGGAGCACGAGGAATCATTTACATGCGTGACTTGGTCACCGCAGGGTGAAGGTCTTTGGGATGTGCTGAAGGAGGGTTTATGTAGGTTCAACTCACTTGTCAGTACAGGATCTCGGTGAGAAATTAATGCAAATCTGGATGAAAATAAAAGGTGAGATGTTGCATAAGCCTGTGGAAACAATGCCATGACAAATGTGCGCCATAATCAAAGCTAAAGGCGGCCCACGAAAAATTCAAATGGCGACCTTTTTTTGCCAGACGGAGAAAATCCGATTAAGCTGTTTTGCGTCTGTATCGGTATCCAGTATCTTATGCTCTGTATTTTTGAGAATGAGCATTTATACTAATCCACAGAATACGCGCTGCAATGTTCTATATTTTAATCTAAAACGAAACCATTTAAGAAAGACAATAAAAAGCATCCAGTATTGCATTCAACAAATCCATAATGAGGACATAAAGTTTTTTTTTCCAAAGATGTGTCACACTTATATGCATATATACTTTCGTTATGATAATTCGGCGTATAACATATTAATGTACTTACGCGTGTAGGGCCCAAAAAATTAGGGCGCAGGGTTTTTACTGTGACGCGCCGCGCGCCTTCGCAGCTCTCGAGCCGTCTCGCCCTTTTTAAATTGCCAGCATCCGGTGACGGTTAAACCGTCAGGCGCGAGAAGAGCTGCTCTGTTGGGTCCGTCAGTTAGTCAGCTCTGTGGGGGGGGTCGGTCAGTTAGTCAGCTCTGTGGGTGGGTCGGTCAGTTAGTCAGCTCTGTGGGGGGGGGGGTCGGTCAGTTAGTCAGCTCTGTGGAGGGTCGGTCTATCAGACAGTCAGTTCGGGTGGGTTAATCTATCAGTTAGTCGGTTTTTCGGGAGGCCGCCATGGACCGGAGTGAGAAGGACAGTGGGCCATTTGCCGGAACGACGAGTAACAAGGACGCCCGGGAGTCCGAGGCAAAACGCCGGAAGATGGGCACGTCGGCATGGGATTCGGGACGGGGCGCTAGCAGCAAGGGCGAGATGAAAAAGCTCAAGGGAAAAGGTAGTGTTAAAAAACAGAAGGGCGGTGCGGACTGCGGGGGCGGAAAGTATGGCGCCTCACTAAGCACCTCAGTGGTCGGATGGGGTGATACAGACAGCCGGCGGATCACCACAGAAAGAGCCGGGACATCGAAAGGCTCTGCGGCCAGGGGTGTCACCTCAGTTAGCTGTCAAACTGGCGAGGCAGGGTTTTCAAATGTCACCACAGAAAGCTGTACGTGCGGCGAGCTACCGGATCTCTCTTCGCTGATTCCCTCTAACCACACCCGCCGGCCGATTACCGGTGACACGGACCTTCCTGGTGACCCGCTAACGGTAAAACCGGCGGGCGACATAACGATCCGCTTGAGTCGAGTGCCTCTTAGCCCCCTCTCAGTAAGCTCGACGCCCAAGACCGAAGCTGGGCCTGCGATTTCGCTCAAAGCAGAACCTGATTGCGGAGCCTTGAATCACACCATACCGCCTTCTGATGGAGGTAGCCAGTCCGTGATGCTTGGGATTTAAATTCTTATCTATACATGAAAGAAACATATGTATCAGGATATGTGATGTTTTAATTGTATTGTGGGTGTGATTTAATAAACATAAACGATGTGTTTATAAATAGCCTATGTGTTCTTGTACGGTGTACGAAGTTACAAAAGTAATATTACAGAGGTGGAACGGTCAGGTCCAGCAAGTACAAATCTAGACCAAGATTTTGTTTCAACCAACCAGTTGAACACAAAGTCACAGAGTGTTCAGCAGATTGGCTGAAACAAAATGTTGGTCTGGATTTGTTCCTTCTGGAGCTGAACTTTCCCTCTATCTGTAATAGATTTATTTCATGAGTAACTTCCCCAACACGCTGTGTTTTCTTGTATTGTCTGTATGAGAATTTCTTCTCTTTTTAATTATTAGTTTTATTTTCTCAAAAGGATTTTCTGAAATGCCTCGGAGTAAAGACGGAAATGAAAAAATTAAAAAACCCATGAATGCTTTTATGGTGTGGGCAAGAAATCACCGACGCGAGCTGGCCGAGGACAACCCAAACGCCAGCAACACAGAAGTCAGTGTGCTGCTCGGACTGAAGTGGAACAAGATGTCCAAGGAGGAGAAGACGCCTTTTTATGAGGAGGCTTGGAAGATAAAAGAGCAGTACAGACAAGAGGTCCCTGGTAATGAACGGAGTAACTAAGTTCAGCCCCCTTCTATGGCTGTCAACTTATTTTTCATCTACATTATCAAGTTCATCATGGATTTTCAAGAGAATTAATCTTACTGTGAAATGGAAAAAACAAAGTTGTTTTGTAAATATTGACATTTACAGTTTATGGATATGACTATATTTCCCAAATGGGTTGCAAACAAATTATGATACATTTCTAAAAAGCTGAATTCCTAATCAGGAAATGTAGTATGTACGTATGTATTTTAATAACTCTGTTCAGCTGTTTGTGTGTGTGTGTGTTTTTTTTTTTTTTTTTTGCTATGTTCACATCTTTAAAGATTTGACTTATCAGCCAAGGCCTGGGGAGACAAACATATACTTTCCTGGTAGGAGTATCTCAACAGCTTCCAGTAATTCCCAGGATCCCAAAGATTCATCTGTAGGATGTGGGTCAGGGTCTGCATGCTATTCTCCATTTCCCACTGCTTCAACCAGCAACAGCTCAACTGCAGAAAACAGTTTTACTAAAGGTAATTCCAACAAGCTGCTTCTATGTGTAAAACATAAAGTGTGATATTTCAGATGTGTTCAGTATCCATCCATCCATTTTCCAAATCGCTTATCCTTTTTGGATTGCGGGGGGTCTGGAGCCTATCCCAGACGTTACGGGCATGAGGCGGGGAACAACCCAAGACAGGGGGCCAACCCATTGCAGGGCACAGAAATGATACATTTAATGAAAACATTTAAAGTGCAAATTCTTATTACCTCATTTCCTTAAAGCATAAAGAAATGTTTATGTCAATGGATATAAGGGACTTGTCATGATTTTAATAACAGATTTTTTACTTTTAGGACATAGCAAGAATTTTGGCCTTCAGGATTCTAAGAACGCACAGGGCAGCAAATCAGCCACTGTCTTATTTTACAGTGGAGACCTACCTTCAACGTTGCATACTAAGCAGCCTGCACAGACTGAGGCCAGTCGTTACATAGACATATCTGAGGCCCTGTCATTCTCTCAGGTGGCAGGGCAGACAACACACCAGCAAGTCCAAAAGAAAGCTAACAGTCAGCCTCTTAGCAGTCCTTCCCTGCAGCTGTTCAGAGATTTGTCTTATATAAGCACACAGCCTTCTTCCAGACGTCTGCAGTGGCCTACCCTTTACAAAATCAATCCTCATATATACCCTATAATGCCACACTCATGCAAAATCGTTTCCCCTGCCGGCTTTCTGTTCCCTCCACCTCTGTTCATGGCTGTTCCACGGTTCTACACTGGAGGGTAAGCATTTGGAGACAATATGAGCGCAACTGTAACGAGCATAATGTCAAAACTTCTGTTAGCAGAAGCAATTAATTTTGGACTAAGCAGTTCACTAAGTCAGCCCAAGAGATAAATTCACTCAGTGTCTTTGTTATGTACAATAAGTATACGCTATGTTAACGTGATATTTTAATTACAATCTTGCCATTTTTTCTCGAATCTACCTTTGTTTTCAGCTCATTGTATTACCCCTACAATGTGTATGGCTACCCGGAATACACTATCCCAGTGGTCAACTCTCTGACCCGGGAATGTCCAGAGAGTAATGAGGCCAGCATCAGTCAGGGTGTCCCCACCCCAGGATTCCTACCTTTAACTCCACTTGTTGTTAATGAGTCTGTCATCGGTAGTGATGTAAACTCTTCTTCCCAAGATGACTCTTTGCAGGTGATTAATGTCACTGATGACGACACGGAGGTTGAATTTACAGTGTTATGATTTACCATGTTGTAATAAAATACAATATATTGACGAAAGAAATGTGTTGAAGGTCAGTTGTCAGAATTACAACTGGGATGTAATTACTCACTATAAAGGACAGTTAAGATAATAAACTGTTTCATGAATATATGATTGTGTGTTAGACTGTACTCAATTTACTGAATTCTTAAAAAATGCAATAAAAGCTTAAACATGGGGAGGAAAGGCAAATCTAGATTAAAAAAAAACACATTAACACAAAGAAATATGTTACCTACACATAGGAAATTATTTTTAATGAGAAATCCATCAATGAACATACAACATAAGGAGTTACAGCTGATATGGAATCGAGTTATTGCAGCGAGCGCAATGACGTGTTACGTTCATAGCCACTAAGACGTACAATTGCGAATCGTATGTGGTAGATGTTCATCCATACGTTATCTACGGGGAAGTCATGCGCCCGTACATCCAAACAACTAGTTCGGCCGCCTGTTAACTCTAAAGTTATGTTATTCCGATTTTTCTGGCATTACAAATTAAGTGGTTTTCTGTCACTAAACGCAACAAAAGAATCTCAAGTACGGTTATTTACAGTCAGCATTTAATTGTTACGTTTGTAATCGTACCGTGGAGACAGTAGGATGTCGCTTTTTGATTGACATAGAATTTAGCCAATAGGATTCGTCCATGGGGAAACGTAAAGGGTTCGCCGGAAGGTCAATTGTTATTCTCAGTTTTCTGTAATGGCGGAGCACGGGGAGGGAGACGGTATTGATTTCCACGACGACCAGTAAGGCACTGTCTAATGAGTCACTCAGGCAGTAGACCGATATTTCATTTCTGTTTTGGTATACGGTTGCCATCTAGATAATAATTTCGTTATTGAATTCGCTTCATGCGACACCTGTGGTTAGCTAGCATCGTAGCTAGTTGGTAGCACGGCCGCTTCAATGCGCGCAGCTTATTTGCAAATTGTTCGCTTGCTAGCCACGTAGCTAGTCCAACATCAGCCTTGTGTGCAAGAAACGTCGCATGTATCTTTATTTTACGTGGCTCAGCATGTTTTAAGTTACAATAATAAGTGAAAGCATGCGGTTCAGTTACACGTCGAGCTGCTTTGGCCTGTGCTGAAGCGAATGAATGGCAGGCCGTCGTGTGGAGCTTTCTTCTGGTTAGTTATGGATCTGCGGCCTCGTCCGGCTGATTGCCCGATTCCTGCAGTAACTAGGAGGTGTTCCTGGCCAGCTAGTTTCCTGCCTTACCTACACGCGAAGGCGTTAACTAGCTAGACAGCATCGTTGTACTGCTTGGGCCACCGTGTAACAAAGTTTGTTTCCAAAACACGGAACTGGTGGTTGTCTGACTCGTTTTAACTTGACTGTGATTTTCTCAGTACCAGCCCTGTGTGCCAGCATGCCCCCCCCCCCGGTACATTAAAAGGATCGTAACAAAAGTGTCGTTTCACATAAGGATTTCTGTTTTGAAATGTTCACCTGCGCAAAGTCAGATTTTGTGATGCAGAGAGATTACATTTTATGAAAAACGCGAATGTAAAATGTTAAACGTCTCGTTTTCCCTCATCCTTTGTTGTTGTGTTCCTGGTGTGGTGAAAGCTGTTCGCAGTACGCGATCTGCCTCCGAGGACGGCATTGTACAGTCAGCATGCTCACACAAGCCTCTCCGCTTGCTCAGGATGGCGCAGCCGCATTTCCGTGGTCCAGCTCCGCCGCCCAGCGCAGTTATGCGTGGCCCTCCCCCGTTGCTTAGACCTCCACCTCCACCATTCGGCTTGATGAGGGGACCCCCTCCGCCACCACGTCCTCCTTTTGGGCGACTGCCCTTTGATCCCAGTATGCCGCCAATACCCCCTCCCGGAGGTGTGCCCCCACCACTTGGACCTCCACATTTGCAGGTATGAAATTCTTTGTGTATGATCAGTGGGTTGCATACTGGTTAATGATATTGGTTTATCACCTGAAAATTGCACGTTTTCTCAGACATGGGTCTGAATTGGGTGTCATTGGTCGATTGTTTTCTCCAGAGACCGCCTTTCATGCCTCCGCCGATGGGTAACTTGCCTCCGCCCCCTGGGATGATTTTCCCACCGGGGATGCCTCCTGTGCCGGCTCCCGGAACCCCTGCGCTGCCACCTGCTGAGGAGATCTGGGTGGAGAACAAGACACCAGAAGGAAAGGTACACTATTAAGACAGCAGTGTCCTTGTCGGGTGATAGTGATGCCGCAGTGCATCAGCTTCTCTGTGGTCTAGAGTCAGATGGGTCATGCCGCCCACATTTCTCCCTGCTGGTCACGTGACCCCTTCCAGGCGTATTACTACAATGCCCGAACGCGCGAGTCGGCCTGGAACAAGCCGGAGGGAGTGAAGGTGATCCAGCAGTCGGAGCTGAGCGCCCTCATGGTGCCATCGCAGACGGCCGTGGCCTCTGGTGCCTCCCCCAGCCTCCCGGCGGCCGGCGCTGCCCCCGCCCCTGTCTCTGTCTCCACCCAGGCCCCCCCGGCCTCCCTCACTACCAGCCCCATCTCCAGCAGCGCCTCCACCCCGGCCGGCCCTCAGCCCATCACCGGTAGGTTCTGTTCCCGTACTGGGAGTCAGAAGACTCTCTGACTTTCTTGATACATGTCGTACAAATTAACTTTAAATACGCTTCCCGTCTCTCGGTCGTAATCGTCACCAAACGATAATGTGGTTTAAATATGTCCGTCCCTCTGCTGTTTTAATCTAGCAAGTGACATTAATAGCTGAGGGATGACATGTGACCCACGTTAGACATCTGTGCCTGTTACTGGAAGAACGCCGGTTCAAGCCTTGGCAGAATTGTTGCATGTCCGTCAGGACTTTGAGTAAGACCAGTAAGCCCTTTTAGTGCTCTTGGGGTGCTGGATAAACAACCAGCACTGTACTCAAACCCCACTCTTCACTCTGAGATGTGTATGTCTTAGAGAGCGTAGTGGGATATGTGAAAAGAAGTATTCCAGTGTATCTGCACTTGTTCTTGTGCAAATGGAACAATTTATTTCATTTTTATTTCATTGATTTTAGATACTGAAATACTCTCAGTGGGTTACTCCAAATCCCTGAGAAATAAATGAATGCAGTAGGAATCGCTCTAAAAATAATAGCTGCAGCTGTACATTTGTGTTCATAACCCTGCTGATGCGTGGAGTGCTGTTGTATCATGGGAGTGAGAGTCTGGCCACACCTCTTCCCCGTGATGTCATTGGGTTTCCATCGCCCCGCCCCAGAGTTGCCCCCCGCGGTGACGGCCCCATCCGCCGTCGGGGTGAACCCAGTCGCCGTTGTCAGCGTCTCCACGGTGACGGCCAGCGCAGCGCCTGCGCAGACGATGCCGCAGCTGCTGCCGCAGAGCCTGCCGGCTGCACTGCCGCACAGCGTGGCCCAGGCCGCCCCCTCCATCCCCGCGTTCCCCCCCGTCGTGGTGCCCCCCTTTCGGGTGCCTCTACCCAGCATGCACATCCCGCTCCCCGGTGAGTCTACCCTCTCAGCCGTCGTCACCTCACCCCTCTCCACCTCATCCATTTTCTCCACTTGTCTTTATTCTCCATTGTATCCCCTGTTTTTCCCCATTCACTGTTTCGTCCATATTACTGGTCATTATTAAGAATTTGCCTCTCTTCTGTAACTTTCTACGTCTGTTTACCCAATTCAAAAATTCACAGTAGGGAATGTGGCACGAGTGGCCTGTAGAGGGCAGCCTTGTCTCTTTTCAGTCGTTCATAGCCGCTGGTTACCCAAGATGAGAGATTGCTCAGTTCTTCATTTAGCTTCTGAAACTGATGAGATCAGACTGGTAATTAAAGTGATTTAGATTTGAAAGTTTGATTAATCAAGTCTTTTTTTAAGTCATGTGCTGTAATTTATTTTTTTTTTTTTTGGTTCCATTTGAAATTCAAGTGAAGACGTAAAATGTTCAGGCAAATCCGTCTGGATTTATTTTGATGACAGTATGTTTTGTTGATGTTTTGTATTTACTTGGCCAAACCACCTGCACGCTGTCTGGGAGGCAAGTTAATGCAACTGTGTTTTATACTTGGCGATTGATTGTTTTTTTTAATTTTCTTTTTTCTTCATTCCTTTCCACTCCCCCTCCTGTTCCCAATACATGCTTGCTTGTCCATTCTTGCAGGTGTAGCAATGATGCAGATAGTCAGCAGTCCTTTTTTAAAGACAATCGCTCCCAACAAGAACGGTAATTCTTTCAAACATCTACAGTCAGTGTCCTTCTGTTAGTTGGCATGTTAGTGAATGTTGTGAAAATATGGTCATTTTATTTTATGTGCAAACACTCGGACTTAATGCTGTAGATTTTGGTTTGATTTTAGCTTATTTTTTACTGTGTTGGCATCATGCTTTTTAACAGATTTTAACCCTGAATCAGTAAGGCATTTGAGATTTTATGTTATGGTTTAATCATGCTTTATTTTTCAACTACCAGTTTGGCTTCAAACCCCTTTTTGTCATTGTGTTGCGTCCTGATTATAGCTTAGTTTAAAATGTGATTCAGTAGCAGTGATTGAGTTTTCAGACTGAATCCAGCCTTAGCACTTGCCTTATGAGTGGTTGGTAGGAGCATTGATTCTACCAATGATGTATTTCCACAGTAGTTTAGCATAAATTCCCAAGTTGCTGGGAAATTCATCATTTGTTTCTGTAAAACATTTTTTCTGAGCTTATTTCAAGTCCTATAAACACATCCAGTTTACTGATTTTGTATCTTAGCCGATATCGTTTCCCCCATCAGTAAAAGCTCACCCCTGCCTCGCACAGCTTAGTGCTGCCTTTCATTTCTTCTGTTCTCTCCCCTCCCCCGTTTCAGTAATGATATTATTCCTGTTCTCTCAGTGTCTGGCCCCGTCGCGGCATGCTCGGTGTGATGCTAACTTGTCACTCTTTGTCCTTTGTCTTCCGAAAAAACAAGTAACAATCTAGCATAACCGAACCGTACGGTTTTTTGGAAATTTGTGCCGTTCCCTGAGAGTTTACGTCTCCAGCTCAGAATTAATGACTGACTAAAAATGGACCTTTGCATTATTTAATAGGAGAAATTGACGCTTAATGGTAGCGTCTGGGTCTAAGTACTCGGGTCTTTGATGTCTGGTCATGATAGTGTTTATTTTTAATGCCAAACTTTCACAGGCAAAGCAATTTGAGCTGGTATAGAGTTGAAGACCATCAGACTTTGACCCTAATCTTACGAAGGCAGGGCTCTTTATCCCTGCAGAGGGTCTCGGAGCAAGGTGTGGCTTATAGACTGCTGGAAGTCTATGGCATGCACACGTTTGTTTGCCTTGTTTTTTTCAGGCATGCTCCCAAGTATGGCCCCTCCCCTAGTTCCCATGATGCACCCACAGCTTGCCATCCCGGCTACGCCAGCCCCCCTCGCTGGTGGTCCGCCCCTCCCGGAGTGGTCCGAGTACAAGACCGCCGACGGGAAGGCCTATTACTACAACAACCACACCCTGGAGTCCACGTGGGACCGGCCTCACGAGCTGAAGGAGAAAGGTAGGCCGCTGTTTGGAGAAGCATGGCTGGCCTTGGGCATTTACGTGCGTTGAGCTCTAGAGGGCGCTAACCAGGGGACCTGAGGGTCACCTTGTGTTCTGGGGCCTGCATCTGTCCGTTGACGCCTCCGCACCGCTGAAGGTGGATGTAACTGTTGCCTGAGATTTTCCTTGTAGTTATTTCTTGTGCGTTTATAACCAGAGGCTGATCCAGATCTTTAGGGATAGATCGTAAAGCTAACACAGCTTCCAGTATAAAGATCTAAATAAAAGTTCAAAGCAGATTTAATGTATTTGGCAGTTCTTTTCTTATGAGCGCGAACATACATTTTTTTTATAATTAATTACATGGCAGGAATATCCAGTATTCTTTTGACAGTCTGAATATTTGAGAATGAATAGTCTGAATCTCTATAGTTTTATCTATATAGTCAATGGGAAAAAAAACAAATGTTTGTAGAGTTTCTCCGTAGTTAGTAATGGTTGCATGGCTGATAATTTATCGTCCTTTACCTGACCCCTGCAGGCTGTATACTAACCGATACCAGGGTACGGCTGTCCCGTGTCCCAGTATCTGACGATGCACGTTTGGGGGAACGTCTACTGTGACTGTTTCAGACTGATGCCTGTCATAGCTGTAGACCTGATGATTAGATGCTTATTCCTCTGCCCCTTGTACAGAAACTCTTATCTTTAACAATCAGCCTTTTATTTTAATTTGGTCGGTAAAGTTCCACTGTCACTACTGATAAGCATCCTGCACGTAAGTTTTGTTTTTGTGGTTCTGCATTTTCAAAGAGCGCAGAGACCGTAAATCGTAACTGGGTGTGAAGCATTCTGTCATGGGAATTTGTAGGACTGGCACCTAATGCATCGTTTACATATTTTATGAATAAATAGGATAGTTTTAAAAGTATCCCATGGTCATATTAGAGAACGTAATGCTATACATGCTCATCTTAAGCGGAGTGCCTTTTTAAGACCCTAAGGGACGTAAATGAGTACAGGTGTCTCGCACAGCGCATGCTGTTCTTCAGCCATATGATCATACTTGTGACCTCGCATTTACCCACTTGAGATGCTACTGGAAGTCTGACCTTCAGTTGCTCCAGATTTGTCCGTTTGCCGACGGCTGCTTCGGCTTGTTGCGGCACGGCGCCGTCGCGGCAGAGGTCGCCGGCGGATTTACGGTTTCAGAAATGACCTGGCTGTCCTATTGCACTTCATTTGCAAGTCTTCTGCATGGGCAACTGTTTAGTATTTAATATACCAAGGAAGTTGATCTTTTCTTGCCTCACACTATGAATGTCTCCTTAAAGTCTGTGTTCAAGGAGCAGAGCAGCTGGAGGTGTAGTGGTTAAGGAAGTGGACTTGTGACCAGAAGGTTGCAGGTTCAAGTCCCAGGGAAGGGCACTGCTGTTGTACCCTTTAGCAAGGTACCTCACCTAAATTAAACCGAATCGCTTTAATTACCACCCAGCTGAGTAATTGGGTAACGTGTAAAATTAAGTTTTTAAGAACACTGATTAAAGGCTTTTACCAGGATAATGATGAAAGCATTGGAAACTCTAAATGGTCCCCATAAGCACTAAATATCTGTTTAGTTTTATTTAGAAGATTCCCATTATTATTATTTTTTTTTCAAGTGAATAAAACATAATGCTGAGGGACTGGAAGCTCACAGATATTCTTCTAGAAGCATGTTTGCTGCAACGCAGCACTTCACCTAATATCAGGGCGGATTTTAACGGCTCTCAGCCCATACACATTTGCCTTGACTAGGCTGTATCTGAACGACTGGTTTTCGGTAAAGATCCTGAACTGTAACGACTGTCGACTTCTGTCCCAGATAAGAACCTGAGGAAGGGCAAGGATAGGCCGTTGCTGGAAGACGTGGACCTCATAGGCTTGGATGACAGGGAGCTCAAAGGGGAATCGCCTAAAGAGGCCAAAGAAGTAGGTGTCTCCTTCCGTCACTTTCATTGTATCTTTTTGCAAAACTTTATTTGGATAAAAATTATTTTTGTAGTCATGCGCCGATCAGGGTTTTTGTGATCCGTCACCAACTGCTGATCACTGGGATCAAAATTGGCCAATACCAATTGCCAAACACCGTGGGGGTGCAAGGGGGGATCTTACCCCAGTTGTTCCACCATGGCTTGTCCTTCCACCATAAAAGATTTCTGGTTCACACACACTGCACACAGCGATTTAGTTTTTTTTGGACACCTTGTAGAACTGCCATACAGGTGAAGCCATTTTAGCACAGTTCTTTTGCCACGCAGAGAGATGATTGGCCTTTTATAACGAGCTCCAGTCAGGTGGTTTAGAATGAAGATCTAATTGTGGTTTCATCCACAAAATCGGTATTTGAGATCGGTCAAATTAAAGGCTGCCGATAGAGTAATTAAGACTGAAAATCACCTGATTTAAATCTCCTGCCAATCAGTTGGAGCCTCGTGTGTGTCTTAATTCTTCTCCTTTTACTTTCAGGAGCCAAAGGAGGAGGAGATGACCGAGGAGGAGATTGCAGCTCAGAAAGCCAAGCCGGTGGCCACCAACCCCATCCCGGGAACCCCCTGGTAGATTTTCAGTCAGTCGGTCATGTGACTCCTCCACAGGAACCCCCTGGTAGATTTTCAAAATCAAAGTCGGTCATGTGACTGTACATGCGGTCGTTTACCTGCAGGGATGTCCGGTGTGGCCCGTGTGGTTTAGGTCGCTCGCCTGAATTTGGCATGCTTAATTGTACCTGACGGCGGTGCACAGCACTGCCCCGCTTAGAGATGGAGGGGCTAATAGGCCGGAGTGTGTCAGCTTGCAAACCTCCAGTGCACATCTGGATAGCCAGCTGCAGGAATCGCGTGCTCCTATAAAAGGCAAAGCAGATTTCAAGGTCCTGAGCTCTGACACCTGTTGCACTGTACTCAGTTGTGCCCCTGGCTCTGGGCAGAGCATTTGTGGATTTTTAAAAATGATTCCCGTAATTCGCTTAAACAAATACCAAATTAGCTGGTCTGCTGTAACACTGCCCCCTGTTGATGCTTTGCGCAGGTGCATCGTGTGGACCGGTGACGAACGCGTGTTCTTCTACAACCCGACCACTCGCCTCTCCATGTGGGACCGACCCGAAGAGCTGGTGGGGCGGGCCGACGTCGATCGGACCATTCAGGAGCCACCCCACAAGAGAGGCTTGGAGGGCCCTCGCAAGATGGGTGAGACGGCGATAGGTCCTTCCAAGGGTTGCCTGAAAATATGCCTGAAAGAAAAAAAAAAAACAGCAGCCTAAAAGACCGCTGTTACCTCCATCACAGAGATCAGTAAGAATGAGAAGGACATAGTGGCAGAAGATGGCGTAGAAGAGGAGCCCGTCAAGGCGAAGAAGAGGAAGTAAGTTCAGCTCATGCACATTCCTGCCTCAGTAGGGCGTCATTAAGTATCGCTGAGGGACGGTCATCCGTGGAGCTTTTTGAAGCCTTCAGAGGCAGCTCAGATATCGAGCTCTCTAAGCATGGAGGAGTTACACTGATGCGTGGCCCGTACCTCTGAATAATCCCGGAAATGTGATTCTGTTCTTGTTACCTGTATCCGTCCGACGCTCGTACAGCTTGCTCTCCTCTCGCTTCCTCCAATCAGTGCACAGCAGGATGTATTTCAGGAAACGTCGATATGATCAATATGGCACTTCAGGGTATCGGCCTTGTTTTACCTCTTAGACACACACACACCTCAGTCTCTATCTGTATGAATATAATGCCTGGTAATAGATAGAAAATTGGCATGTTGCACTATGATTAAAAGGATTATTTTACGAATTACTTTTGTTCAGGAAAGTGCAGGGTATGATGTCCAAGGTTAACTCCTGATTCATCCAGCCTCTTGGTGGCGCTCATGCTCAGTCTGCAGTCTACTTGGTGACTATGGGCCTGTAGCGCCTCCTGCAGGTCGTTGGCGGTGGAGGTGACTGCAGGCCTCACGTGTACCGTGTGCCGCTTCACACAGGAAGGAGGACCCCAAGGAGGTGGCTGAGAAGGAGATGGCCATGGATGCGGAGATCAAGGCAGCCCGCGACCGGGCAGTGGTGCCGATGGAGACGCGCGTGAAGCAGTTCAGGGACATGCTGCTGGAGAGAGGGGTACTGAGCCTCACTGCCGCCTCACACTGGCCACATGTGGTATCTCACGCCGGGATAAAGCCCTCCGTCACTCACTAGGGCTGCCACTCTTTCGAAATTCAAGTTCGAATGAAATGCAAATGTGATTCTGATTTCTGTAACTTCGTCTTGTATGTTAGGAGATTTCTGCTAAAGAAGGTGTTGTGACGATGTTATGACAGTTAAGGCCGACTAGAGATTCTTGTTTAATTCCCCTTGCTTTACTTTTATTCCCTCAACACGCTTTTTTTTTGTCTGCTTAAAAAATATAAAAATATCCAGGCCGTTAGTAGTGTTTGGGCTGAATTTGCAGGGGATTATGTAAATGTGGCTCTGGGCATAATGACTGTGTTATCTGGCTGCCTGCTTCCAGGGTTCAGGGCGTCTTTGCCGCAGTGAGTGATGGACCACGCCGGTTTAGTCTCCTCGTGTTTCTCTCCCCTTGTAGGTTTCGGCATTTTCAACGTGGGAGAAAGAGCTGCACAAGATCGTGTTCGACCCGCGGTATCTGCTGCTTAACACTAAGGAAAGGAAGCAGGTGAAGAGTGAACTTGTTTTCCGTCAGTCCGTCCGTCCATCCATCCATTCAGTTAGGGACAGGGATGGGAGACTCTCTGGATTGGATGCCAGGCTATTTTCAGGACACACGCTCACAAACTTCTACACTCTGGGCCGACACGTCTTTGGGCTATTGGAGAAAATGGGGCATCCCTGTTGGACTTGAGATGCATGGATGGTTATGAACCAGTTACCATAGAAATCTGATGGACACACATCTATGCTTATACGTGACTCAAGGGACCTGGGATTTCCCCTTGTGTGTGAGGTATTCCTCTGGTATAGCGCTTTGAATTGCTCTCCGCTGCAGGTCTTTGACCAGTATGTGAAGACGCGGGCGGAGGAGGAGAGAAAGGAGAAGAAGAACAAGCTCATGCAAGCCAAGGAGGAGTTCAGGAAGCTGATGGAGGAGGCCAAGCTGGGCACCAGGTCAGCCTTTGGGTCGGGGAGGTCATGCCGTTAGCTGGCACCGGGTCTGGCTGTGTCCATGGAAACAAGGCCGCCCGCGCATTAGCATTAGCTGCGGTACGGGTTTGTCGGCGCCTAGATGAGCCACTGGGGCAAACGTCTCGTTTGTTTCTAGGACGACTTTCAGCGAATTTGCAGCCAAGCATGCCAAGGACGCTCGGTTCAAGGCCATCGAGAAGATGAAGGATCGGGAAGCGATATTCACGGAGTTCATGGTCGCGCTCAGGAAGAAGGAAAAGGACGACTCCAAGAGCAGGGGGGAGAAGGTGAGGGTGTGGGCCGTCGCCCCGTGCACAGCGTACAGTACCGACTGGTCAGAGAGCTGGCCGTAAGTCCGGGCCATCCTTAAACTGGTGGGGCTTCAAGTGAGGAGCTTCTGTAATTCTTAGTTATAAAATACTTGGGTTTTTTTCTTATAGGCCAGAAAGCATCAGTGCCAAATCTCTTAAGGACCAGTATTTTTAAATCGGTGCTTAATTCTTTTCTTGTGTCCCATCAAGCGGAAAGTTGTCCCCCCTCTGGCTCCCAGGAAAACACGAGCAGTTACTGTCATGATGCTGAATTCCGAGCGCATGTCGAGTAACGTCTGTTGACTCTCGCACTGTTTTGCCCCCCCCCCCCCCGAAGATAAGGCAGGACTTCTTCGAGCTTCTGTCTGACCACCACGTCGACGGGCAGCAGCGCTGGAGCAAGGTGAAGGACAAGGTGGAGAGCGATCAGCGCTACAAGAGCGTAGAGAGCTCCGGCACGAGGGAGGACCTCTACAAGCAGTTCGTGGAGAAGTTGGCGAAGGTGCTTCCACAGCCAACAGTCTTCCACATCATATGTTAATTCGTGACGCTCCGGTGTGGAAATTTTTGCCCGACACTGATATATCTTTGTATAATCAATCAATACTGATAATGGCCTTGCAAATGGCAGTGATGTCACTTCTTAGTAGACATCAGCAAAAGTAGCTTCTAAGTCAGAGTTCCTCTGTTCTGGTCCTGTAGGGCCAGAATCCAGCACAGTTTACAGACCCTCAAACGCATCGTCCGCTCGTACTAGGTCTGGCAGGTGTTTGAGCAAGGAAATCTGCAAACTGTTAGATCCTTGTCCTCCAGGACCAGGATTAGGGAACCTTGTTCTGAGTGGTGAACGAGCCTGTGAAATCCTTCGTCATCCACTATAGAAAATGGCCAGCTGTCCAGTGCAATCATCTCCATAATTTTAGCAGTTCTGTATTAACCCCTGGTGCCCCCCAACTTAGATTATTGACTAAAGTCTAAATGTCGCCAGGCAATGACCCATCAAATTGATATCTTGATTTTTTTTTTTTTTTTAAACGCCCGACAGCGATAATCAGAGTAATCCTTGATTCCAGCACTGCATGTGATCCTCGATTAGATTTATTTTCATCTATGCTGTGCAATGAGGCCATTTTCAGTACTTCCCTCTGTCCGTGTGCCCTTGGGAGATATTTTTAGAGCGGGTGGAATTGCAGCCTGTGCAGGTGTGACAGTCGCGTTGGCTACTGCGAAGCTGGTGTGTGTGTGTGTGTGTAAATAAGACTCGCCCGCCCTCCTTGCAGAACTTGGACTCTGACAAGGAGAAAGACCTTGAGCGGCAGGCCCGGATCGAAGCCAGCCTGCGGGAGCGGGAGCGTGAGGTGCAGAAAGCCCGCTTCGAGCAATCCAAGGAGATCGACCGTGAACGGGAGCAGCACAAGCGAGAGGAGGCCATCCAGAACTTCAAAGCCCTTATGTCCGACATGGTGTGTAGGAAAGAGGCTGTGGGTTTGATGTGTTCACGACAGCTTGTTGAATGGTCACATTTGCCATGTGACAGCGGCCTTCACAAGACCATTTCACACATCATCTACCTAAGGCAAATAGGTCAGGGGTCTCCAACTCCGGTCCTGGAGAGCAACTATCCAGTCGGTTTTCCATCCTACCCGGCTTCTGATGAGCCACACCTGTTTCTGGTATTTAACTGGGACCAAGTGTGGCTCATCAGAAGCCGGGTAGGATGGGAAAACCGACTGGATAGTAGCTCTCCAGGACCGGAGTTGGAGACCCCTGACCTATTGCCTTAGGTAGATGATTTGCAATAGATCATGAGTTGATTGTGTTGCTCTACAAAAGGAGGCAGTCTCTCTGTTTGGGTGATGGTTGACAAACGCCAAGATTTCTAAGATGGACGATGGTGTTAAATTTTAAACTGACACACCTCGGATAAAAGCATCCGCACTGAGACTTCGGTTCAGATATGGTTTCCCACGCATGACTAATCAACAAGACTAACTTGGCTCTCGCGTCGGGTGGCAGGTGAGGACATCGGACGCCACGTGGTCTGAAACGCGGCGAAATCTGCGCAAGGACCATCGCTGGGAGTCGGCCTCGCTGCTGGAGCGAGATGAGAAAGAGAAACTCTTCAACGAGCACGTGGAAGCCCTGGGCAAGAAGAAGAAGGAGCACTTCCGGCAGCTTCTGGACGAGACCACTTTGGTAGGACCTGAGCGTGTACGCTTGGGGGGCGTATACAGGGGCACTTGCCCCTGCCGAAGCCTGATTGGTGCCCGGAGTGCCCTTCACCTGTCACTCACCAATTCAAAGCACATTGTTGGCCAATGAGAAGGCTGACCGCTCTTAAGCCCCACACCTTAAGTGTAGAATGTCTTCCTCGCCAGTGTAGGTCATACAGTGAGTAAGTCGCTAGCGTCTGGCACAGGGTACTCGTTTGGCGTGCAGTAACACCGGGGTTCATCTTGGCAGATCACGCTGACGACGACATGGAAGGAGGTGAAGAAGGTGATTAAGGAGGACCCTCGCTGCATAAAGTTCTCCAGCAGTGACCGGGTAACAACCCCCTACCCCCCCCCCCCCTTTTCAGTGCTTTGATGCTTGAACCTGGCTGTTTTTGTGCTCGTAGTCTCCTGGTAAATGTGGCTTCCTGTTCTTGTTGTACAGAAGAAACAGAGAGAATTCGAAGACTACATCAAAGACAAATACATCACAGCCAAGGCAGACTTCAGGACGCTCCTGAAAGAGACCAAATTCATCACGTATAGGTGTGTTTCTGTCTCTCTTCCTCAGCCCTGAATTCAGTGATGGTCCCGTATTGTAACACTTAACTGCTGGTTTGTAGGAAAATGTTTTAAATGTTGGCTTGAACATGCATGTTGCATGTTGAACAGCAAGCCATAATTCAGCCATTTTTTTTTGTGGTGAAATGAGTGGTTTTAATCGGCCTGGGAGTAACCAAGTTGCCAGGTGCGAGTGCAGCTTAAACATACCTGTTTACCTGCCTCTTGTTGATGCCGACCTTTTGTTTTGCTCATTGAACTGTGAGATTAGCGCCGCTGCTGATGTGTGCTATTAGTAGGGGGCAGCGTGTGGCTCAGTGGGCTAAGCTGTGTGCTTGTAATCACAAGGTCGCCGGTTCAAACCCAACCTCAACCTGTCTGTGGGTCCTTGAGCAAGGCCCTTAACCCCCAGCTCCCTGGGCGGCGCTACGGGTGGCTGCCCCTTGCGGACAGCTTACTCTACAAAGAGCAAGTTGAAGGAGGCATAAAAGGAATTTCCCCATGGGGATTAATAAAGGATTGATTATTACTATTATTATTATTATGCTGGGTCTTCAGAAAGGGCTACGAAGTCTGTGCAGTGAAGGAAGATTTCACATTCTGCTCTATGCCATCCTTTGAATTTTCTTTCCCCACCAATCAGGTGGTTTACTTGTCATTCTTAATGTCCGTGTCTTAATATATAACTTTTAATATATAACTTTGGCTGCATGTATGTGTATTCCACCCCTCTATGTATCGAATAGGTATTTCATGAAGTAGTTCATACATGATATATGAATAAGTAGATATCTCACGTCTATACGAACTTAACATACAGTTTGGCGTTAATGCTTTAAGGTCCAGGAAGCTGATCCTGGAGTCCGACCAGCACCTTAAGGACATTGAGAAGGTCTTGCAGAACGATAAGCGTTACCTGGTACTGGACTGTGTTCCTGACGAGCGCCGGAAGCTCATCATGTCCTACATTGAGGACCTGGACCGCCGAGGGCCCCCACCTCCACCCACCGCCTCGGAGCCCACGCGGCGTTCCACCAAATGAGCCCTCCCCTCCCCCTCCGTGGCCCCCGCTGACCTATACCCACACAGTGCCAGGTATAACGTCCCGTCATCACATGGAAGCGGCCCAGCGAGTGAGGCCTGGTGGGCCGTGGGCTGCAGGGCGGCGACGGTGAGCAGGCGGGGGGGGGCGCACGCCAGCTCTGTGACCGCGAGTCTACGCTTCAGATAAACGTGTACAGCCCGTTGCTCTGGCCTCGTCCGTGCCGGTGACGGTGACGGCCTTTTTCGCTCCTCGTCGTCATTGTCACAATATGGTTTAGTTTGAATGTTCATGTTTCTATAGTGGTTTAATTTTTTGACTTGTTGCTATATTTCTGTAAAGAAAATACTGGAATAAAAGCAACTTCCCATTTTTTTTAAATAGCTTTGGTCTTACTAGTTTTTTTTTTATGCTAGGAACGATATAGAACTGATTGCCGCATTTTTTAGAAAATTAAGTTTTGCCCTGAGCCCAAACAGAACTTTCAATATGTGCATTTTCCATGTGCTGCTTTTATGAGGAAATTGAGCTGCACTTGTTGAAATGAAGGAAATGCACTGATATTCTTCGCACACTAGTTAGTAAAACATTTTCCTTTTATACAGCTCCTTACTTGCTAAGGAACAGATTATATCCCGATGACAAGTGGCAAATGTTAATGAGCGCGTGTGTAGCAGGTTCCTGACTTATAGATGTTTCTTGTAACTGCTGCCGTGTCGTTGTTGTGCTGATTTGCCTGAGCCTGCATCAGGCAAGTACTGTCCCTGATTGGATATCAGGCAGGTACTGTCCCTGATTGGATATCAGGCAGGTACTGTCCCTGATTGGATATCAGGCAGGTACTGTCTCTGATTGGATATCAGGCAGGTACCGTCTCTGATTGGATAATTTTAAGTTCTCCTCCCCTCTCTAACATTAGTCTTACTTTCTCGAGGGAGGTTTACCGGAACATGCAGTCATTAGGTTCCCTTGATCATATCCAGTCCTGAAGAGCAAATTGTTCGAATTCTTTTTCCTGGCCGACGGCTGCTTTTGTCCCAGATTTGGTCTTGCCTTTTATTTTTTTTGCCCGTTTGTTGACACGCCCTGGGACCAGCGACAGAAACAGCCGGGGACTGAGACCAAGTGATTAAAACCTGGGTGGTTATGGATATTCACTCAGTCAAGGTGGTAGTGTATGACCATTACATTCATATAGCATTTGAAAGACCAATGGGGGGCCACTTCAGCCCCCACCACTGTGTGGCCCCCACCTGGATGATGCGACGGCAGCCATTCTGCACCAGTACGCTCACCACACAGTAGCCAATGTGGGGAAGGGGCAGGAGAGAATTCACCAGTTAGATTCAGGGGATGATTAGGAGGCAACAGTGGGAAAATTTAGCCGGGACATCAGGGTGCCGCCCCTACTCTTTCAAAAGATGCCCTTGGGATGACTTCACTGTCAGGACCTCGATTTTAGGCGTCATCCAAAGGACCATGTTTATAGCACCGTGTCACCATCGCTGCACTGGGGCATTGGGACCCACACGGACCACAGGACGGTCTAACCCACTGCCCACAACAACACCTCCTCCAGCAGCAAACCAGCTTTCCTAGTTTGGTGTCCAATCCAAGTTCTGGCCAGGCCCGGACCTGCTTCGCTTCAGATGATTTCCTCGTCTAGGTCACAGGTGCTACGGCTGCTGGCCGTAGAATAAGACAAATGACAATCAAATGAAAGATGGCTGTGACTTCGTTCTGTCCAGCTGGTGTGTGAAATGTCAGGCCCTTTTCTAATTGAAGCATGACGGAGGAGACATTTGGCTGCAGGGTCCTGACAGAGCAGGAGTACAGCGGTTTTGTCAACGCTCGCGGCGTCTGAATGAAAGCTAGTCAACGTGCTGCCTTTGTTTTCATTTTATTGTTATCGTGACACTTAGAAAATTCAAACCAACTCAAAGATGCTACATGGCAACGCGAACCCCTTTCCTGTGACGTGACACCAACGGAGAGCAGGTGGGATAAAATGAATAAATAAAATTAACTGGAGTCACTGCGGGTGGCAAGGCGGGGTGCCAGAACATGACATCAACTTTAGCTTGCAGCTAGCTTGGCGAGCATCAGTCTGGGATCAACATAACTAGTCTTGTCAGTAAGTAAACTAGTTCTTTCTCCCCTCCTCTCCACTAAATTTGAAATGCTGTCTCTTGAGAGTAAAAAATAATTCCCCCCGCCCCCTGCACTGCTGTGCGTGTCCAGGAAGCCAACAGCAATGGCTCTGGGGAATCAATCATGATGGAGGGGGAGGAGCCTTGGGAGAAGCGCCAGTCTCGAGCGTGGTCTCGGGTACGAGGGCACAGTGCTAGTTGACCTTGTCTTGGAATATGTAGAGGTTGTTGGTGGCCGCTACGGCAATGATGTTCTCAGATGGGTGCCAGGCTGTGTGCAGGATCTTCTTGCTGAAATCCAGGCTGTCCACGCTGATCTCGTCCTTGCGCCGCTTGCCCCCCACACAGACCTTCCGTGGCTTCAGGATGGCCCGTGGCTTGCTGTTCTCCCGGGACGCTTCCAAAGTCACGTCCCGCTTGGTGTTTCGGTCGAACATGCGGAAGAAGTTGTTGTAGGAGCCCGTCATGATGACACTGGAAAAGGCAATAAATGGCGTCCAGTAACGAGATTTAGCAAACCCGATTTAACAAATTCGACTAATCTGCTAGGGTGAATTCCATTAGCTGACGACGGAGATGAGGTTAAATCTTAAAAAAAAAAAAAAAACTAAAAGGTGTTTCTTCGTAGTATTCACTCACTCACCTGTCAGATCCATTCCACACGCATTCAAACTTGTCAAAGATGCAGTCGTTTTCATACAGTGAACATAACTTGCCCCGGAGGTAGTCGTGTACCTGCAGAAAGAGACAGTCAACATGTGCTTTTTAAAAGATAGTCACTCATGTTAATACTGTATGCAGAGATCATCGTTATTGCTCCTTGAAACAATAACATAGCATGTATTTAATGGGTATGTAACTTAAAAAAACAAATATTTTTGCATTTTGCTAACAGACGCCTTTATCCAAAGTGATGCACGATTGAGGGAGGGCGGTCAGTCCCTGGAGCATTTGTGGGTTACGGGCCTCGCTGAAATCACTTTGCCGACCAGAGGATTCGAACCAACCATGTTCTGATCAGAGGCACAGCATGTTAACCTGATGAGTTACACGCTACTCTACTTTTTAAGCTGAAAATTGCTGTTTGACTCATGGGAGGCCCTGATACCATACCCTAGAATCAGAACCTTCCTTGGATTTTCTGAAAAAATTCTGCTGATAGGCAAAAATCTCTGCTGCTTTGGGTATACATGGATGTAGATTTTGAGAACTGGGCAGGGGCTGGGTACAGAGCATTAAAAATTCATAGTTTGGCAAAATTTATTACACTAATTAGGCCAAGCAGCTGAGTGCGGATTTTTGTCAATGCAGGTGTCACTGACTCAGAATAACGGGTCACGACTCCGACAAGTTTGAGGGTTAGTGGCGGACCCACGTGTGGCGCCAGCAGGCTCAGGCGTGACATCTCTGTCAGCCCCGTGGCACAAATGAGCCCCCTCACAGTCAGAACGAGCCGCCGCCTTTTCTAAATTACAGCCCGTGTCTGACACCGTTACTGGTGACACGTCGGTATCATGGCTGGCGACTCCGGCGTTCTGCTGGGAACAGGCGAGCGATCCGTGACGAGGCTCCTGGGGAACTTAGCAGGTGCAAGAGAATGGGGAACCCGTTCCTTGCGCTTGTCACAGGCCCTGCTGTCCGTCAATGCGGGCCGTACCTGATATGTTTCCAGGGGTTTGCATTCCATATTTACGTCCCACACCCTCACGGTCAGGTAGTCCCGTGTCATCAGATACCTCCCGCTGTGGCTGAACTTGACGTCGGAGATGGAGGAGATGATCTCGGAGAAGAACGAGCGGTTATTGGGATCCTCTGGCTCCTCGAAGACTAGCAGGGATAGAGGAACACAGGAAACATCAAGCTGGAGACTAACGCACCGTGGGAGCAGTTCAAATCCCCCTTTCTCCCAACCTTCTCTCGTGTGTGTGTGTGTGTGTGTGTATGCGCGCACCTGCTGCACCAAGCTGTCTGACAACCATCTTTGCCAAATATCACCCATCAGCTCTACACTCGAAACAGGAAACAGCCCTTTTGAAATCATCTCTGCTAGCCGCAGCCAAGTAGATAAACCCGATCTCCACCTGCTTAAGGATCTGGATGTTTTTTTTGCAGCAGAAACCAATAAGATGTGCCCAGTAAATCCTGAAGAAGGATGAGCTAGCAGGAGTATACGTCCCCTATAGCCGCTATATGATCATCTTTCCCATAGAAGCCCGGCATTGTAGTTTACAGAACTGACTACTGAACTGTTCATCTAAATGAATTGATTGTTCGATTCAAAGAATCGGCTGTTTTTTAGGTGAAACTGAAAATTTTCAATTTTTAGAATCTTACACGTGTACCTGTGCAATGCATGGGTCTACAAAAACTTCAGTTCCTATACCTTTGAAAACTGGTTCACCCGATTCCTTGAAAAGAACTGGTTGAAAAAAACTATTCATTCATTAATAGGACGTCACTATGGCACACCCCAAATTCTCAATCCTAGTAGTCAAAAACACCAGTGCGAGGCTTAAGTGAAACGTGAAAGTGTAACTATACAATTTATATAGCAAAAATAATAGTAAATCAATATGGTAAATTTGGATTCTTCCGAGGCTTGTTAAACATCCTATAATATATTTTATTAAACACCCACACCACAGCAGCTGAGCCCCAGTGTTATTACAGGTACACTGTAGGCAGGGTGCCATGGCTATTGTCTACTGACCTCCTCACAGATAATAGCAACGATTCCAAGGACTTTGGGGGGGAACCTTCCCTACAGGTTACATTTTCAGGCTGGTTCTAGAATCTTTTGGGGGGGGGCTGGGATTCTACAGGGAGTTTTGAAACAGCCAAAGAGAATCTTTGCCCAAAGGCTCTACGGCATCTAGAGGGATGTCTCTGACCTAAATAGAATGGTCCCGAAACACAGAGAACCCCCCGCAAATTTACTGTACATGTACACAAGCCGATGTGTTTTAATAAACCAGGAAACGCAGTCATGCCCCTGTGTTATCGTACGCTAGTAAATCTCAGAGTATAATGAAGACCCTGAGGATGATTCCCCCCGGGGCGGATCCTGGTGTGTGAGTGCATACATTTCTTACAGTGATTTACATATCAGTGTATTTCATCTGCTTTACAAAGATAAGGGGTTGTCTCCATTGTATTGCAAACCTACGAAGTCCAAATACATCCTTCTATCCTCTTTCAGTCATGCTACAATACCAAGATGCACCCCAATTGACTTGCGTTTGATGGCCCCAGTAGCAAGTGCCAATGCAAGTCCACGAAAGTAGGCGTTACTCACATTTTGAGTGATTGTCACACAGGGCGGCCGCCCGCATGTCACACAGCCGGATGGAGCCCTTGCTGCTGCTGTATACGAAGGTGTTGCACTGATTCGGGTGAAACTCCGCAGCTGTGATCACCTCCGTCAGCTCCTCCATGTTAGCTGGCTTGATGTCCACGATGTCTGGGAGAAGTTCGGGCTCAGGGACAAAGACGAGCAGCTTGGAACATGTCGAAGACTTGTCACTGTCACTCACGAAAGTGGTGATGGGGAACAAGACATTGTCGGAACACAGCGCCCCCAACAGGGAAGGATGAGAAGTGAATGATGAGGCACCATGACTCATGAAGCCATATGCTGGCTGAATGTAAGTAGCAGAATCCATGCAAGAAGATGGCCCTATAAATGGAAAGAGTATGGCGCCCCCTAGAGAGAGGGATGAGAAGTGAATCATATGGCCTAGTCCATGGTGCTTTATGCTGGGTGAGGGGGATGGCTATTCATAATAAAAGATGACATGAAATGAATATGGTGCCCCCTACAGGGTGAGATTAGAAATGAATCTGGCCAGTAGTGGTGCCTATCGCTGAGTAATTGGAGTTGGCTAAACGATGACCGCCGAACGTGCTGATGGCACGGCTCAGCGATTGAAGAGCAGCTCTGCACATCTCCAAATGTGAAAAATCAATAGCAATCTGCTGTGATATGAGCTTAGCTGAAAGCTTTTCCCATTAATTTACACTTATCACAGAGCCACGTAACAGCAGTGAGACAATAGTCTCTTCCTATTTCACAGTGCAATTCTGTGAAAGATGTACAAGCTATTTATTATTCGTGAAGTCACAATGAACCAAAAGCCCCAATGGATAACAAAAAAAACTGTAAATTACTTCATTTCAAAGGCACATGTGCTTTATTCGGCTTTGCTCTGTGAGAAGTTTGACTCGATTTGTAACATTAAAGCCGGTATCTGGCAGCACATTTTCTGACCAAACTCTGTTCTGTGTAACTGTCAGATTAGATATCGTAATCTTGCTTCTGTTTACAAAAGCATCGCAGGATCTTAAAGACTTGTTCATGTTCCTAAGATATGATTGTCGGATTCGGGGAAGGATACTGAAACTCCTGTTGGTGATCTCCAAGTTCCAGAGGTTTATCCGAAGGTCGTCTGTGGACATGTATGTCTCATAGTCACTGTTGACGGAGATGGAGTTTATGTGGTAGGTGTGTCCATTGGAGAAGATCCGCCGAGGTGTCGCCTCCACCATGAGATCCATGGGCCGTAATATCGGAACCTGCAAGGCAGGCCAGACCCATCAGAGTTTTTGATTGGTAAGCTGTCGGCTGGTGATTGGTTGCCTTGAGAGATGCTCGTCCACGATTGGCCTGCCTTTCCTCGCTTTCTCAGTACTGCTAATCACGCATCACGGTAAAAAAATCCTGGATGTTGCATTGCTGCAAGGGGTAACCGCAGGTGGGAGTGGTTGTTAAAGCACCCTCCGGCGCCCCCTGCTGTGAGCTGTCTGACCTGCCTCACGCTCTCACCTTAATTGCATATTTTGCCTTAAATGCCCCATTGGGTTAGGAGCGCAGACGCTGTGTGTCTTTATGAAGCAGCTGGAGACTGTCACTGACGTGATTAGAGCTGGAGACAGTGATTAGAGCCATTATGCCACAACACTTTGCAAAGCGAATCTGCAACACGACGCGGATTCGCGTTCTTTAAGATTTTGACTGAGTGAACTCACCCTGTATTTCTAATTATACCGAATGAGTCCTTTTTCTGACAGCTGTTGTTTCTTTTAGGCAAATAAATACGACGTGATTCTCCCAATTTATCGCTTGCCTGCGGGACACGCGATGGCTTTTTTTTTGCCACGTTGCTTGAAGTCAACGTCCTTTCAGAGGCCGAAAGACTTTCCCAGCTGCCTGGAAGTCATTTATTCTGCAGTTTGTTGATCCAAATTAACATTTGGAGGCCCAATCAACCGTCACACAATATGGATTTATGATGGTGTCGGCTTAATCGGTAGGTGACGCTGATTGGAAAAGATACTCTCCGCGCGGAGATATAAAAACAGACTGCAGTGCACTGAGTATCTTCCTCCATCTTTGTAGATCTACGCCTTGATGCAGAAGCCGATTTGGCTTAAAACTAATGCCCCCCCCCCCCCCATAATCACACATTCAAGTTCAGTCACTGTCCATCACTCATTAAAGCAGAACAACCTATTTTAATTGAGGGCGCGGTGATTTAAACGGTGTTAATTAAGATTTCAGCGCCGCTATAGTGAGGCGTTAATTAGCAGGTGGGATTAATATGCAGATTCTGCTGACAGTCCGATTCTCCATTCTGCCCAAGCGAGGCAGATGGAACGTGTGGGGGCTAATACATGCCTTGGGGGGGAAGCTGCACTGAGATGTGTGATCAGTATTGCATCGTGAGAAAAAAGCAATAAGTCCTTTCACCCACAATGCACTGCGGAGATAACGCAACAGCCGCACGGTATTCAAACGCGTCGTTATCTCCTGTCCGGGTTTCGCCCAGTGAAACGCTTTTAAAGAAAGGGGCTGATTTCACACATTTGCTAGCGCATTTAGCTGGCTCGATCGCTCCGGCGTCCCCCAGTGCGGCGCATTTACCGTGTTCGCTTACGAGGCGACGATTCGTTCCATTAATTAAGAAAGATTAGCTCTGGTGAAGAACGACGAAAAAGCAAGAGCGAGAAAGCGTGTGCGGACACAGCAAATTGTGACACCACAACAATGCTGGACACCCCGTTAGACCTAGCTAGCTAATCTAGCTAATCTCACTTTGTCTTGGATGAGAAATGGGGCTATTCTAGGATTTTTTTTAAGGTGGGGCCATGTAGTTTCAACAGAGGGGCCAACTTTATCGTTAGCCAATAATAATTTTAAAATCAGTGAGTGAGAGGTGTGGTGGCCAATCAGGTTTCAGCTGGGGGCAGGACCCCCATGACCCACACCCCTGGACAGTGGGTACAAGGGCTGATTCAACTGGCACAGCTTCAGGGAGGGAACACCCCTCACAGTCCCCTTATTACATGGTCTGGACGTTGGGTGATTTATGGTCTTGTAGCAGCAGTACAGTCATATTTCCATGGGATTTGGTGGGTCGAGGGACGAGGGAACGCAATCGGTCCCGCTATCCAGAGGGGGGGGCAGGCAGAGAGCGCGGGCGAGCTCACTGCTGCGTTTCAGCCAACACAGCTGATGGCCCCATCAACACAGCCCCGCCCCATCAACACACAGGTGGCGCCCTAACCCCGCCGTGGCTCTGACAGCTTGTTTGCATGATGGGATGTTTCAGCCCCCCCGCTAAACTGCAGCAGCTGTATTACTGTCGCGGCGCTGCTGTCGCTGTCAGGACATTTTAGAGGGTTTGACGGAAACCTTTTCAATGTTTAATGCACAACTGAAATCTGCTGTTCCTTAGACCAGGATTTGCAAGCCGCTGGGAGGAAGCAAAAACGTGGACTGTCTGCGGGTTCCCGAGGACTGGACTGAGAAACGCTGCCATAGGCTTTTGGTTTCATATATAAAATTCCTATAAACAAGGACAAATTTAAGGCTGTTTATCTGGTCTGGAAAAAAGCACAATTTAACATTAGGGAATATACAGTATTGGTAGTACAATAAAAAATAAACAAGAATTTCTTCTGTCCTCCAGAAAGTTTCTGATATTTTGCTGTTCTCTCTCCTCAGGGACCACTGCATTCCTCCACTGCATTCCTCTTCAGCCAATACGTGTATTTGATTATTAAATAATTGAGTTGGTGGAGAAATTTGCCTTAATTACTTAAATAACTCAGAGAGGTATTGGTTAGTCAAAGGTAAGACAGTATTCAAGTAAAAAAAATAGGTGTATCGGGTAAAATCCTAGAGTTTAGACTTTCGGAAGAGTTTTGAAATGGCTAAACTGACAATTTGAGAGACATACGAGATAGTTTTACGCTAATTTAATGACCATGTACAGCTCAGTTTATCTGACTGCCTAAGACTTTGCCACAGTACTATATATCTCAGCTCACATATTCAGGCACAGTTACAGACAGTACCTTCATTTCAAAGATTCCCGAAAATCAGCGAAAATGAAGTTTATGACTTGACGAGGGGGGGGGGCACTCAAATGTGGCTATAAATGTAAGCAGTGATTTACTAACACAATGCAGTGCTCATCAATTATCCTAGAGTGCCTCCGTAAGGCGACCTAAGCAAAAGTCGAGGCTGCGGTGATGTGGAAACTGCTTGTAGAGCTGCTCTGCCAGGTGACCTGGATGTTCTCTGCGTCCCACGCTGCCGCGTACGTCCACGTGCAAGTCCGTCACGGACCCCGGTGGGTGACAGATCACACGGCCGTGTCCGCGACGATGAACGCCGAGCAGGGGAAGGATTAAGGGAAAGGCAGATGATTTCTGCCAATATGTTGATTTTTTTGGTGGGCAGTGTGTGACTCAGTGTGTCAAATCCTCTGTGCCTGTGATTGGAAGCTCGTTAAGCTGTGTGTGTATGCCTCAACGGAGAACAAGCGTGGTTATGCGAAAGGAAGCATTTTAACATGCCTGCATTCAAATACGACAAGCCCCGCCCCCTCACCCGCAAGGTCGTGATGGTGGCCGGGTCCCGCATCCTGCCGTCCTCATCCTTCAGGTTGTACCCCTCCGGTCTCTTGTCCCGTTCGCTGATCTTCCACAGTTTCACTGTCTTATCTGCGTGAAGCAGCAGTCACCATTTCCCAAGAGCACCACACCTGGTTTCAGTTTTTTCAATGTTTTTATTTTAGAGATGCATTTCAATTTAGTTTTTAAACAGATTTTTTTGTTGCTTTACGATGGTTCGAGTTACGATATTGGTGTGCGATGCGCAATCAGTAGTCAACATTGAATTACGGTCTGTTCCCAGGCTGTCGATGTACCGTACGATACTTTATACTGATCGTCACGCTCTTGGGCGCTGTAACGATCACGAGTGTAAACATCTCCCCGAGGAACAGATTGAGAAACACTGTCTCAGTTTACCTGCACCCACATTATCTAACAAAAATGTGGACTGTTTGCCGGGGAGCAACAGCAAATCATTTTCCAGGTACTATTAGTAGTAATAAAAGATATTTCGATTATTACTTTAGCTAAATAGTATTAAAAACAGAAATGGAAAATATTTGACGTTTGTTTAGTCAGTTACGGAAACAGCATTTATAGTTTTCGTTTAGTTGTTTTTTTTTATTTCATTTTCGTATATTATTTGATTACTAATTTTTTAAAAATACTTTAAGTTTATTAAGGATAGTAACCAATGGCTTAGCAGCGTGTTTGATCTTGAGGAGAATACAACTTATTATCTATTTGTTGGAGGGATGAATGAAGCTGAATTAAATATTAGGATTTCATGTCCCTCCTGTTCCGCCCGGTTCCTACACCCCTGATACCAGCCGGCAAACGGTGATTCGGCCCAAAGAGGAAGAGCAGAGCCGGCCGCACCGTTGGTGGAGAGCAGGAAGTAGGCGGCGTTCTGCTGCGGCAGCCATCGGATCTTGTTGATCTTCTCCTCGATCTCCAGGCTCTTCAGGTAGTCGAACTCCGGCTCGTGGCTCTGGAAGGTGCTGTAGACGTTGTACTCGCCTCTCCGGTGTGGCTGGCTCTTACTCTGCAGACAGAGGTGGGAGCGATCAGAAGGCGGGCGGCCCAGTGAGGCTGCTGAAGCAGGGTGCTAACCAGCGAGATGCCCAAGACCAGCGTTTCCCAACACGATCCTCAGGGACCCCCATCCGGTCCGTATCTTTGCTCCCTCCCAGCCGGTAGGGTACAAAACGTGGACCGGACTGAAAAACGCTGCCTTAGTGTACATGTACCTGCATTACTAACAAAAAATGTGGACTGTTTGGCAGGAAGCTGGGAGGGAGCAAAAACGTGGACCGGGTTGGGGAACAGGAGCCATACTGAGGCTGAGCTCAAAGGCAGAGGTGCCACGAGGCCATGGTGGCTTAGTGTAGCCTGAAGCAAGGGGGCACATGTACTGGGTGACATAATGAGCTGGGATCAAACCAGTGGGGGCATCAGCTTAGAGGAGAAGGACAAAATAAGCATCAAAGGAGGAGGTGGCTCCTCTCTCGGCT
>JAODUD010000048.1:5028864-5039828 GCA_026784285.1 Stomatorhinus walkeri | reverse complement strand
GCCCACCATCCTGGAGCTAAACCAAACCCTGGAATGCAAGAAAATTGTCTTGTTTGTCCACCTAAGCATTTTATCACCTAAATCAGCAAGCTGACCATAAGTGACAAATGACAAAATGTACCATCTTATGGGAATTTCCCTAGGGCTGTTCTGAAAAACCGCGTAAACCCTGCAGAAAGTATCGCTTAAACTAACCAGCCAAGATTTACGTGTGTGCCGCACTCAATCTTTGACAGCACACCTGCAACTCAAGCCCCTAATTCACTCGAGAGGGACACCTTCTCCCACAATGCTTTGCCAGTGTGACTCAAAGGTTTTTTTTCCCACTGGTTCTAAAATTGACTGAAGACTCATCAAAACCTGAATGTCTAGAACTTGTGCTCCTTTAAATAGAAGTGGTTTTTCCTTAATCAGAAGCGACGTTTAAGGGGACTTCAGGTGAAGGTTAGGAATCTCGCTACGCGACAATCTAACTTTCGTTTAAAGCTACAGGCAACACAGACAGTGGCAATCAACAAAAACAAAACAAAGCAAATGAGAGCTTCATACTGGCCAACAAATGCTTCTCAAATATTCATCAGATGTGTGTGCCTGTGTCACACAATGGAGATGATTATTATTCTAAGGGGATAATTATTTTATTCATTAACACCCTTTCTCGTAGCCCCCATCACGGTGCTTCACACCTGCAGAGGACGCCTCTCAAAGACGCTAGACGGGCCAGCGATTTGCATGATTTGTTTTGTGTGATGTTTACACAAAGGTTCCCACCCAGGTACCGTCGCTTCTGAGCACGCTTTGGGGGCAGAGAGCATTGCCTCTTCAATGTCACAGAGCCCAGATGTTCTGGAAATATACCTTACAGGTTTTTTTTGAAATTTTACGAAAGGATATGTGATATATAACATTCTGGCATGATGAAGCTCACAGGAAAACAATAACAAGCCAGGGCTACTTTTGAAACGGACAGTCACAGCGGACAGGAAACGTATCGCTTCTGTTATTAATCTCATGCAGGGATGTGGTGGGCCAATGGGAGAGGAGATATTGTGGGTGGTCCCCAAAGAGGGGGTGGAGGGGTGAGGGTAGTGTATCACGCATCTCTGGGTCACTGGGTGAATCGAGGTCATTTGCACAGAAACATGTAGATTCCGTCTGAAAAAGTAAAGGCGTGGTCGAGCTGGCATAGTTGTGGTCTGCTATTTCCCAGCCGGATGATAAACTCACTGCATTTACAGAAGAGATTCTAGCGAGTCACAGCGAGCTGGGGGCTTTTGGGGTTGAATCAGGCAGGATGGAGGATGAAAACATGCTGATCTAGCATAGATCTATGCATAATATAGCTACTGTACCCAAGAGCTCTGGCCATGAGCATCACCGCAGTGCTGATGCTGTTATAATCTAAGCTTGGATCTCGACCCAGTGGTTCCAAACCAGCTACGCACCATTAACCATATGCTGTGCCTGTCTATATTAAATTCACAACAGACGAAACCCATGACTTTTCATTTTTCATTTACTTACAAGACAACAAGACACTTTTATTCAAAGCGGGATTCATTTTTTTTGTTTAGTAGGGTCAAAGCATCCCACAAGACATTTGGGGGTTTAGGGCCAAACTGTGAAGTCCCTCTGCCAGCCTTGGGATATGAACCAACAACCTTCTGATCACAGGAAGAGCTTAGTAACCAGCTGAACCACATTTCTTTGCTACAAGGTCATTTGTCTGATTTTATCCAGCAAATCTTCAACATAAGACTATAAGCTTAGGGAATAATTACCTTAAACTACGGTGTCAGTACTTTAAGCCACGCCCCCAATCATCCAGAACGTAGATTAATTTCCGTGGCTAAGACCTTCGGGCTAAGATTCTCACAGGCCGCTCACGTTTGTCATTTTTGATGCGAGCTTCTCTTCCAGTGCCAGAGCTTGAGTGTGCCAGGGTCTGACTGGCATTAGCTTCAGCATTCAGCCCGTGGCAGGCCATTTGGCACAGTCACTGTGGAGAGGGCTGAGTTACAGAGGGGGGGGGGAAATCATTTTAAACAGTTTAACACAAACCTGCTGGAAGCTCGTAAAAATACTGCTACTGACGATGAGTGGAACACTACAGAACGGCAGAAAGACATATTAATAATGACCTAGAACTCTGTAAATAAGTTTAGCAGGTTGTATACAATAAACTGATAACTTGCTTTTTATATTTATAGTTATTAATTTAGCAGACACTTATCTGAGGCAACATACATTTTCGAGTAAGTACGGTCAGTCAGTGCCGGTGGCAACTGGGGTTTGGGGCCCTGCTCAGGGGCCCAATGGTGACATCACTCTGCTGACTGGGTAAGGGAATATCTTTGGGTTGAGCATGGAGGGTGGAGGGGGGGTTGAGGTGTCCACCTATTTAAGGGGGTTCAGGGGAATTTATTGGCTGGTTTTGAATAAGGGAGGGGTTACAACCCCCCATAATTTACACCCATGTGACTAGGGGACATGAATCCAAGATCGCAGCCACTATATCCTAACATGCTGAGTTACAGACACCCCACACTTTCTTAAACATCTTTTTTTGATTCATGTAAAATTTAATTGGGTGACTTTTAGGCTTAAAATCTGTATAGCCCGTGGAGTGCAGATGGGGACACGAGATTGCTGGCCTCTGCCTGAACAGTCTGTGCAGGAGGTGTGGCACAGGAAATTTAAAGATCACATGACCGATACCTTCACAGGAAGCGGGGATGCCTGTGAAGGACAGCCAACTGTGAAAGATGTTCCAGGGTTCCCATACTGCAAATCTCTGTAGCTCACCTCAGGATAATACACATTCACCACACAGATCAGCCTCACGTTAATTCCTAATTAATTTTTTTTTTTACATGAAAACATAAATCTTCATGTAGCCTTAAAGGTCTCATAAGGCAGCGCTCTTCAAGTCAGGACCTCCATTCCAAATCCAGGCCGCGTTTTCAGTTCTCCCAGGTAGTTAGCTTAATATTACCGATTCTGATTGGTCAGAGGCTTCACATCTGACTGACAGGTAAAGGAAGGCTGGAAAATCAGCAGTGCTCGGATCTCGAGGACTGTGATTTGAATAACCCTGTTCTGAGGTCTTCAGTAATTATAACCTTTCCCTTGATGCTAATAAAACACAAAAATACTATATACTGAATGCAAAACATTCTAGAAACGTTCGTAAATTTAACATAGGTCTATGAAACTGACACATTTGAAAAAGCATTTCCGCGTGTTTTATTTTATTAGTATGGAAAGTCTACTTCAATAACCATCGTATATTCCAAAATATTACAATCAAGGGACCTAGGAACGCAGAGACCAGACATTGCAATAATAAATACCAGATTCTTGATTTATACGGCTACAATGGTGACTTAAGAACCTGCAAAGCGCGCTGCTTTCGGTGGGAGTTCACATACACCAGCATAATATGACAAACTCTGAGGTTATGCTTGCATGCGGTTTAGATTCTGGACCAAATTATTGCCGGATAAAAGTATCCACTAAACCGATAAGTGAAGTAAATCTTTACAGCATCTCGGGGGATGGGAGGGGGGGAAAGGGAAGCTTTGACCTAATTTCCATTCGTTAGAACAGGCTCCAGTGAGAATATCGCATATTCACGCAAACGTATTATGCTAAGGTGACATGGAGAACAGTGTAAAAGGAATAACAGACGTTGCAGAAGACTTAAATTATAAATAAATGTGACGGAAAACTTGGACGGAGCCTGAAAGCACACTCAGGATAGAAAATCACCGTAAATCGTGGAGGGGGGGTTAATCATACAGTCTTAGAGCTGCAATTGCTTAATTCATCCGACAATGCAGATCTGCTTAAGCATAAAATAAGGCAACACGTATCGTCTTTATGAATTGTAACACATTATGTATTCTGAATTAATCGATCTGAATCATACGATCACCTGCCCATCAATCTATTGAAAACTTCCATACCGGTGAACAAAATAAGATAACCGTAAAAGAAGTCAACTTTGTCTCTGAATCACATTGCATCGGCTGCAGAAAAATCGAAAAGGCTGGTGTTGCTTATTCATTTATATCAACGACAATGAAGGTCCCCACTGTGTCGGCTAAGCAGACGTCCAAAATTATTTCTCAGGCTGCATTTTTTACAAGTTATAATGCGAAACGGTTCATTGTGAAGATTTCTGCAATGTCGCGATTATTAGGCCAGTTCATAGCATAAAAAACACCGAAAAGCACAGTAGGCTATATCTCCATTTCCGAATGCACAATAGGCTTAAATACCTTCAGTTGCATAGTTGTAGTCGCGAAGGAAGCTGTTGTTGATTTCACGGGTGTCGATATCGTCATCCATTTATGATACAGTTACTTTAAAAGTCCCCAGGCAGACAGACAAACAGAAGGACAATCATCCATGGTCTTGAAGCATCGCCTCAGCAAGCCTTCTGGGTTACCGAGAGGTGAGTCATGATGACAGGCCAGTCCATTGAGAAATTACTTTAAAAGGGTGAAAAAACTAGGCAGATCCGGAAAACACGTTGGGGAAGCCGGCAGCTGCGGAGAACCAAAAAACCCGAATAAATAGCTTAAGTTATTTACTGTATCATAAAGTTGCGTTTTGGAAAGGATTGTACCAAGTCAGATGATTAATTTCGCAGAAAATCGTCTAAGTTCTGTAGCGGATCAAATAAAACCAGATCAAATCATTCGCAGTATTTTCAGCTCCGGTGAAAAATGGCAATCTCCGGTAAGGCTGAGATTTCAGGCGGTCGATGGTTTTAAATATGAATGAGTAGGCAAATGCATTTGGCGTTGCGATCGGCTCGACAGCCCCTGCCCGTCTGGATGCCAGCCCTGCTCCCCAAGTGCTGAAGGAGAGCGCTACAGCCCCCCGACCGCACACCGCATTAGGGCGGACTCCTCCCATACAGATCGCCGCTGTCCCACTGCGTCAGCATCAGGGGCATCTGCGAGCATGTGCGGGCAGCGTCTCTCCGAAACCGGCATCCCAGGCGGACTGCACCGCCAAGTAGACACCGGCGGTAATTCCGCGCTGAACGGCATCAGCACTAAATACTCCTAATCTAGTACAATTATTACCATCCCTTTTCTTTATAAATGAATCCAAAGATGAAACACGTTATTAAACATTTAGCACAGAGGCTAAAATTACATGAAATGTCCACTTTCTTCAATCGATTTAAGAAGCTTTTCCTTCCTGCATTTTATCAGGACGGTGCTATAAACGGCAACAGCAGATCTTTACTCGCTAGCGTAATGCTTGTTGTCTTCCCCATTCTAAAATGTTCCGATTAAAAATAGTTCATACGAATTAATGCAATAAATGTTTAATAACGATCAAGCCACTTCCGTTCCAAGAGATCAGTTCTTAAAGCATCCGACGCGCCTTCAGTTACAGTACGTGCACAGAACCCAATGTTTAAGAACATAAATCCTCAAGTACAACTAAACAGGCCTATAACTATTTTGCAAAACTCATTAATATGCACATTGCGTGTTTGACCCCATTGTTAGAAACGACAAGGACTCTTAAGTATTTGATTGGACAAAGCCCAGAATGGCGTTATGTAGCCTACATGTTTTATAAACTATGCAGTTTACCTGAATTCTTTGGATATATATTTATGCAAGTCAATCTCTGTGTATTTATTTTAACATACCAGACAGACTTGGAAAGAATCTTTCAGGAACTCCCAGAATGCACCCGACTCTACCAGTCGGCATGGGCATAAGGTACCAGTTCATTTGAAGGCACAAGCTCACACACATATCACGAGCAACACAGGAACACCAGCGTACCTAACTGCGGTTTTCCCAACCGTGAAGGGAAATTTCAGTGCCCAAAGGAGACCTGGTCAAATTCAGGGAGAACAAGCAAATTCCTCACACGTGCAGAGACTTGGGTCAAAAAAAGTCTTTATGTGATTATAATTCTGTTTGCCATCTACATAGACTACGAAATGCACGTAGCATTTATTTCCACTAAACTCTTACCCTTCTGATGACATACTACAGACCAAATCTCCATATTTAATTTACGCACTACCACGGTTTGACTTTCACTATGTCCCATAAATACTCCGGGACTTGCCCTTGGCGTCCCCTATGCGTATACTGCCTGGCCACACGCACGGCACCCTGTTAGGACTGTGATGCAATGCCCTGAGTCATGTCCCTCGATTAGTCTTCCTGAACACCACAGAGGATTCACGCGCAGGTTATTTAACACTCCATTACCCTTGTAGTACAATTAACACAAAAGGGAGCCACCATTCGTGTCGCCCATTATGTGAGCTGCTGGGGCAGAGAGATCACCCATTCACACCATTAAACGGTTAAAAATATAAGGTGTGAGGACTCCACCCTCAGAGTCTTTTAAACAGTGCAGAAAACAGCCCTCTTCTGTACATTGTTTTGGTTATAATTTAAGCTACATGACATTAAAACCCATCCCCCTGGACTCAGATCAATAATAATTCTTTATACAAACACTACGGAATAAGTCGCACAATAAAAGTCTAATGCACCTTCATTTACACCAGAATCCCCAAACAGGGAAGCGCAAACAAAAACAAACAAGCAAGCAAACATAAAAGAGACAGACAAAATAATACAAATAAAATGTATCCATCCATCGTCCAACTGCTTATCTTGGGCAAAGTCACAGAGAAAAACAAACACAATTGATTGATATTATTGTAATTATTACATCACAGTCGGGGATTCCCGCCTAGTGCTCAGTGCTTACAAGGATCGGCTCCACTTTTACCAAGACACTGCACTGGATAAGAGGTTACGGAACAATAAATGTCAAACAAACAGACAAATAAACAACAATAAAGAGTAAGAGCTATCCTCACAATAGAATTTTCAAAAATATTTCTGCTGTTATTAAGAAACATAAAACAAGTTCCTGGACATTCCTGCTATGAGTGTGTGACTGCTATTCAATCTTCTGGTGCAACAAAATGAAATGGAACGGATCGTCGGATTGTTTGATATTGATGTTTTTAGTGACGGCCGACGTTATTTATTGAGCTGCTGTCTCTTCAGATACCGCGGATTATGGGAGCCGTGATTACTAGGCGGCGTCCCTTTAAGATCACCGGCAATCATCAGGGCCCCCCAGGTAAGATAAGCCGCGCATGGGCTAGAGTAAAAAACATGAGGACCACAGCATCGCTAAATTCATGGCACTGGCAACAAGAGGCCTAAGAAGAGAGCTATTTAAATCAGCTATCTGGAGCAGGGGGGGTGGCAGAGGATTACAGTGAAACAGCAGTAATTGCAGCAGGTGTAAAGATGCAGGCACACCCCCGGGTCCCTGCGTCAATGGAATGTGCTAATTAAAGGGCCGGCGTAAGACGCCGATGACGGTAGCTAGCGACAGTTTACAGGGTCCTGCTGAAATGCAACTTCAAAAATAGACTCCATCAGACGCGTCAGCCTACTGTAGACCACGAGTAAGGAGGTCTTGGCAAGTTTTTACGATGAAGACACCTGGCTGATCCTTTGCCTTGTGAAATATTCCGGATAGATGCTGGGGGGGCGTCTTGCGGGAGCAGTTATGCATGGTGACCAGCGGTCACGCTCCGATAACCTATCAGTCACAGGCCGCCGCTCGGCCCGACTTGCCATAATTGCGTGACCTGCGGGTGACGCCCTGTGACCCCACCCTGAATCAATGTAGCCAATAAGCCGGCACAGCACATGGTTATGTAGCCACGCCTCCTCCTCGCCAGAGTTAACATTCAATTTCAGGGTAGTGCCCCGATGTGTGGGAGACACACTCACAGAATTCCATCGTGGAGACAGAGAAGGGACTATCGGGAAGGAAATTAAAGTGAAAATACCAAAAGCCTCTATATCTGAACCACCCTATACCCTCCATCACACACACACACAGGTTTGTAATTATATCTTTGTGGGGACTCTCCATTAATTTCTATGAAAATTCTAACCCCAGCTATGACGACCTTAACCCCTACCCAGGCCTAACCTTAACCATCAGTAATCAAACTAAATACGAGAATTTTCGGCATTTTTATTTTTCTGATTGCATTCACGTATCTTTGTAAGGACATATAACGTAAAAATAACAGGCTTTTATTACATTGCGGGGGACATTTGGTGCTTCACAATGTAATATAAACATAATCCACACACAAACACACACTGATGCACACACACACACACACACACCTTTTCCCCATCTCTTGCCCTGTACAGGTGAAATTAATCTGCTTTCACCTTTTTGACTTTCCCACCCCCATCCCACGTGACGAGTCGGCGCGGATTAGAAACTGGGTTCATTTCAGAGCTATAGATCAACAGTGACTAATCAATTTTTCACCCCAGGAGGGGGGACAGCATGTTCCCGTGCATGAAGGATTACAAACTGTAACTTTAATGGCAATAAAAGCCACTCTGCAGGCCACTCAACAAGTATAATGAGTAGAATCAGAAGATTACTAACTATCTAGCTGGTTACCAGAACAAGCCGAATCTCTGAAATGAAGAATGTGTTAATTTCATATTTAGTGTAGTGACTATTTCTGGCCAACAGGGGGCCCCGCACACAAATGCGTGGTTTGAACTCCTGGCTGGGGGGCATTTGATGTCTGTGTGCGTGGATGACACCCCCAAAAGCGCGGTGCGGGTCCTCCTGACCTGAGTAGCCACCGCTGAGGGAAGCTGGGGCGATTACTGAACGCCGGCAGTGCAGGAAATGTAAAGGGTGGGATTCAATGTGAAGGGAATCACTGGTAAAGGATGTGGAGGGAACGGGGGCTGATCGGCGAGGGAAGGGGCTCTCACAGCTACTCCCATTAGCGACGCTGGTTCTGAGGAAAACTGCATCCCTTCTGGGTCTGCGATATTTTTAGCGGCAGACCACTGCCCTCGTCAGCGCAGATCGAAGGGCCCGGTGATGTACTGAGAGTCTGTACGAAATTAGACCTCAGCCGGGCTCGGCTGGGCTATCAAGGAAAGAGAGATGGGTGAGGAAGGGAGAGAGAGAAGGGGATCCGAGGGAAAGAGGACAGAATTGCCCACAAGATGACCCAGGCCCTCATTTCAGGGCTTTTAATGCTAAAATGCTGCATGCTTTCATAATGAATGAGTATAGTAATACTCCACTATACTACGTGGAGATAATTTCCATAGAAGGAAGGACCAACACTTTGGTATTTCTATTGATATGATTACTATAGATGACACATTCATCCCATCAGAATTGCAGAGGGTGCCTTGTAGCTCATCCCAATCAGCACAGTAGGTAGGGTACACCCTGGAACGGGCTTCCAGTCAGTCACTGGGTAAATACACACACACACACACACACACACACTATGAGTAACGTTGAGACGTCAGTTAGCCTAACAGCATTTCTGTGAACCACGTGAGAAAAGTAGGACAACTAGAAGAAAGCTACACAACATGAGGAGAACCCGTAAACTCAACACCTGCAGAGTAGAGGTGGGACTGGAACCCAGAACCACAGAGGTGTGGTCACCCTACAACCTACACAGTCAGAAATTTTTCAACACACACTTGACTCTCCCTGGAAATGCTTATTTTATTTTTTCATTTCAGCAACAGTTGAAATCGATAACTTCACTTGAGGGGGCGCAAACATTAACTCAGTTACTACTGAAGTACAAATCATGAAGAAATGTAGGAGCTACTTGTGTTATTCATAACTTGTTCCTTCAGTAGTTCACAAAGGTTTACAGAATTATGAGATATAGTAACAAATATAATAACTGCTTGGGATAAAATATGTGTCACGATTCATCAATGATGAAAGAACATGAGATCAGTATGCAACATTTGTGGTTAATTAATACATAAGAGCATAATACTATATTATTTGTACCCTGTCAAGTAACGTGTTACCCTGAAATCATATTTGTATTCATGTGATTGGCTTAATTCCCATGTAACAAAGTGACAGGCGATTTGTCATTAATCACAAACTACACCGTATCTGTCAGCGGCTCATTCTCGGCTGGGACAGAGGACAGCTGGCCATAAATGGCGCACATACGACATGGCATCTCATTAGCCAATCGCGTGCTCGGTCCAGCGAATGGGAGGCGGGGCTCCGCTCTTCCCCCGCCCACTACCCTTATGACAGACCGGCAGCACACTAGGCTGGGATTGGTCCAGGCCAAGCAGGCGAAGCGCAGGCGACCATCTGCCATCGGGACACCGGACCCGGGATTCCTTTAAGAACCAGGCACCGCGTGTCACCTACCTCTGCACAGTTCGCTATTTATACTGATCCCGGTAATCTGAGCGGTGACATAAGATGCACATCTCAGTGTTTACAGTGTCAACAAGGCAGATCCCTCCTCCGTCCGTAAAGGTCATGATGCTCGTGACTCTGGCAATCCCACTGTCCCCTGGGCTCTATACGCCGTGTTCGCAAGGTTGCCGTGTTTTATCAGAATAGCTCTTGTAGACTTCAAGACCAGCGTGAAGGTGCACGGCTTCCATCGTCTACTCAGACCCACAGTGCCGTCATAACTTCTCCCACAGCAACACAGTGATTATTTCACCCAGTCACTGCACGTCTTGCCATTCACAATCTTTATAACAACCATGGTGTGAATTTTACGAGAGGTGGTGTTTCATTATCCCTCAGTAAAATTAACTATCAGTGATTCAATTATCTTCACACGATTTCAAAGATGTGGAGAAGTGAAATGAAGTTAAGATGTTAGTGAAATATTACTATCAAAAGGGTTTGCAAGTGAGAAACTAAATGGTAAATGGACTGCATTTATATAGCGCTTTATTCCAAAGCGCTTTACATTATGCCTCTCATACACCCATTCATACACACATTCACACACCGGTAGCGGAGGCTGCCATGCAAGGTGCCAACTGCACACCGGGAGCAATTGGGGGTTCAGTGTCTTGCTCAAGGACACTTTGATG
>JAODUD010000048.1:4997236-5023016 GCA_026784285.1 Stomatorhinus walkeri | reverse complement strand
TTCGAGAAATGAAGAATACGTAGCAGGTCATACAACAGGTCTACAAAACAAACGGTATCTTCTGGCCTAAGACAGAACAACAATCCCACAATGCACTCAGCCTCACCTAACTTTCAATTTTTCTTCCACACCTATAGAGTATTTTTTGTAAACATACTTAATATTTAAATAATTTACCTAGTACTGTAAAATTAACACCAAATTCCAGGCATCTACGGAGCATAACCCTATCATTTTACAGTGGAATGTTCCTCTTGCCAAATTTCAGAAGGTTAAAATCCTCCACATGATCCGTACAGTAAGTAACAGTTAAAAATAAAAATTAAGAAGCCATCTGACGTTTTGCAGAAGATGCTGTCTGGCAACAGCACGTGTAGTGTCGAGTGTAAAGTATCACAATGCATTTTAATTGCCTACCCATTTAAAGAGAGGAAAAGTATTTTTGGAAAAGAGTATCTTTGGGAAAAATGACATGGAAAAAAAGACAGAGAAACAGACTTTCTCACTATGGCACATCTGTTCTTAATTTAACAGATATGTTTTATATTATAAATTGAGCTGAAGGACTCAAGAGCGACCCCCTTCCGCTCTTGTACTGCCGCAAAACCCACTTTTATTGTATCGGTGCCTTTCTACGTCAGCAAATGACCTCAACTACATTCTGCCTTTGAACATTTCACACTGGCCTGAAATCTGACCAATCACATTAAGCCTAAACATTCACCCAAGCGTTCGATCATTCTGGTAACAAATCTCACAGCCTCGGCGAGGACAGGCTTCAGAAAGCCAGTATTGATCTGGCTGTGATAAAACGTGGCAGAATCTGCTGGGGGGGGGAATATTGCCTCTTGGCTGGTTACTCTGATTGTGGACCAGCATGCACTTCACTGCTTAGTCACGACGGGCTTTGAAGCAGAGCTGCCTAGTATAGTCGTTTCGGATTAAATGACTGCCGCTTTCGCTGGGACCATCCCTTTGACATACGGCCTTCAGTCTGTATGCTCACTTCTTGTTTTAGCAAATAGTAAAGAGGAACAGGCTGAAATGAGACATTCTAGAATCTATCTTAACCGAGGATAATGTTAACAAAGACAAAAGAACAAAAATCATTTAAAACGGCACTGTTTCCTCCCTTGGGGGATGTTGGTAAATTCCCGGAAGGTCACAGAAGCGACAGGCTAATTTAGGTATCCTGGTGGTATCAGAGGATTTATTTCCCTACAATTTCTCGTGCTGCCCCCCAGAGATGCATTCCTCATTTAGCACGTAGCTCGGACAACCAACAGAGGGTTTTGGCGAGGGACGTTGCCTCACAGTCTCAGTGTCGCAGAGCCCACAGATTCCCACAAAAAATAGTATTACTGATAACAGGCATGGAATCTACAGCCAAATTTCATGCTGCACCGTATTAAACATCCCATTTCTTAACTGTGTTATGCCACTGCCTCTTATCAACGTTGAAGATGTTCAGGAGACATGATCGATCTCCAGCCAGAAAAACCGAAGATTTAACAAGGTAAAACTGACAGACGCTGACAGTTGTTAGAATGAAGACTCTGTCAGAAGCCATACTAATAAGCTCCAGAGAAGCCACGTCTCAGCATGATAATATTTAAGACCCTTCTAGTCATCTATAACATGACATCATGCTCAGCCTTCACGGATTTAACACCAATGCCTTGCATACATTTCATAATCGAGTCTGCCGTGCAAAGCATTCTGGGAATCCCACCAAAATTTGCTTCCTCCCGGGATGGGATCCTTGCTGCTTTAATGCATATTTTGCTCTGCTGTTGAGGCTCCCACCCACAGTCAGTCTTAATTTGTAGTCCTGCTGGACTTGTTAAAACTCCATTTAACCCTTAAAAAACTGCTCTGTGCCTCTATTCTCATTAAATAAACTGGAGATAAAACAAGAATGTAAAATATAGATAGTTGGCAGATCAATATTATATTTCTGCTCAATATACCACAGCATGATGAAATTAGCTTGAGAATCATTTTATGCTCAATTGAGTGATGTCACCACATTCCCAGCAGGTCCCTTTACATTTGTGAGAGGAACCCAGAGGATGACAGGATAGAGCAGCAGCTAATCAGAATCCATTATTCAGGGTTTATGTTAATAAGACACCGAAGGGTCACACCCTGCTAGCTTGCTCTCTGGACACGTCCCTTTTCCCCTCAACCCCATTCCATGGCAGCTCATAATTTAGGTTCACCCAGTTTGCCCAGCTCAGCACTAATGTTACCCCAGCTTACATCAGTCCCTGACCAAACCATGACCGGCATTTCCAGTCTCTACAGGTGTGTGATTAGCTGCAGAACTGGATTTGTACCCAATATGGGACTGATTCTTCAGCCAGGCTGGGTGATTTTATTGTTTTTTGGTTACTAAGCAGCATCCCTCCTATTTACGTGGTGAAATTTAAGGGATCAGGTTCATTACATGGAACCTAGTAGCTTAGGGGCAACAAGAACATCTTTATTTGCATTGGGGCTACGTCTGGGCCCAAACCTGGGACAGCATTCAAGGTTATGAAATAAAAGGATGCTTTATCTGTAAGAGTACATTGGAATGATGCTTTTTGCATACACACACACACACACTGGTAAGGGAGTCTGAGTGGAGGGTCAGCCATTTGTCTGATGCCTCCATTTTATTTATTTTTTTTGGGGGGGGGGGGCTTGTTCAGGGGTCAAATGACCATGTGACTGAGGATGGGATTCAAACCATCAACCTTCTGGTCACAATTACAGGTCTAACCTGCTGACCCACCAGCCCGTCCCCTCAAACACGTACATGTTCCCCGTGATATACGCCTCGCTCCAGTAGTGTCATTATCCATTATCAATCCAGCAGGTTCTGGACAGAAAGCTGAGTCAAGGAGCCACAGGCCAGCACAGCAGAAGCTGTGAATCTCCCCCCGCAGCCCCATGCCGCCTGCGCTTCTCCGCCTCATCCATCCTCCTAATAAGGCCTTTAACCGCGCTCTTAAAGCCGGGTGAATTTAGCGCTCGGGTGCACTGCGACCGCCCTGCCCCAGAATACAAGTACAATGGCTCCCAGGGAAAAAAAGAAAGAAAGAAAGAAAGAGAGGTAGAGAGAGAAAGAGAGGGAGAGATCCGAAAGCCCTGGGATGATTAAACAATAAATCAGGCGATGAACTCAACACCAGCCTGCAACAAATGAAGCCGGGACAAGACGACCTCATGTAGTAGAGCCTCGGGCTTCAATGCTGGTCACACAGCTGCTTGTGACCTGCTCTGTACGCCCCATTATTCAGGGTAACGTGGCATATAGCCTCACACACATGATCAAACAGATTTCACCTCAGCCAATCCCAGCACCATCAGCTGTCAGTTCATCCTTCCGACTGTATTCCTCCATCTTTCTATGAGTCTGTCTGTATTTATGCATAGATAATTCTGACATAGGTGTCCCGAACACTAGGTTAAGAACATAGCAGGATGACGCCCTTCCCTCCCGACTCGTCTGTGCACTTCGGGAACGAGAAGGCGCTTCGAAATTGGACGCGGCGCTGCAAGCGATTCAGATGCAGCAGCTGGCGTGAGGCATGAAGCACTTTGCAGTGTTTTTCAGTCGTAAAATCACTGGGTGCTTTGTGGGGCGGGGGGGGGGGGACTGGGGGTTATTTGGGGGCATATAAACGTAGTTGCTGTATTTTCCACTAAATTATTAAGAATGCGGAGTTAAATATATATATATCGCTTTAGGGCAAGAAAATGATTAACTGTTGGTGTTTGTTACACACAGCTGTCAAACAAAAACCTTCAAGCCTCCGTCTCCCCCAACACAAAGCGAGGAAATTGCATTTCCGTGGATTTATCTGCACATTCGGGAACACTGCCTGCAAGGTCTACAGGCTGCAGACGACACACATCAGAGAAACCTTCAAATGCAAGCCAGTATGAAAATGTGAAAATAATGAGGGCAAGTCCCTCGCAGAAGACGCCTTTTAGTAAAACCCATTCACTTTGAAATTAAGTAGAGATTCTCAGCTGTATGTTGATTAGCCATTTCGGCAGATTCTGGAAAAAAAAGTAAACGTTTTTTTTTTTTTACAAAACATATGCCATATTTGATGTTTTTCTAATACAGAAGCAGCCCTGTCGAGTCAACCGGACCACCGTTGGTGTAAATGGAGACAGGAGGTTCCTTATCATCGCTGCAGAGGTGGCCCAGCACTGATAGCAGAGGCCTATGTCTGTATCTGCAGCCTCAGATAACACAGGGCAGTCTCGCTCATGCAGGAAACTGCCGAAAATTAGACGCACAGCACTTTATTTGGTTGTTCAGTTGATGCCTTGCCAAAAATGTATGTTCTAGCAAAGCGATTTAGGCCAGATACCATGTTCAAGGGCACCACAGCTGAAATCCTGCTGGGACTTAACCCAGGAATCACTCTGAAAACAAGGCCACCTCCTTAAACACTATGCCACCTAGTGGCCACCCACGGTACTGCCTCAAACAGAGCCTTAAATTTAGCACTGAAATATACTCTCCTTCGCTTTCGCTGCAGACCTCCAGCAGTCACTAAACATATACAAAGACTTACACGTTCAGTGAGATGTGTAGTCAAATGCAGACATGCGAAAGGCAGCAAAGGCGCAGAGGGAAAGGCAGTCCCGGGTGTGTTAACTGACAGAATTCAGCTCCTGCATCATAAACAGGAATCAATTACAGTTCTAACACCTTTCAGACTGTCACTATACCCTCCAGATTTATTTCATCTGCATGCACTTTTCATTCTCCCCTCGCCCACGTCCCTAAGGCCTTGTTCCCACTGCTCTCACAAGCATGCTATAATTCTCTGTTTTTCTACCGCGTTTGGGAGCTTCTAAACCTAGCCTGTTGCGATGGTCCCACCCCCACATGTGTTCTGCCATAGATTTCACAGCAAGCCCAAATCATCGCACGCTCCACGCTTCTTCCCATCACAAGCTGAATCTTTGTCTGTCTTAATGGCCAAATCTTGACATATCATCCCTGTTAATGCACAATATGGCCAAAAGTATGTGGACTCCACCATGTCCGACATCTCACTCTGAATCAATGGGTATTAATATGAAGCTGGCTAACCCTTATTTGCTATAATAGCCTCTGATCTTCTGGTAAGACTTTCCATTAGATGTTGGGACGTCGCTGGTGGAATCTGCTGCCATTCAGGTTGGGCATGGATGTTGGCTGAACAGGTACCTCTCTGTGAGCTTGTGTGGCAGCTGAACTTGCCCCCTGACGTTCTGACAACCGTCAGTTTAGTTGTGGTTGAGCAGGGCGGCTCTAGCAGGAGAGAAACGTGACAAACTGACTTGTTGGAACGATGGTGTCCAATGACGGTGCAAGGTGGGAAGCCATTAACCTCTTCTGCACGACCACCTGTTCTGCTGCTAACAATTGTTGCAGGAGATTGTGTGACCGTGTGCTTAATTACACACCTGTGTCAGCGATGGATGTGGTTTAATTAGCCAATCTGTCTAATTAATGGGGGGGTCCTCACACTTCTGGCCATATAGTGTCTCATTATTCACATTTTCTTTATCACTTCTCATCTGCATTATGACCAGCGGGAACCACATTCCACCACGATGTAAGACCCCACACATCTTGTATACCTGGAACTGACCACAAAAGACACTGACCGCCATTAACTTTGATTCACTGCCGAGACGATATACGATAAAAAAACGAGAAACCGCTTCTTTCGTGCCTCTGAATTTCCACAGAGACTCAAAAAAAAAAAGCAAGCATGACGATATGGGGAACAGACGCCTTGCATTGGGAAACAACTTGTTTTTCCTGGACGAAAAGGGACACTGAAGTTCAGCTGACACTGTGTGTGGGTATAAGCAGGGGTAGGCCTGTAACAAGGGTCAAGAAGTGCTGCACCCCCGCGCTTTTGGGGAATATGGTACACTCCCAAATCTTTGCACTCAGAAGTGCTGGTTTTGGGTGTGTTATCATGAAGAGCGGTTCTTGTGGGTGGCCAAGGGTGGGGGGGGGGTCGGCTTGTGAGTTTGCCTGCAGCCGGAGAGATAATATCAGCAAGTCTGGGGATGTGCTGGGGAGGCCGTTTCAGCAGTCCCACGGATCACGCACCCACCTCAAGAGAGCCCAATTACGCGGTGGAGCTCCCAGGCGAACGTTCGGCGACGTGGGCGCGTCGGGAGAGACTGCGCTGTCACCGTGTGCGTACGGAGGGCCGGGCCACCCTTGATCTCATCTAGTACGGCGGTGTCTCACAGACAGCACCCCCTAGTGGCCTTCATCCTAATGACATAACTAAGACAGCAGTCCACCTCGGTCACCACCAGCTCCTTCCACTACATCGCGGTCAAAAAAGTCGGGCATCTCCCCTCCCCTCCTAATTCATGTCACGAAATGCAAGGACGATTCATACTCCACACGTTACCATGCGCGTCACGGCTGTTACACCCCCTTCAGAAGACTTGCACTGTCCGTAAGACCAACTATAATTAGTTCTGGTCTCAGGGCCTTTAAGTACTTTGGTATTTTTAAACCTTATTGTCTGGACACCAGGCTACGTCCTTAAGAATTGGATTCCGGCGCTACCCTTTACGGCGTTCGCATAAAATGTGTGACAGGGCACAGTGTCAGCAATGTGGCCAACTAGGCAACATGTTACAGCAGAAAATGCCACAGAAATATACCTTTAGTGTAGGGTTCCCTTACATATACACTCTCCAAAAAACGGTTAAAATTGTACTTTTGCCTGTCACTGGGGCTGTACCTTGTAATTGTACCTTTTCAAGGTACAGAAATGGACTCTGGGAACATCCCGAAGGTACAAACAGTATTAATGTACCATCAATGGTACAGAAATGTTCCTCAGAGCCCATTACTGTACCTTATAGGTACAGTTACCTACAGATACCGGTACAATTAGCAGACCCTTGAGGGTACAGCCCCAGTGACAAGCAAAGGTACAAATGCTTACCCTTTTATTCTGAGTGTAGTCAAGTAGAGATCTGTATTTATAAGCTATTTTTTAGACTATATTGGAATCACCATTTATATTAATACCGCTGTTCTCAATGTACATGTATTCCCAGGTGACGCATCAGTAGACTGACTGACCTTTAGAAAGGTTTTTGTTCCATTTTCCTGTTTATGACTTGGTGTCAGTCACATCGACCCCATCGCAAGATGGGCCTTTGACTTCTCCCATAACCTTTGACTTATTAACAGTGACATGGAGGGAAACAGCATTTTAAGGATATATGAAGTCAACAAGGCAATTATACTGACAGAGAGCAAAATAACTGTTGAAACAAATTTAGTGGGGGAGGGGGTTGGTAATATACCCCTCTATAAACTTCTGGAAAAGGAATCCGAGAAAATGTTCATTATACCTTTAAGTCACAGCTGTTACAGCTAAGCCAGCGTCGGCATGAAGTGCCGATGACGTCATGCCTCCCAGCAGAAGAAGTGTGGGTGTAAATCTTCATCTTGTCTGCGTTGCATTATTTAGTTTCTTAGTGGATATTAGCCTGCAATTTGCATTTTTGCCCATTAGGAACACTAAACCCCTATTTACAAGTGGAAACAGCCAGTGTGACCAAAAACAACTACAAAAAAAAATACCCCACACTTAAAATCTTTCAGTCGAGCTTCTCATATAATCAGGAGTTTCCACTAAACCTACACAAACACTAATGTTCCAGTGCGGGTTTATAAACGAGTCTCTAGCACATTGGCGGTACACTGTCAACCACACCTGGGTCTTAAGGACAAAACTGTTCTCTTTTCCCGGGACAAAAACAACCCAGCCTTGAATAGTACAGGTCACATGTCTAGAGGACCTTAGGCCACGAGTGTGGATTAATATCTAGCCATGACATTTGGAGCAAGTTTGCAAAGAATTCAGAACTGGCATTTCAAAGAAACGGGTTATATGGTGACAAATTGGCTTCGGGGTATTTAGTTGTTCTTGGTTTGTACAGAAAGAGCGTAATCAAATGAAATCGCAGACAGCACGTTTTCAAAACAATTACTTACTTGTATATGGCATTTTTATTTAGAGGTGACAGGCTGCATAGGTTATATAGACAGTAAATGACAAAGTAAACAAACATGGTTGAAATCCTATTAAAATACAGTTGACAGAACTATGCTTTAGTCGATCTTACGTCTCATCAATGAGCGATTTCCAACTACGCTTTCTGAAGGTTAAAGACTGGATCAACGCTAATTATTTTCCTACCGGCTTAGCTTACTAATGGTATCTAACTGGTTAATTGCTGTGCATCAGAGTGTGTACATTGTGAATCCGGTGCATTTCCCGAAGCCGGAGAATTATGCATTAATATTTCATTTAAAAGGGAAGGGAAATGATCGTTGCGTTTAAAATGTAGAAATATCGTAAGAGCGAGGGATCGTGCGTCTGCAATATTACTCTCTAGCAGACATTAGAGAGCCGCTCTTGGAGAAACAAGCGCCGCTTCCGTCTGCACGCTTCCCACGGCCAGTCACACAAACACACGCATAAACACATCCAACTCCGCAGCCCTACCTTCTGTGTGGCAGCTGGAAGACAGGATGGTGCTCGGAGGTCTGAAAATATAAGGCAGGTACCGGGAAAAACATTTCATCTTTTTCTTGCGGGTTTTCTTCCCCACTCCTCCCCACCTCGCCCTCAAAAGCAGAACATTATATAGCTGCCCGCATATCTTAATTTACTACATGGAGACGGAGACACGTTTGATGGGAGCGTGGATGTGATATTGTGGAAATTCAAGGCTGCATCATTTGCGATCGGCAAAAGCGGATGTGCATGATCCTTTCATAACACTCGCGTCCTCCGTGCACGGCTGCTCTGCTCTCCGCCTCACCATACTTCCCCCTATCGCCGACAGGACGCGAGGTTGCGCTTTTCTCAAGACAGGGAGGGGGGGGGGGGGGAATAACAGAGGGATGGTAAAAGTGAGTGTTTACACTTCTGGTACCTGCCCCTTCGTTGCCCCCAACGTCGTGCCCAAAGCATCAGCTGTTGCCACTATGAAGTGTAAAGGTGCCGTTATTCACTATGGTGTCCAGCTCACATTTCTTCACACCGTGCACAAGTAGCGGTACCCCGCTGTCCTGACTGGCCGATTTCAGCCGTAACGAACAACTACACCGAGGACGTTTTCGTTTATATTACACATTTGGAATATGCTCAAAATCCAAAGACAATCATCTTTTATTTAAGGTCTTAACAAAAAATATATATGTTGCGTTACTATAAACTCACGCACAGGGCAATAAATAAATTATATATCTTATTAATCATGCACACGCAGCCAGCCTAAATGCACAATTATATTATTAATGGCATATTATATATTGTGTGCATTTTTGATTCACTACAGAGTGGTTCCCACAACCTTCCACCCTGCTCCCTAAGTATAAGAATTACATATGTGACACATATTATCATTCAATGCGACAGTTTATTCGGAATCACATACTGCTGAAGGATTAGTCTTTTTCATAAAAGGATAGAGAAGCAGGAACGACCTAACGTCTGTTTAATTAAAAAGAATTAAACGTTACAGGCTCAAACACCCGGATCGCGATCTCCCTGATCTAACACAATCAGAATAGCTTAACTGTGGTCTAGTCTTGGTGACACGTTTGTAGGAACAGAAAGCATGGGTGATATGCTTCTTTCTGACCGCGGCCCTAGTCTTGAAGCGGCGTCAGGGGAAAAAAAAGTAAAGAAAAAAAAATCAGCAGCCGTTGGCGTATGAAACGGCTGCCATCTGTCGCTGCACCCAAATATACCCACCTATGTCCCGACTTGCTTTCCTTCACAGCTCTGCCTACGCGCTTCAGAGCGCGAGATGGTGGCATCCCGGGGAATCTTACTCACTCCAAAGAGCTGAACCCTCAGATTATGTTGTGCTGACTGCAGGAGCTGCCGCAGAGTGAAACGCAGACATTCCACCTTAGATATGTTTATTTCACGGAGGCAGATGAGCAGTACCAGCCCTAGCCGATGTGGCGCCCTAGGCCAGCATCACCACCGGCGCCCCCCTCAGCCCTCCCCGGTCTGAGTGAAATTGGCTGGCAAGTCAGCACCCCCTATGAATTTGGCACTCTACCTATAGTTTTCAGTGTGGTACAAGTTTTTACACAGTCTTAAGCTACCAGAAAGTGCTGCCTATAGTCGTCAGTGGGGTAGCAGTTTTTTACAAGTAGTTTTATCATGCAGAAAGTGCTGCCTGTAATTTTAAGTGAGGTAGCAGTTTTTTACACGTAGTTTTATGCTGCTGGCTTATTTTGTGGCTTATTTGGAGTTTGTGATGACACAGCACTTTTATAGGTTTATCAAGTATGCAATGCAGCAATTCTCATATAATCATGCTATATATATAAGAAGACAGTTTTGTGTGCTGCATCCAGTTGTTCCTGGATACTCTCTTCAGCCAAAATTCCCACCAAACACTGCACCTCTGCCATAGACCAAAGTGATCTCTTTGCCGCCATGTTTTTGAACTGCCAGTTGCACCAACGTCATGCCTGAGTCTCGTGTTCAGGCACGGTTAGTGATCACACTGGATGCCTACTGTACAGAGCGAATACACCAGTCAAATGAAGTGAAACATGCTCTGGCAGAGTATGGATCTCCTAGTGTGAGTATATTGTAGTTGCACCGTAATACACCCTAGAACCTTAGGCTAGCTGCTAACTGAAGGCAAAATTCACTCTCCCAACCCCGAAGGCGTGAAGATAAAATGGTAACCGCTGAACCACCATCATAACCATGACCTTTAAAAACCCATATTGGGTAGCTGTAATACTCAACAATTACCAGGCAGCCATGTTACGTTATGGTGAGCAATTGTTTTTTCTTTGACGGCTATAACATCCAGAATAAGCACTGTTGTGAACTAGTATCACAGCAAAACTTGGGCTGTGACTCAATGGCAAGACAAACTGAAAAGTGTCGACCTCAGCACAGGACAGATAATAACATTTGGTGATGTATAAGAATGGTAAGTATGACTCTTAAATTCCTCAGAACAAACACCAGCAATGACCTGAAGCGGAAAAGCAACAACGAAGACATAATTGCGAAAGCTCGACAGCGACTTCCTCAAGCAACTTCTCGTCCTGTCTATTTGGCTCAATCGGTCCATCTCTACATTTCCTATTACGGTATGGTACAGCAACCCAGACCGTCAAACACGAAAAACACTCCAGCCGATTGTGAGTAAGGTGTTCACAATCCAAGGCATCCCACTATCCTCTTGAATCGCTATATATTCACGTTGAAGTGAGCAAAGATAATCTCACATTGCACGTATCCTGCTTACAATCTCTTTCAGTTCCTTCCCTCTGGAAGGTGCTACAGGTTACTGTCCACAAACACTAAGCATATCGCCAACAGTTTCTCTATGTTTACTATTCACCATTCATCTAATGCATGCTGTTGTGTCTCATTGTATTGTATTTGCTGTATTGCAGTGTGTTGTATTGTACTGTTTTATATCATACTGTATTTGTTATAATTGTGTATTGCCAGTGGTGGGGCCAGGGAGGGGCTTGGGGCTGCGGTAGCTTCCCCTATGATCGTCATCGCACCCCCTTAGTACCCCCAAGATGTTTCTGCGGTTTATGTGGATATTTTATTCTTAATGTGCGAACGCTACGCTCAACTTACACAAAAATGTTCTGAGGGCGGAGCAGAAAATGATTGGTTATCTCTCTGATCCAATCATATTGATCGTATTGAAGAGCAGTACGTGTTCTCTAGATGCTTCAGCCAACCTCCTCTACAATCTAATTGTTAGTATTCTTATACCCTCAGAACATTTTTGTGGCAGTAAAACTCCCACAAGTGAATAGCCCAATTTTTACTTACATACAGCATAAATACATTAATAAAAAGCACATATGTGTGTTGGGGGTATTGCAAAAGAAATTAAACCGTGGGGGTCGGCGCATCAAGGGAAAACCCTAAATTTCAGAGCACCCCCATTGGGAAGTCAATATCAAAAATCTCTCACTCCCCCCCGTGTATTGCTGATAAGATGTCGAGTGTCTGCTATGCTCGATATATGTACTGTAGTCTAATGTACTGTATTTAGATCAAATTCCAGCAACCTTGGTCGTGTGGCTAATAAATAATCTGTCTATACATGGCGTAAGGCGATATATATTAAGTGATGTGTAGCAAACAGAGGTAACTGAAGACTTTATTCAACGGACAAAGTGTTCCCACATTTCCTGGTCGAAACGTGACTGCCGCATTACTTTTGGGAGCTTGGCGTTTTTTTCCCAAGTGGAGTGAGTCACCTGCTGTGACCGGCGTCAGGAATAACGTAGATACACTCGCTCAAATATGAAGCTTTCAATGATTTTATTGGAAATGAGATAATAGTTGGTTTATTGCCATGTTTGCAAAATGACACACAAACACAGACAAGCATAGCACCTGTTTCCTGATCAATAAGGAAGCTGCTGAATATAGTATAAATTATATAATTTATACACCATTTTTACCTTAAACATTTTAAACCTTCCCTGTTTTTAACAATTAAAGCATTAAAAATGGATTTGTTTGGTTATTGAGGTAGGCTTAGCCAATATGTAAAATTTCCTATAGAAACAATGGATGGAGTTAATTTGATTAAGAGATACTCATCACATTACGGCTCATGTTTACTGTCATCCTATTTATAAAGCCGTGCATGAGCCGTTATTGTCAGCGAGGGAGACTTTTGTTATTAAATGAACGTAGGTTTATATCTTCTCGTCACTGCAGCAGGGTCTTATGATTGATTAGAGGAAATGAGTCGAACGTCGTCACTGCTGCTGGAGCTTAAGATCTGAGTTCAAGTCAAAAAAAGAAGCATCTTCTGGTTGGGGTTGATCTGCCTGGAAAGCCGATGAAAATATCACACGATATTTGTCGATAAAATACGACGATGAGTTTTTAAGCGACTTCTTAGGGCACAGATCCACTGGCAAAGCTAAATACGGTCTCTTTCTGCTCTCCTCAGATGTGGGATGTATCTTTCCATCTCCGAAGCCTGCGAGGGGAGCATACAGATTTAAGAACTAAGTCCCATGGGCTGCTTATGTACCAAAACCCTTGGAATTCAGTTCTCAAATCTGAAAAACTCAAAAAAATATTCCTTTAGCTTATTTTTCTGGCTGTTGTAGAAAATACCTGTAAAATAACATGAAGGGGCATTGTAGAAAAGCCTTATAGAATAATTCATTGGAGAAGCACATTTTCAAGCAATATTGTTTATAATATTATGCAAATGTGCTTTTTAAGCCTCTACCGTTACAGCTACAATGTCAGAAAAAAGTACTCATTTATACCTTTCAGGGGATAATTACTTGTCACTGGGGCTGTGCCCTTAAGGGTCTGCCTGTAGGTAAATGGACAAAATGGGCATTTACCTACTGAGGAAACATTAATGTTGTTTGTGCTTTGTGGAACAAAACTGTACCCATTCTTACTGTGTATAAGAGTAGTCACGGTTCAGCTAATTCTACACAAGCAGTACGATTTGGGACGATGAATCAGCATCTGTTGACGTGACTCTAGAGTTTGAAATCGTACAACAGATGCCTGCATGAGAAAAGCTGGGATTTTTTCGTGCTCAGATTCTGGGAATGTCCAGTAATTGCCTAGTAATTTCACATCTTGATAATTCTGCCCGGTCACTCTGGTCGGGTGACTTCGTCCCGCGGCACACAGGGTAAATCTTTGTGCTCGACTGTATGACGAATCACATGCAGGTCTGAGTGATCAGAAAAATCAATTTCCTGTAGGAGCTAGAAAAATAATGGCAATTTTTCAAATTATAAACTGACACTGATATTAAGATTACTATGTTTAATTTATATGTTCTCTAATTAAATTCATGTAGGTTTACACATTATTCACCATTTGGAAACTATTGTATTATGCAGTATATATGAAAGGTCACATAATGGCGATATTGTTGGTATTATAAAACATTTTACCTCCTATTGCACTGGAAATATATAGATGGTTTTGTCACAGTCCCATATAAATCCCACTGAGGTGTAAACGAAACGGAGCATGAAGCCCGATGCATGACTCCACCAAAATCACATGAGAATATTTTTGTCTGCCTCTGCAGAACTTCAGTACAGTGTTCATCGTTGTCTTCTTTGTAAACAAACAAAAAGTATTTTACCAAAAGTACCTCAAACACGATAGCTTACTTCCTTTCCTGTCTGTATAGCAATTCCTAAAAACATAATTGCTTCAAGAGCGTTTATGGAATAGAAGCGCAACACATTTTTAAAACTAGGCCTATATCAATATTCTATATGCTTTTTATTAATTAAGTTGCCATTAAATCTTGTATTATTACTGTTGGTATATAAACCTTCCCTATGGTACAGTACTTACACAGTGAAGTCCTCTCCTGTACAGTGTAGAGAAAATAACTATTAAGGCCTTTATATATAAATTAATTATTTTTCTGCATTTGTAATGGACATTACTATGGCATCTATGGAAATAATTTAGGTTTCTTTAAAGTAACCATACAGTTTCTAATGTAGAAAATTAAATAAAAAAATTAACTAATTCCGTTCTTAACAATAGGCATTTAGCCTGCTTCATAACTGTCTCACTTATCCCTTCCTGCGTTTCGGTGCCCTGCTATGTTTGTTTAAATTAAAACGTGAGGCTGTAGTATCACCCAATAACCCGTATTTCACATCTTGTGTGAACACTACAACGCCGGCGGCTTTTCAATTGCATTAAGCAGAAGCAATTTTAACTGGCGTATAAACAAAATATTACGACTCTACAGCGTTCGAAACGTGAATGGCTGTAAAGCCAGGTTTTGCTATCTTTTTCTAACTGTAAGTGAATTAAATCGGTGATTGCGTGATTATAACGTGGGCTTGCTGAAACAGCTGCAGCGCTTCTCACGGCAGGGTGGAAATATGAGTGATACTATCCAGCCGGTTATTATATTATATTACACCAAGACTAAGAGTTTGATCGTGTCCCGTAGTCGCAATGTGACAACAGCATTCAGCCTAGGTTACCGGAACCAATAAAAAATCTAATTACCTCCTCGCGTTAGTACAAACTAATATCAATAACATAAGCAGGTGAAAATCTCACATAATTTCCACTGCATAATATGGTGAAAATAGGTTTTACTTTATATGGTATATGACTAATTATATGATTCGAGCAAATATTCTTATTTTATTGATGAATAATTCTATTAAAATTCAGAGCGTGTCATTTAATGTTGTACAGCAGTTTTCTTAGAACATTTTACACTGACATAGATATTATTAACGTAGATATTTTACATTTAACTTACCATCCCTTGTAACATAGACAGTGTGACTTACTCGGGACCCTGTCCCAGTCTGTCTTCCCTTTTTGTGTTGCTGTTGTCATTGCTGGTCTTCAACTTTGACTGCCTTACCGTGCATCTTTCAGTCCGTTACTCTGATTCATCCTAGTGCTACAGCGGCCGGTGCTTTTTTCTTTGTGAAGCCGGCGCTGCTGATTCATCCCGACGAAGCAGTTTTTCAGAAAATCGAGCATAAGAGCGCCGGACACCCACAGCCCTGTATGAACTGCACGTGTTCTGACCTCGGCGCTATATAAAGGAACTGATTAGCGGCGATTTGCATAGGCGTATATTCCATTTTACACACAATGTACACCTTAAGAGACGGAAAGTCCCATATGCACCCAGCAGAGCTTGCCTACTTGCGCAAAAGGGATTCAAATGCGTCAGAACATGTACCAAAAAACAATTCAAACAATTGCAATGATACCAACCTATAAAATGGGCAGCGTGCTTAAATACAATTTAATTGCTTTGTTTTATAACATAGCAAATATTTTACGCACTTGATTTTCTTTATTATGAAACCCCCTGCTATCAGAGAGGAAGGAAACGTTGGTCAACTATTCGATACATCGTTTCCGCTCTGTAAACTCCGTTGTCTATTTAGGGGAAATCCTAACCCCTCTATCTACCGACTGATCAGCCTGCCTGCCTTAGATGTCATCTACAATCCGCCTTTATTGTATGGATGTTCAAACCAGCTTAGCTTTCTACCTTAATTTCAAGGACTACGTGTATTTTATATAAAGTAGGCGTATTACAAATGGCACTTTTAGATATAAGTCTTCAGTTAAACTTGTCCAGGTGTATATCAATGAGATATGGTCGACGGACATATTACGGTTTTGCTGAATCTCTGTGCATGTATGAGACGTGCGTTATAAAGCAGGGTGTATCTTGATCATTAGACAGGAACGGTCAAACGTTATATATAGTTAATGATACATATAACGAACAAACTGTATCAAAAACTTTTCTTCTATAAATATAGAACGACAGCAGTGACTCGCAAAGTCGGCTGATGGCAGTGGTTGGGAATGCCCCAGCCTGAAGCCAGTGTGGCGGAAACTCGTGAACCCCGTGATAGTATAGCCTACCTGCCGCTTCATGCTTACTGTGCATGACAGCAGCATAAAGCGCCCACTTCGGCCGCCCGCCGTCCCTCCATCGCCCGGTCCGTCTCCTGCACGCAGTCCCGTCTTGCATCGCTGAAGCGCGCCAACCCGTAACATCAGCTGAGCTCATATGACTAGCCGATTTGAGTCAGTTGCTTTTTAGTTTCTATACAGTCATGGGACAAGTGGTGGGCTAAAAATTACTCTGGGGCTAGTTACACTGCTGACGCAACCATATAAAAATGTCCAGTGAGAACTCATTTGAAAAGATTTAAAAATAATAATAATAATAATAATTTTTCAACTTGGTTCCTACTCTACGCAGTACCGCAAACAAAGGCATTGTCTTTTATGCTGGTTTACTGGCTTGGCTATTATGAGTATTTTAGATCTATCTAAATACAATTTAAATATGCGTATTTTAATTAGTGGTCTATTCGAAATGAGTAGGAAATAATCTCAAAATAAATAATAGTTCACTTAAATCAATAAACATACGCTTTGTTTTTAAACCAAGCCCAGCACTTATATTTTTAATATGCACTTTAGAAGACAATGATGGACAATGTAAACTGCATGGCTAAATATTACCTAAAAATAGATACCAGCGGGCAGCACAAGAAGGTCGGTAAGTTGGTGTCAGTAATAAAAGTCACGTGGTAAGCGGGCAGTACCTCTGATTTTTCTGAGAAGTTCAGGATTCCGGGACACTAACATTTAATTTTGAGAAGTGCAATACCACGCACGCCCATGGGTATGTTGTAGGCTATTTAGGCCTAGTTAAGATATGAAATTATCTACAGGGTATTTAGGCACCATTGTGTGTGAGTGTGCCCTGCGATGGGTTGGTGCCCCACCCTGGGCTGTTCCCTGCCCATAGGCCCAAAATAGGGCAAGCAGTTACAAAACAAGGATGGATGGGTGGATTGTATTTAAATGACGATGCTTGACGTCACTTCCTTCAGCGGATTTACGTTTGACGTTTAATGGTTTCCACTTTAGACAGTTTACACCATTTTCTCGTGTTATAAACCGGGCCTAATATATTGAATAAAGCTTTATTATATTTTGGTGGGTATGTCTGTCTAATGCAAGTCAATACGACGCCTTGACTTGCATTAGGCAGACATAAATCCAACATTTTTAATGCATATAGACCGTACAAGCTGCTGATCCGCATAATCTCAGCTACGACATATATTTCTAACTAATAGTGTTTGCCTATTAATCAGAACAGAAGCCTAATGGCTAATTTGATTATCACTATATTGTTAAGATTTTAATTTAGGCCTACCTGCTAGGCATAAAGACGTAGGCCTATCTAACACAGTGCCGGGCGCCTGAATTGGTAAGAGTAAATTTCACCCGAACAAATCTTATGAATGCTATAATCCTGATTACACAAGGTAGCAGAGATATTCCGATAGTATAATGATGTGCATGTCATTATGAGATAAAATGAGAAAATGTATGATTTTTCATGATAGTCTTAGGCCTTGTGTTTTTATGTACTATAGCCTAATAATATTGTTTTAAATGTCGACCATATTCTGTCTTAGCAAAACAAAACAAGGCCACGCTCGTTTTTTATTAACCTCACGGAACACCATCCTTGCTATTTTACATGCAGATTGCGCCTTCTGATGTCACACTGCCACCCCCCGCCGCCTCCGGAACAGGATCTCTGCCTTTTCCCTTCTATTGGCGGAGGCGGAGGCCCGAGCGATCATGCTGTTCCGTCGCTAGATCGCAGGACGCGGACGAGCTCAGCGGCCGCGATCGGGCGATGCTCTGATCCCCGTGCGGCTCCATCATGCCCCGGCGTCTCCCCTTGCCGTGCATCATCGCGCTGGCCGCCTCTGTGCTGGTGCTCGGAGATTACGACTCGGCTCAACTCGACGGGGCTCCGCCTTCTAAAATAGGTAAGCAGACCGCCATGCCATATATTGCATGGACGTATCTGCAGCAATAAGTCTTATTTTTCCGTGTCATTTTTTTTTTCGTTACGAAAATAGATGTTTCAGGTTGTTGCTTTTAATAACCTACCCCGTGTTGTTGATCGGGTTTAATTTTGCGGAATATGCGTGGGCCATAGATATTTAACGTCATGTTAAAGCGCCTCCTTTTATTTGACCAGCTGATCGTGTTATTTAGTCAGTATGCAACAGATCACAATGTAACCGTATCGGCTTAATGTATTTATACGGTGGAACGTTCTGCTCGAATTGCAGCTATAGTCGGAGCCGGGATCGGTGGTACAGCTACGGCTCATTTCCTGCGCCAGCACTTCGGCCCAGAGGTGCGCATCGACGTTTTCGAGAATGGCACCGTCGGAGGGCGGCTGGCCACGGTTACCGTCAACCATCAGGATTACGAGTCCGGCGGATCCATCATTCACTCCCTCAACTTGCATATGCAGGATTTCGTCAAACAGCTTGGTGGGTCCCGGTAGACCCCGATCACGCATGCATGCATGCCAGCCTCCGTGACCTTAACGGTAGCGCGATCACGGAAGTGGAATGAAACAACCATAGGGTGCTTTTCAAAAACAGATCCCAGTTTGGCATTTATAATACCGAGGGTTTTTCAGCATCTGGCGTGAATCTCACGCAAGAAATCTTCCAGCAAATATATATTATTACATTATAAAATTAGCTACGTCCAAAGCATTGGGGTAGTTTGCAAACCCCACAGACTATTTTCAAGGAAATAAAACTGTTACATACATGTAAATGCGCGTGCAGACTTGTCTCGAACTGAAAATCTCATGCCAGCCAGCTGACTAAAGCTGGTAACTCTGATACTGGTATTAAATGTCAGCCTGGTGAGATATATTTGCCCTACGCTACCGCCTTCAACTCCGCAGGTCTTAAGCACCGGCGGAGCGTGGCGGGGAAGACCGCCGTGTTTAACGGGAACGAGTTCATCCTGGAGGAGACCGACTGGTACTTGCTGGATCTCTTCCGCCTGTGGTGGCGCTACGGGATCAGCTTCATCCGCCTGCAGATGTGGGTGGAAGAGATCATGGAGAAGTTTATGAGGTAAGTAAGTGACGGACCTCTGTGATTCTAGAATCTTCTTACAGTGAACTTCATAATAGACACTTGGGCCTGTATAAAAATACCCCCCCATCACGTTATCATCTAAGGTTGCAACTCTTAACTGTGCCAAGCTGCGGCTGTTTAAAATAACTCTAATTACTGATTTTGTCTGTCAAATATATGCTAAATTAAACGACGGTTTATGTGTGTGCCTCAAGCGACGGGCATCAGTTTAATTAGAAATGAAATAATCAGTTTCGAGCCTGATTGTGGAAGAGATAAGGGAAACCAAAAAGAATAAAATTGTATGAGAAAGACAAGGGGTGCAAGATGTGGAATGTGGAGGAAACGGCCAGTAAAACAGGGACAGGCTACATGTGGGGGGAGGGGTGGAAAAATAGACAAATGAAGCAGGAAATGATCTGCCTTTAGGTGTTTTTAATGCTTCCATATTGGAAATTGTAGCCTTTAGTGTCTCTGGCCTTTCAAAACACAGGGGACTCGTTGGCAATTTAACTACTTGTATGCTGCAGTGCAGTAGAGATGTAAAACACATGTATTGTTTGTGCATATATATCCACTGCTTCACTGTTTCCTTCACCTTTACGGAGCCACTCTAGAGCCGCCTGAACGTCTGATTACGGCACCCCCCCCCCCCCATCTCTTAACCCCCCCTCCATCTGTGTTCAGGATCTATAAGTACCAGGCCCATGGTTACGCCTTCAGCTCCGTGGGGGAGCTGCTGCACTCTCTGGGGGGCACCGGTTTCCTGAACATGACCCGCCGCTCTCTGTCCGAGTCCCTCCTGGAGCTGGGGGTGTCTCAGCGCTTCATCGACGAGGTCATCGCCCCCATCATGAGAGTCAATTACGGACAGAACATCAGCATACCAGCTTTTGTGGGTAGGTAACCATGGCGACACAGTCAGGTGATCCCCGTAATGTTCCTGTTCTCTTATCCTCTCACTCTGCCTGCGGGTCTGGTTTTAGTGTGATCACATCTCTCTAACCTTAACCTCACAGCACCTTCATTTAAGGCAGGTCAGTGTTGGCCTAATGGTTAGGGAAGCACGCTTGTGATGGAAAGGCTGCTGGTTCGAATCCCCAACCCGCAAGGTACAGCCCACACACGCTGCTCCCTGGGTGCTGAATTAGCTGCCCCCCCACTATGTTGCAATGTCACATTTAGGTTAAATGCGAAGGACGCATTTCATTGTTGCCCACAGTGTGCTGTGGTGTGTCAACAATGACAGTTAATCGTTTTCACTTCATATCATGAGGTTGAGACATAAACAATGTCATACACGGATTAAAAATTGTTTTGTTGGGATTAAGGTATGCGTTTCATTAACAGTCAATGTGGTTCATTAACAGCATCTTTTAAATTAACTTTATATGCACTGTTTGGTTTTTAAACTGTTATTTAATGATGAAGCAATGAATAATGATGTAATGATGAATCTCTGCTCTCCCAGGTGCCGTATCTCTGGCTGGTGCTCAGGCGAACCTTTGGGCAGTAGAGGGAGGAAACAAGTTGGTTTGTTCCGGCCTGCTGAAGCTGGCCAAGGCTAACCTCATTCAGGCTCAGGTGACAGCCATATCACCTCACACAGCAGGTAGGAGGCCTCACTGTGGTCACATGCCCACTAAAAAGCCAATGAAAACGTGCTTCACAGTGGTCATGTGACATGCTCAAAAGCCAGTAAAAATGTTTTAAATCTTGGGCTGTGAAAAGTGGGAGGAACCATTGGCAGTGTGAACTGTTGGATTAAGATCTTCACCTGCTTGTTTTTTTTTCATCCTGTTTTGGACAGTTTCAGGGATGAATTTTAAGAATTTTCAAAAATTCAGATCATTGGCTGTCTGGTTAGACTTTTTGGTTTAAGGTGGAAGGTCTGGGCAATTGACAGGTTTCTATGTCATCTGGATCTGAAAATGCATACAGGCCTTCCAAGGCAGAGCTGCCGTCTAGTTGATCCTGAGATAAGATCACAGTATCATTTTTAACCAATGGCCATGACCATTTCTACGCTCGCGAATGATTTGGCTCCTGTGTGAGTATAACACTTCACAGTAATGACACTGATTGGTTTGATTATATTATAATAGAGATTGGCTGTGATGGTTTGGCAGAGTGCAGCTTAACACCTCAGAATCTTAGAAGATCATCACTGAATCTTTATATTTGTCAGTGATTCTTTTACAGCTATGTCCTTGTTGTTAAAGTCTCAGTAATCCATTAAAATATAATCTGTTGTTTTCATCGATCTTGTGGCTTTTTGTATGGAAGGAGAGTCCAGCCTGTACCAAGTCAACTACGATACTCCAACGGAGACCGGCACGGAGCTCTATGACATCGTGGTGTTGGCCACCCCCCTGCAGGACGGGGTGGGGCCGGGCATCTTCTTCGAGGGCTTCGAGCCGCCCCTTCCGGAGATCACCGGCTCCTACCACGTCACGGTGGCCTCCATCGTCCACGGCTACCTCAACTGCTCTTACTTCGGCTTCCCCGACCCTAAGCTCTTCCCCTTCGCAAGCGTCCTGACCACCGACACCCCGGGGCTCTTCTTCAACAGCGCGGCCAGCATCTGCCCCGTCAACATCAGCGCCGGCTTCCGCCGCAAGCAGCCACAGGAGGCCGGCATCTATAAGGTCTTCTCCCCGAAGCCACTCGGCAAGGAGGAACTCAAGACGCTCTTCAAGTCGTACTACTCCGTACAAGTGAGGGACTGGCAGGCCTATCCTCACTATGGAAGCACGCTGGATCTCCCTCCAGTCGTTCTGCATGAGAACCTCTATTACCTCAACGGTATGGAGTGGGCAGGTAGTGCGATGGAGATGAGCTCCGTGGCGGCCAAGAACATCGCCCTACTGGCCTACCACCGCTGGAACCGGCAGCTGGAGATGATCGACCAGAAGGACCTGATGCACAAGATCAAGGCCGAGCTGTGAATCCGTGGCATTAGGAGGGGTCCTGGACCTTGACGTCGTGGTAGCAGGAGAATCGGTGGGTGAGCTTGGAATGCTGATTCACACCGGCCGACGTGATGTTGACTGCAGTCTCGCATTTTTCCTGAACCACCTTGACGCCTCTTGTCTCTTATCACACGGAGGAGGATTTTCAAACAAATGATTTTAGTCAAGTTTGAATTCCTGTGGTGAGGTGTGTGAGGGTGGGTGTTTTGTACAGGCGTTTACAATTGATCGGTTGCAGTGGTGGCACAGCGGTGACACAGATGACGTACCGCACTGTCCCATAGACATTTTGCTGGACACGCTGCTAGAACTGAAGAAGACGTCAGTAATATGAAGAGTCCCACCTGCTAGCTTGGCACTGCATTCGAGTTCTGCTTTGATTAGATGGATTGTTTGATTTTCATTGTGTAATTTCTAATGTACACAATGGATTTTTTTTTTGTAAATTGGGCGCGTAGGAGAGCAATACTGGAAAATGAAGGAACAGTTTATTTTTATTATAACGGGAATTTTCTTAAAGACTTGGAAGGGTGAATGCGAATTCAGTTGATCGCTAACACTGCCAACACTGCGATAAACATGGCATTTTTAAATAAAATTCCGAATAAGGTGTCAGGTCTTAGTTTGGTTTGTTGTACATTTTACTGCTTTTTCCTCTTGATTTCCCTTTCAGTTCTTATGCCGTCATTCCTTTCAAAGACGTTTGTCACATTTCAGCATTTAAATACTGTAAATATTTTACTACGTGAATGAAGGTTTAAAATTTCTTAATCTAGCATTAGAGTTAATTCACTACTGAAAACAACTGTGAAGGAACATGGGTATGTCGGTAATGTGAAATATACATTTGTTATTAATCTAAGTAGCAATTAATTAATTGTCTAAAAATACTAAACCAAGCAAAAAGAAAGGTCACTTCTGATAAATCATGTTTAGTGAAATGGATAAATGCAATTGAATTTCTTTGTGTCCATGATTATGTACAAAAATGTAAACTATTATTAAAGTGCTAAGATACAAATATTTGCAGTCTGTGTCCCTACAAGTACTTTGCCTCTTGAATTGGTTATTGCGTGGTGTTTTAATGAGGATGTATGTTTGCACAAATGTTACTGTTTTGTTTAACGGTTTTATGTCGACCGTAACCGACATAAAGCGCTGTGAAGGTTGGATACATTGATGACAAGATCAAGCGTGGAAATGAGACGTTCGTCATTTGCGGCTTGGGGCTCCATCTAGCGGCGGTGTTACGGTCGTGCACATAATTAGGTTCGATAGCTGTAAGCACAGGTGTGATGTCCAGGTAAGCTAAACTTCGGAAATAAACGGCGTGTTTTTAAGATTAGTTATGCGCATGGTTTATTCTAGATTTGGGATGTATCTGTTCAGGATCGAACCGCGACACTCCTCATGCTTGAATTAACCCGTTGCTATTTTTCGGTTCGGACCGGTGGTGCCTCTAACCACTACCCAGCATGCCTCACCGCTGTGCTGTGTCAGTTCTCCGCTACAGTGTGCCTGCTAGTGTTCAGGTGTCCACAAGATGGCATATTTGTGCAATAATTAATAAATAAACAAACAGTTCGGTAGATTACCCATAATATATGACTGTGTCTGCATGTTTGTGCAAAGTGATGGACTGGCATCCCCAAAATAGGCTGCCAGTGCCGCACGTCCATGACTGGGATAATCTCCTGGAAGATGGATGGATGGATAAAGTTAACTACGTAACACTCGTGGTTCTCGCGAGAATATGATGTCGGTCCATGTTACCGGAAGTAGGTGTAACACCTTTCCTTACCTGCAGATAATGCAGTACAACAGGTAAGGCGCATTTCAGAGAAAATGTGAATGTCTGTAACTATCTGTCTTGTAATTGTAGTACAATACTTTGTGATTTTAATGTTGTTCAGTGTGTTCTGTATTAAACCAGCTTCCATTTTAAATCACGTACTTTATAACATACTCTATATAGGCCTAGTTGTGGGTTTGTCGTTGGTTACGTAGTTAGCTTTCGTTTTTGGTGAGCCGCGTATTTATGATATAGACCTTCAATACGTGCGTCGCATGTGTTTTAATTCTGGCCATTTTGAGTTATGGTGATATACATTGCCCACTTACCACCTGGACATTTACGAAAGCCCTTTAGTGTAAGTATATAGTGATGCTACGGAGTTTCATCCTGGCATACAGTATGTGGGCTGCTGGGCTGGATGGATGGAAACAGCAGCTCATCAGCCTGGAGATTCTGACAGATACTTTGATGTCGCAGATGACAAACGAATCTCGCCGCACACGTTTGTCCGTGTTTGCTCAGATTAACACTGGCCTTTCACTGCATCCTGACTGTGCTGGTCTGCAGTTGTTAACGTTAGATGTTCCTCTTAACCACAAATAAATCCTTTCCAAAGTCGTGCCGTCTCACCTGTTACTAGATCCCGACAGGATGCACTGCTTCTGAAAGAATTTCCACTTTTAACTGATTTTAACTGAGGTGCGTGTCATCACCACGTACCCAGACTCCTGGCACCTTGATGTGTGGAGTTTTTATCTGCTAATCTGAGATTCAGCACTGAAATTCAGCACGTTTGTTTTATTTGGCAGCAGGAAGCGCCACAAACATCAGCGTGCTGCTTGGACCCCAGATTATGTCTGATCAGAGAGTCTGTGAGGCCTTTAGGGGCTCAGTGCCAGAGCCCCACATTTTTGCCCCTCAGTCTGTGAAGTTCTCTCAGCTGTCACTGCATGGAGTGGCCCATTGGTCACTGGAGTGACAGGGACTCCAGTCCCATACAGAGCAAACTGGATTATAATGAAGGGGACTCATTTTGTAGATGTGGTTAAAAGGTCATGTGATGTTTCATAATATGTGACTTTATTACGATTACATTTACTGATGTTGTACTTTGGCAATATGTTGATACTATGTACAACAGCCCAAATAGAACAGTGATGCATTATTTAACACTTAAGGAAATTTCATTGTTGAGTTTAGAATTACAAACATAGAGGTTTAGCCAAATGAGCCACACAACCACTGGAATAAACTGGTAAAGGTTTATTAAAGAGGGTTTTCATTTTACACTTTTATCCAGTCTCTGGGCAGGTTGGATGATAAGGGTCTTGCTCAGGGGCCCGATGGTGACATCATTCTGCTGACCATGTGCACAGAATTCTAACCTTCTGAGTCACAACCCCCCCCCCCACCACCACCCTTTAATGTCAGAGGATTTGAAACCTGCCCCCC
>JAODUD010000048.1:4941935-4963608 GCA_026784285.1 Stomatorhinus walkeri | reverse complement strand
GGGGCAGGGGGATAGGCAGATTGTGAATCACCATCCTCCACTGTCTGGATCTAACAGCCGCTAAGGGGCCCTTTAAGAGCAGTAACCAGGGTAAACAAGGCTGTTTTAACTGTTTAACCAAACCTTTAACCAGCCAACGCCTCCCTGATAACCTGGTCATCTGCTTTCCTTCACCAGGAGTGATCAGCAGAGGAGCACTAGTCGAGGATCTGTCAGTCAGCCACCGTGGCTGTCGTGCAGAAAGGTCACACGGGCAGATTTGCTGGCACGCGGCGTCCCGTAAAACTGGAAACGGCTGGACGCAACCGACGGCCGAGAAGTTTCCGGATAAAAACCGAAGATCTGCGCTTGGCGATGCCGCAGGTAAGCACTCCGGCCGCGCGGGGGACCCACGTGTCATGTGACCTGCGGGCACGTGACCCACGTCTTTAGGGGCATTTCTCAATTCGCGCACTTGACCGCACTGGCATTCTCATGTACTCGTTTTTCGTCGTCTTCCATTGCCGGAGACCAGTTCCAATACTCAAGAACAGAAGCATAGAGGACAGTAAAAATCCTAGAATGTCGTCCTCGCCCCGTCCCAAATGTCTAGGATACATCGGTTGCATCCTTGCTAAACGAGACCAATCCCATGATTCATTACATTCGTTAGCGAGATCGGTCTCGACCATAAGACCATAAGTACGATCTTTTTACGATCTTTGTGTTCCTGGTATTGAGACACACCACAGGTGCAGGCCAGTAACCTGTTAATAGATGACTAGAGCAGGCTGTATTGTCCTGTGATATGTGGGTGCTGTGCCCCCCCCAGCCCAGCATCAGTGGGATGGACCCTCCTTTTGGGGATGCCTTTCAAAACTGCGCTTTCGCTGACCAAGTGCTGACCAGCACAGACCTGCTGGCCAACAGCTCCGACCCAGACTTCATGTACGAGCTGGTAAGTGAACCGGTGCACGTGGCTCTCGTAGATGCTGCTGTGCCGACGGAGGAAGGTTGGGTATTTCAGGACTGGGGTGTGTGGGGGGGGGGGGTAGTCTGCCAGGATTACTGCAGACAGTGAGAGCCCTCGGGGAACAGGAGCGAGGGTTGGGCGCGGGATTGGAATGGGGTGGGACTTCGTGGTCTCTTCTGAGAAAGCCAGCTCAATTCCACATAGCTCATTCTGCAGGTGCGTAACTATTTCCATGCTGAATGAGCAAGGTTACATACGGTACAGGGGGGTGTCCCACGTAACGGCCCGCCCTGGGCCCCGTGGAGTGTATTTTCCATTTCAGCCAAGTTAAGATGAAGACAGTTCGTATCAACAATGTAAAACAGTCCAGTACATTATGTAATGGAAACGGCCGTCCAGGATGAGGAACTTTCAACATCTGGAAAATCTGATACTTTATAAAAGCTGGAAAGTGCTTTCTGCTTAACCAAAAGGAAGTAGAGTAATGCATAAATGTATGGTTATGTGTATAAATGATGTAATATTTTTTTTACTACGAGAGGGAAAGGGCAGTTTATAACCCTGTTTGTGACGGTGACCTTTGTGAAGAATTCACAGAAATGTCACCCTGATGGTACAACCAGAGGTTCCTGTTTGTGACGGTGACCTTTGTGAAGCATTCACAGATATATCACCTTGATGGTACAATCAGAGGTTCCTGTTTGTGACGGTGACCTTTGTGAAGAATTCACAGATATATCACCTTGATGGTACAATCAGAGGTTCCTGTTTGTGACAGTGACCTTTGTGAAGAATTCACAGATATGTCACTTTGATTGAACAGTCAAAGGTTCCTGTTTGTGACCGTGACCTTTGTGAAGAATTCACAGATATATCACCTTGATGGTGCAATCAGAGGTTCCTGTTTATGACAGTGACCTTTGTGAAGAATTCACAGATATATCACCTTGATGGTACAATCAGAGGTTCCTGTTTGTGACGGTGACCTTTGTGAAGCATTCACAGATATGTCACCTTGATGGTACAATCAGAGGTTCCTGTTTGTGACAGTGACCTTTGTGAAGAATTCACAGAAATGTCACCTTGATGGTACAATCAGAGGTTCCTGTTTGTGACAGTGACCTTTGTGAAGAATTCAAAGACATGTCACCTTGATGGTACAATCAGAGGTTTCTGTGAGCCTCCTTCAGAACAGGGTTTCAATGCTACCAGCAGAGTGTGTGTGTCTGTGTGTGTGTGTTTTGTTTTGTTTTGATGTCGTGAGGACTGTTCTTCCAGTCCCCACAAGGAGAAACTCAGTTTTATAAAAATCTTTGCACTCAAAAAAAAAACTACAAATGCCAAAAGTCTTGTTTGTTGTTTGGTTACTTATAGTTAACCTTAGGGCTGTGTAGGGGCAAAGGATGTCATTGTTCAGATTAGGGATTTGTCTATAGTAATAAATAGATTGTGTCCACAAAGATAACACAAACCTGTGTGTGTGTGGCCTGCACTTACATGTTCATGGATGAGCTACTTAGTCTACCAAAATGTAAACTGTGTATCTTTTGTGATTTCCAGGATCTCCCAAAATCAAAGAAACAAAATATCTTAAATGTTGCCATACCAAATGTATCCTCTGCGGCCCTTGTTCTACATTTATTACAAGTTTATTGCCTCAGAATCAGTGAGCCATCCCACAGAAAGCTACTATGTTGTGTCCTTGGCAAGAAGTCTCCTTGTCTGAAGTTAATGTGCTGTAGACTTGCCATGGTAGACCAGCAGTGGTGCCAGTTAAGACAAGACAGAAAGTTTAGGCTGCAAGTGTTCTGCCGACATCGGCAAGTAACGTAGACCTAATCTTGTTTATATCATAACAAAAGTGTCTAAATATGTTCTGTTTATTTCTAGGACAGAGATATGACTTCCAGACAAAGCCCGAGAGCAGATATCTTTACCATCGGGGATTGCAAAGAGACTGAGGGTATGGAACACTTGCCCGAGGTCTTGGACAGTGACCCCATGTACAGCTCGAACTTCGAGCAGTGGGACACCTACTGGGAGGACCTGACTAAGTACACCAAGCTCACTAGCTGTGACATCTGGGGCACAAAGGAGGTGGACTTCCTGGGCCTGGACGACTTCTCCAGCCCCTACCAGGACGAGGAGGTGATCAGCAAGACGCCGACGCTGGCGCAGCTCAACAGCGAGGACTCGCAGCCAGTGTGTGACACGCTGTACCACCCAGACCTATTACTGGGCCAGAAGCCGCACGCGCTTCCCGCTTCGGCCACTTTCAAAAAGACGTGCCCCAGACCGGCCGTCCCCGGCTCATCCTTGGCCCGGGGTCTACCAGACTTCGCCGAGGGTTGCCATAAGGCCACTCGGCCCGTGCCGTCCACCACGGAAACCATGTGCAAGGCCCAGATGCAGGGACCCAAGGAACTCTGCCCAACCGCAGACAGCAAGGACTACGTGTGCAAGGCCAAAGTGCACATCAACTCTCCACGCCGGCCAACGGTTGACGTCAAGTTACCACAAACTAATATCACCATGAAGTCCCATTTCACTGAGGCCCCGGTCGCCTGCATCACCGGCTCTCTCTCTGGCACCGCCGCCGTCACCATTGCCACCCCTCCGACCGAAGAGAAGGACACACCGGAACCCCAGCTGGGGGTGCCCCCCATTCCAGAAAAGGGCATCGGCCAAGTGGTGTCCTACAAACTATTCCCCGTGACTGGGGACAGTCAGACCCTGGGGGCTGATGCCTTACAGGAGAAAAAGGAAGAGGAGCACAACTATTCACTGTTCCTCATGCAAGGAAAGCACGCGGGCGAAGAAGAGCCCGAGGCGGAGGATGAAGACGACGAGGAGGAGGAAGAGGAAGAGGAGGCGGAGGACCTGGAACTGGATGACGAAGATCACGACGAGGGCTTCGGCAGCGAGCACGAGCTCTCTGAAAACGAGGAAGAGGAGGAAGAGGACGACGAGGACTACGAGGGTGACAAAGATGACGACATGAGTGACACGTTCTCGGAGCCTGGTACGTGACCGGCGTTGGGTGGGACGTCGTGGGCCTTTTATCCTTTTCCTGCCAGGATTCCCTCCCCAGCCATGCTTACTTTTGCGTATTCTGTGCTGCACAGGTTTTCTATGGGCTTTCTCTGTTAATGCGATGATGTGTTAACGTGTCATGACGATTTATTTCATTGATCGTTCATTAATTTTGACAATCCGGTGCCAGAATAGTATGACCCAAGATTTTTTAATAGAATTTAAATTTTATACTCAATATGTAGACTATAAAATCCTTTTTAAAGGTATGGCAACAACAACTGTATAGCCAGTTAATCTCCAAGATGTGCGATTTAATCACAATTTATTTGGAAAATGATCATTTGACAGCCCTGTTAATAATCTTTGCTAATACTGTTCTTCCATTGGAGTGTCAGAATTGGCACGATTAAAGTAAAGGCAATCAAAATAACGTGTCATGACTTTGAAATTAACGAAAACATGTTAAGTCTGATAGCCCTTTATATATATATATCTGTAAATTTTCTTATACGTTGGCCAAAAAACAAAAAGATATATGTTTTATTTGTGCAAATAAAATACCGTAAATTTGGTAATTTGTTAAATGTTAACAGAATTTATCTAGTCTTAGAACAATCAGTTCCTTAATTTGTAAAGACCACAAAAAATGAATCATCCATTCATCCATAAATCTTCCGCAACCACTCCGAAAGGGCAGTTTCAGAGAGAGTCACTAATTCCCAGCCGTTCGTCCTTACGGCATTTGATTTAATGTAATCGATAAATTAAAGTCACTTTTAAGCTAACCAATTTAGCACAATGAGATTTTAATTAAAATCTTTATTTTAATAGATTCGGTCAATCGCTCAATGGAATGTAATTAAATAGGAGTTGAGCCGGACCGAAAGCCAGCACAGTGTGTGGGTTTTGGGAATTAGGGTCGATAAACACTGGTGAATATTTACCAGCCTCACTTTGACTGTGCAGTAAACTCATTTTGAGAGACTGAGCCACAACTGTAGGTAGGCTGTTCCCTCCGAGGAACCACGACATGCACACAGTCAAAAGGATCACTTTCCCTCTTTTCCGGTACTAAAGAAAGAGGATCCAATTGCAGAAGCATTCTACAGAACTGTAGGTTTAGTGTAAACACTACGTTTTGTCCTTTATCTCTCATTATGTTGCTCCGTCAGTGTCATTAACATACTAATGAGGTCTGGGTCACAAAGCTTTGGAATTCAGAACCTCACGTTCAAGTTAAAAAGAGCTTTGATGCGGGTAACAAAAGATTGAAGTGTAGCAGCTCATAATTTTTGGGTGCTGAAGGAGCTGCACTCAAGATAAAAGGTTGCAGCAGTTTTTGTTACTTTGTATCAACACCGTCACACGTAGAGCGCGGCAAAGAGTGCGGCCCCCCGCAGAACTCACAGGCTCCCCCCTCCTTCCCGCTAGGATGCGACGACGCCACCGTGGAGGACGTGAAGGGCGTGACGGTGGGGATCTCGCGCAAGAGGGGCAAGCGGCGCTACTTCTGGGAGTACAGCGAGCAGCTGACCCCCTCGAAGCAGGAGCGCATGCTGAAACCCTCAGAGTGGGACAGGGACACATTGCCAAGCAACATGTACCAAAAGAATGGTCTTCACCATGGTGAGACGCTATTATGGCGTGGGTGTCTGTGTGTGTGTGTGTGTGTATATATATATATATATATATATATATAAATAAATAGGTATGTATAGATGTAGCTATGCATTATATAGACAATGTCTATATGACATATTTCATGTATGTGTGTATGTATATGTGTATAAAGAGTGTGTTTTATGTCATTATATATGAACAGTGTGTGTATGTGTGGGGGGGGGTGGGGGAGAGGGGTGTGTTTTACATTCCTAGTGGCTCTTAACTTCCTCAGAGTTAATGATTGCTAATCCTGCCCTAAAGAAGGAAAGAAGAGTTACAAAATAAGTTCTGCCTCCTTGTGTTTGGCAGTCTTTAAGTTTCCATTTAATAAGTAGGCTGTCAGTTTGTCTTGTCTTGCCAAGGGGCAGCCAGGAATTCTGTTGGCGGTGGGGGGTGGGATGCATTTTCACAATCTTATCCCCATGAACACCGTAGAATTTGCACACGATACATAGACGAGGAGAAACTATGACATGCGGTCGAAGGAGTTGTCATGGTCGGAGTTGGAGGACGTTGCCTGTTGTATAATCACAGGAATTTAGGCAGTATTCTGAACGTCTGTCTGCTCAGATGCAGATATACCTCCGAGTAGACAGGGGGTGCTGTCCAAATGTAAAACAGAGCAACAGATCAGTTTAATTCAGCTCCAATTGGTTGTGTGGGATTTTGGCTTTCCCACCTGGTTCCCAATCTACTCTTGCGCTTTTTCTGCTGTTCCAGTGATTTACAAGTTCACTGTTGTGCATGTTTGTATGTTTTTTTTTTCCCTTATCATGGATATTTTTGGGGAAATTAAAGCATTTTCTGTAGATGACATTCCCATATGAAAAGTGAAGCCTGTAACGGAGGCTTTGTGCGAGTCTCCCCCAAGGTCAGCGCTCCTTTTTTAAGTCAGCTGGTAGACTAATAAATGTACCCTAAATTTTTGTACCCTATAATGTGGTGTGTGTGTGTTTGTGTGTGTCAATGGACCAGTGACGCCTCTTCTGAATTTTGGTTCCCTTGCATTCTAGGGTCACTGTGACCCTTATTAAACAGCTGGTCACTAATGATGGATGGACGGACGGAATTTTTCAGAACTAGCATTGCCGCAGAAACTTTCCAGTCAGACTTTCATTACTGTCCCCCTCTCTCCATCCCGCTCCTGCCATCTCATCTGCGCCTGCCCGCATGCGTGACGCTGTTGCCTGCCATTGCATCAGGCAAATACACAGTGAAGAAGTCTCGGCGGACGGATGTGGAGGACCTTACTCCCAATCCGCGGAAGCTGCTGCAGATCGGAAACGAGTTGCGGAAGCTGAACAAGGTCATCAGCGACCTGACCCCCGTGAGCGAGCTGCCGCTTACGGCCCGGCCGCGTTCCCGCAAGGAGAAGAACAAGCTAGCGTCCAGGTAGCCACCAGTGTTGCCCTGCCGCCTGTACTGACGCGCTTCCCTCTGTCTGCCAGGCATTTTCTATTCTTACATCTCATTACTGGATATTTATACCGGCACATTAATAGAACAGAACAATAAACACATATGTAACAGCATTAAACCACACCATTAATTACTGACCACACCCGAATCTATTCAGTGTCCCAAATTCTTAACTTTGCCATTCCTCCATGCCTGCCCACACCCACCCTTACTCTTATCACACCCTCAGACATTAAGTTCGGTGGGGGGGGGGCACGCGCAATCTTATGCGCAAAGGGCCGGTGTGTATGCAGGTGTTTGGGGTAACCTTTACGTCAGCTGTTCAAACCCAGGTGTGAGGACTCTTCAGCCAATCAGTCCTCTAACTAGTAATCTGGATAAGATCGGGTTAAATTGGATAATCGCGGGGTAAGAATTGAATAGAAAAATAGAAAAATATAGATATGTAAATAAGGTATAAAGTATAGAAATAACCCAGACCATAAATCACTATATAAACAAATGTATTGGGACACCAGGCCATCACACCCACAGGAGCTGTTATGACGTCCCATTCTAAATCCACAGGCATCAGTATGGAGCTGGTCCCCCCTTTGCAGCTATAACAGCTGCCACACTTCTGGGGAGGCTTTCCACAACGAGTGTCTCTGTGGGAATTTTTTCCCATTCATCCAGAAGAGCATTTGTGAGGTCAGGTGCTGATGTTGGATGTGCAGGCCTGGCTCACAGTCTCCATTCTAGTTCATCCCAAAGGTGTTCGATGGGGTTGAGGTCAGGGCTCTGTGTGGGCCGGTCAAGTTCTTCCACACCAAACTCACCCAACCATGTCTTTATGGACCTTGCTTTGTGCATTGGGCACAGTCATGCTGGAACAGCGAAGGGCCTTTGTGTTCTCACAAAGTTAGAAGCATAGAATTGTCCAGAATATCCTGGCATGCATTGGCCAGGTCTATCAGTGCTTTTGTCCATGTCGTGTACAACAGGAAGTAGAATTGGCTGTTAGTCTGCGTAAGTAAACAGCAGTCTCGACTGCAGTCGTCTTGTGCACAGATTTCTAACCTTAATATCTTTCAGGTTAATGACGTGTGTCAGAATAAAGCGAAGCATTAACTCTTGTGCCATATCTGCCCCCAGGGCTTGCCGGCTGAAGAAGAAGGCTCAGTATGAGGCCAACAAGGTCAAGCTGTGGGGCCTAAACACAGAATATGGTAAGTATGGTGTAGAGGCACCCATGCTGAGGTGTTTAGTGGTATTGTTAGACTTAAATGGGTGTGCCTTATGCCGGCAAAGCCAACGCTTTGGGGCCTCTACAAGGAATACGGTAATAATAATAAGTTTCTCACATAACTCTGCCTCTGTATATTTTAGAGTGTAAAATTTTTATTTTTAATTTGTGTTTCAAGGTTTCTTTTTTTATATACAAGGAGTAATTTCACAAGTATAATAAAAAAATGAACCAGAAAAACTAATAAAGCTGAATAAAAGCTTCCGTGATCTTAATGAAGGTTTAATAAGTAAGTATTGAGCTAATTTAAACTAATCTTCATATCCGCTAATATGCCAAGAATGGGGCTTTGCATTAGCTTCAGTACCAGCAATGAAAAACAAGAAAGAAAAGGCTGTGTTGAGGGATGGTTTAAGTTATCTGGTGGCCCTAGACCGGGGTTCTTCAAATCTGGACCTCAATTCCGAATCCAGGCCTTGTTTTCAGTTCTCCCAGGTAGTTAGTTTAATAATTACTGTTTCTGATTGGTCAGAGGCAAAGGTAAAGGCCCTCGAGGACCATGATTTGAATAATAGGGCCCTAGACCAACATCAGCACGGACACTCAGGTGTGGCTGGTTAAACTTGCCAAATAAAATAACCTGGAAGCTACTGGGAAGGAGGTGTCCTCCCAAATGAGGCGGGTCCCGATGTTTCCCCGTGGCCTTAGTGTATAGTTCACAGCAGTATTTCCCAACTCAGTCCACGGGGCCCCACCGACAGTCCATGTTTTTACACCCACCCAGCTCCGTGAATGGGTCTCCGGGACTGAGAGGTAGCAAAAATGTGGACAGTCTAGGAGGGAGCAAAAACATGCACCGTCAGTGGGTCCCCGAGGACCAGGATGGGAAACGCTGCTCTATGCATGAATCCTCCCTTGTTCACATCTAAAGCAGTAACCTGCTGTCCATGGCTTTGCAGACCGGCTCCTGTTTGTAATTACTGCCATTAAGGATGACATTGTGAACAGAGTGCAGAACCTCTTCGAGGACAGGGCAACAAGTATGGTCGATAAACTGGATCGGCTCATCAAGGAAACACTCGGTAAGCAACTTAATACATCTGAGTATCTTTACTCTGTTAGGTTGCAAATCAAATTATATTATATTATACATATATTGTATACTACTATACTATACTCAGTACCAGTCGAAACCTGTTGCGCCCCAGGCAAAATTTTCCCACCCACGCTCCTCATCCGGGGTAGTGAAAAATGGGGAAAAAGCTGGTACCCAATCTAAATATGGCATCAGAGGTTGGCCAGTACTGATTATACTATACATCTATGGTATTTTCTATGCTGTTGTAAATAAATCACACAGTTGTAGCAGTTAATTGCCCATATAGCTGTTTAGCGTTAGCTGCATTGTTTAGTACCATGTGACTACGGACCGTTACGTTACCCTATGGTGTCTGCTGCGGACTGTGGCCTGTTTTGACAGCTAATCGCTTTGTGTTCCCAGTGAGCTCACCAGTCGCTGGACAGACGTCAGACTTTGTGAACCAGATCCTAGAGAACACCAGCGGGGGGGATCCCACCGGGGGTCTTGTTGGGCTCCGCGTCCCGACATCAAAAGTGTAGGGCAGGCCACGCAGAGGAGATGAACCCGTCCGCATCATCTGTGTCCCATTACGTTCTGCATGTGCAGGTCATATAGAGAAACATCTACATGCCTAGTTTGAATATATATACCTAATCTTGTGTATGTATATTTATATTATGCACTTGCATTTATACAGAAATTGTACTTATTTCTTTATCCACTTGTGTGGAAACTTGCCATTTGTATGTTACGCGTAATCTGTCCAGCTACCGGTTTCAAACTCCAACTCTACTCTCGTGGTATTTTCTTTATCGGGTAAAAAACAACAACAAACATAACAGTCAAACAAAATAATATCGGTATTTGTCGTAGCCTGAATACAGCATGTTTATCGTGGGAATCGGACAGTAGTAACTAGGAAATAAAATATCACGTTGTAACAATTTCGGTTGTTTCTGTGCTCTGAAGAGAGGATGTAGCTAAATCGAAATAGCGCGGTATTTTCGCATTGCCTGTTAATGCAATATTCGCGCTGCAAGTGATAGCGACGTGATTCGCGCCATCTGCTTACTGCTGGAAATAAATACCATTTAAGGTTGCCAGAGAATTAAAATCCCAACAGGCAAGTGACCACAGCAACAAAAAACTGGCATATGCTTTGATCAGCAGGGTGCGTCCGTGGAACGTTAACCGCTAGGGAAAAATGGCAGGCGGTCAGACGTATTTAACGGTTGACACGGCGGGCAAATGAGGCTGCTGTGGCTTCCGTTGGTCTTTTGCTGCCCTGCTGATAGATACTGAGGATTTATATAGCTGTTAAAAGTAGCCCTGATGGATAATAGCTGTTCTGATGGAAATTAGGCTTCAACAGATAAACCACATACTATATTCCTCTGTGTACTTTGGTTCAGATCACTTTAACATTTAAAACACAATGGATTTTGTAAGTGGGGATGGGACAGGAAAGATTTAAAGTTTAATTTGTTAATATTTGTATGTACCAATCAATATTCATTGTGCCTTGTACTTCAGAGGGAAGGATGACATGACTCTCCCAGAGGTTTAAAGGAAATATACTTTTTCACAGAAGAGAATGACGTTGGGAGGGTGGAGTTTTTGGTTTTCTAATATATTTTAGGTCTTTATGATAATATGAATATACATTGGAATGTTGAAAATGTAGATATTTGCCACAGAGTCTGTGCATTGTATCATAAGATGGCTCTAAGGGAAACGCTTTGTTTTTGGTACTTGACTGGGCAAAGGGGGGGTTACTAAGAAAAAAAAATTAAAAAAAAAAAAAAAAGACAAAACATTTGCACATTATACGTAGATTGTTTTTGTACCAAAGATGAATGCAACAAAAATGGCAAGTGGCCTGTGTAAGTAAGGCTTTGCACAGCTTACCTAACACCGTATTGAATGTAGAAAAAGTGGTTAGGGTCAGGGATACTCATTGAACTGTGAATTTCGTTTGGGTCCAATTATCAACGACAGGGGGTGTTCGTTTGCACCTGATGTAGGCCGGTGGTTTAGTTGGCTTCTTACGGAGATGTGATGTGCTGCTTTGAAAGGGTAGTTGTGCTTTTTCTCGCCCCATGTAGACTCTCGACGTTCTGTTATCTTTTTTTTTTTTTTTTTAAAAGAACGTAGTGGTAAGAGAAGAATGTAAAAGCATCAGTATATAGTTTTTTTAGCATGTTTGTTAAGCATTACCACAAATTACCAAATGGTTTAGTAACTGTATAGTTTACAACTAAACAAATGAAAACTATATAATTTAAGTACTGTATGTGTTCTATATAGATATACATTCTTTATATATTTATATATATATTTATATATATGTGTGTGTGTGTATGTGTGTGTATATATACACAAGCATGCATGTGTACATACATACACACATTGATACACATATTGCTATGTTTGATTTTTGTTTAGCTATTGGGTTGTTAAGCTTGATGCTTTCTAAAAATCTGTGTTCATATTCAAAAGGAAAATATATATTTCTTTTTTGTACATATAAGTACATTTCTTGTTTAGTAAAATCAATCCATTTAAGTGTATATAAATTTAAAAGACTTTTGACAGAATGCTTGCACTGTGTAAGAAGTTGAGATGGTCCGTTTCGTAGTATTCATTCTTTTTTTTTTTAGGAATATTCCATCTGAGGGGAAGGGGATAGACAATATTTTGGCCTTCTAAATACAGACTGAATTGGAGGATTACAGAAAGCACTTTCCGATGCACAGTTTCAGAAAATAAGAAAAATGTAGGAGAAAAGTTTTTTAACGGTAAACGATTGTCTGATTGTTTCAGTTAGTTTGGGGTAACGTGTACACATGCTCAGTGTTTGGAACTTATGGCAGTTTCCTTCAGACAGATAATTTACCAAGGAGAACAGCTTTAAGAGTTTGGAACAAATCAATTGACTCCCTTGTCATTTGTGTGGCTAACACAATCAAAACTGTGTGCTGAGAATTGAAATGTGATACCAATGGGATTTAATGTTTATAGCTGTGTGGATAACTGTGTAAAACTAAATTTCAGTGGTGTGATTTTTTTTTTTGCTGCATAGATCCTTTGTATAGTGTCACAAAGGTGATGATTTACCAAATACAAACAAAAAAAGCCTGGCTCACACCTTTTTAATTTCCAGGCAAAGAACCCAAAAATGCAGCAAAAAAGAAATAGACGCTCCCCAGGTTACGATACAGCTATGTTCCGATAAAAATATCGTGAGGCAGAAATACCATATGGCAAAAATGCATGTCAATATAGTACATCTAACCTATCAAACATCATATACTAGCCTACCTTACAGATGCCTAAAACACATTAGCCTACGGTTAATTAAGATTTATTGTTTTATAGAAGTGTTGAATATCTCATGTCATTTATTGAACGCAAGTGAAAAACATTTACCCGTCGAAATGTCGTAACAGAGACCATCGTAACCCAGGGAGCGTCTATTTAAATTTAAAAAAAAAAATGTATCAGAAAAACAAATGGACGTCCACACCTCCCCCAATAAGCTAACTGCAAGAATGACGTACGTGACACGTGAAGCCTGATCCGAGTGCCTATACCGTTAGATCACCAGATGGTCTAGAACGGTTTAATCTCAGTAGAAGCCTAGCTGAACTGAACTACTTTCAGCACATTTCCTTGCTGCTGCATTTCTTTCCCCTATATGTCCGAAGAGTAACTTATCACCAGAAACATCAATATGTTATGATTTAATATTTCCATGGGCCTTTTACTTTGAGCAAACAAAATGCCAACTTTTTTTTTTTATGATTTCTCCAGATAATGAAATATTCAGAGAGAGACCACGTGCTCTCTCGGAAACGAGAATGCTGTTTAAGCATTACGAATATTTTGTTTTCCTAGCTTGTTATTGTTATGCTAGCAGTGTAGGCTAGTTTGTCTGTATGATCCATTCTCATGAGAGATGCTCATTTTGTAAATAAGCTATTGTTAAGCTAAGAAAATTCCCTTTAAATGCTGTGTAGACGTGTATATAGTATGTTCAGTAATATATTAAATAATATATAAACAGAAAGCACTTTGTTTAAAAACAAAAACACAAAAACAAGAGCATTTTGTATAATTCTTCCATTTGCTGCTAAACTAAGCTAGTCAGAGCGCTGCAGTGACAGTTTGACTTCAACAGGTGGACATGGATTATAAGAAAATGAAGTCTAAAGGAAGGCAGCCAACCTTAGATAAGAAGGTTGTCATGTTCTGGTGACTTTGTCATGAATCTTCTGCCTTCAGTAGAGATTTCCTATGGAAACTGGATTCTGCTTTGAGATTTTTTTTCAGGTTGATGTACAGTGTGGACACGTCTCTTCTGGACGTTTCCAGATAATTATCTATTTACGTTTTTGTTTGTTTTACTTTTCTTTTGGATCCCTATTTCTACTTTTACATAGTTGGGACCAATAGGTGTCCAGAGGTTTTTGCCGAAGCTCTCGTTTTGTGAAAGGTTCAGTTTAAACAATGATTAAAAAAAAAGTATCTCTGTACTGTACTGTACATTTGTTGTTGCCAGTGAGAAAATACAGAGGACCTTTGCTTTGGTAACTCCATCCAGTCGCAAGAGTGTTGCCGTGGCAACATTTCCTGGCTTTCATAGTACTGTCTAAAGCTAAAGCACTCCAGCTTGGTAATAGGCACAAAATGACAATATTAGTCATGTTGAAAATATCTATGATGAATGGTAGTATGGTTTAAAAAAATCCTAAAAGAAGTGTAATTGAATTAGATGTTTCATTGGCTGATATCAGAGCTGAAACTGCAGAAGTAATGTTCTTGCAGGTTTTCACATGTAACGTGACATACACAAGCTGTGCAGCTTTACATCATATCCATGGGACTCTGTGGCATTTTTAAAACAGAAGCGGTTGCAGTTTAATGCCAGTAATTGTTCTTTCTGCTTACTTTATTACCTTAAGAGACAAAATGGATATTAGTAAATGCATAGTTTAAGTGCATATTTAGTTTGATTCAAGATTTTCAAAGGTATTTTAACAGATAAAATGGGAGAGTATACGTTCTTGATTTCTTTTATGAATTTTTTTTTTTTTAGCATGCCGAGAGTATGTAGTTCAGTTTGTAGTGTATACAATAATGATGCTGTTGACTGTGCACTATGCAGAATTTACTCTCATGAGTAACACAGTATGTCGCTTCTTTCACAGCTTTCCAAGGATAAAGGAAGGGGCTTTTACCTGGATATATTATGGGGTGTACTTATAGTCCTATGGATGTTATTGTGGTTCTAAACTACTGACCAATAAGGTTTGACTGTGTCTCCTTCCTTATAATGATATGGGGTCGTCCAAAGTAATTTGATTAAGTATTTCTTTGAGGAAAGCTGGTCTTAATGTTGTCCACTTGAAAATGTTCTTTTAAGCATTTTTGTAAAAAGTAGAATGCTCTATTTTGGACATCGGTTTATGGACGTCAGCCATGAAATCGCGTTTTATTTCTTCCTCTTCTATGTAACTTCGTAATGTCTGCCGCCAGGTCCAGCTGAGATGTTTTGGCATGTGCACGAGCAGGCAGGGTTCGCTTTTGCAAACCGCGTGAGACATAAATACCACTGTTGGTACATCTTTAACGTCTATCATTATGGCACTAGGTCGACCATACATACGTAGTATAACCTGCAGAATCCCCATCCGATCTTTCGCCTGCAGAGATCTGTTATCCATCAATTGTACAGTATACTCGGTTGTTCTTTTCATCGAATTGAATAGAGTAGTTTATATTTTGCTAGAGAAACTGTGGAATCCTGGGAATGCATTTGGCATGGCCCTTTCTGCATGCAGATCAACTTTATATATGTGATATGGTTTCATTATTGGAGTTAATTGCACCCCGTGTGGTGCAGACAATAGTAATATTAAAAACGACCAGTCTCAGTTATGACATAATTCATGCTATTTCATATTTAAATTCGGATGTAAAATGTAATGCGAGTTACATTTCTATTGGCCAGACTATTTGAGTAAACCAGTTTCTTTTAGGAAATTCCCACATTTTATGTCATTTCCCAGTAGATTTAATCTATTTTTAATACAATGGTATTCTGGTGATTCAGGTGCCTTAAAATGAGTATTTCAGCTTGATCTCCTCATTCTTCAAACGTCACTTTTGTCACTATCAAGTTGAAGCTAATTTTAGCCCTTGAGTTTTTTTCGTTTGTTTTTAAATGATCTGTTTCACTAATGTGGTTGTTTTTTTTGTCTAAAGCTGCTCCGTGATTTTCCGAGTCAAGATGAATGTAGTCTTCCTTCAAAAGATTTTAAAAAATGTTGAAATACGGCTATATGTCCAGTCTAGCAATGGGAAGGTCTAGCCAAAGAATGCTAAAGTTCAAGACTCAAATTATCTGTTTGTATATCTCTGTATGGTTTCCTATTAACTTATTTTCCCCCCAAATTACTGTGTTTTTGTATTTAAGTCTAAATGTTCAGATGTTTGCCTTTGAAGTCTCTACTCCTGTCTTTTCATAGCTTCATATATATGCTGCTCATTTTAAATGTTTTAATTTTCCTGTTTTTTTTTTTTCTTTTTCCAAATGAGAAACTAGAAAAATGCTCTTCCACGCCACAATAAAGAAATACTAATGTTTAATACAGTCAGCAGTAAGAAATTGGGCTATTTTGTGTATTTTCGTGGGGGGGGGGGGGGAGATGAACTTGTAAAGCAGGGATGATGTCACAGCTGAAATGCTTGCTCCCCCGGTGGAACCTGAAACTGAATGTGCCTCTTAATGCCACGCTTCTGCCATTACTGTCCCAGTTTAGTGGCAGGAGTGTCAAACACAAAAATCAAACGTTCGTCAGTGGGGGACGACAGACAAACATGTATAAATGGAACATGTCACTGCAAAGCGTAGCATTGTCAAACTGTCAATGTAAACACTTTGTAACTCAGACACGGAGACCAAAATAATAATAATAATAATAATAAATCTGAGGCCTCCCTATGCTTCCATACCTGAGTGATGGTGGTCTACACCTGAAGGTCACATGTTCAGGTTCGCAAGACAAATGTTGTTCTGCACATACTGTGAGACAAACTGAGTTCAACGCCCTGAATCACCTGCCAGGCATGTACTGAACGTGCTGTGATCTTGCACAGCATTAACAGAAATCGCATGGTTTAGAATCTGCTGAAGACGCAGCCATGTTGGTGCCAAACTCAATTCTTGAGTCAAGGCCAAAGCGTTCGATTGGTTTTTGAGCCTAAAAATAACTTTATTTCCAAAACCGAGGAGGTCAGTTGTGGGGGGGGGGGGGGTCCCTGTACCAGTTGGGTACGGGCTCCTTTATCCTGCACTGTAGTGTAGACCTGTCTACTCTTGCACCTGGACACATGCAGACCACACACAGACTACCAGTAACAGAACTCTGTCAGAAGTACCAGAATCTCATCCACACGTCGCAGTGAACTACATTTCCTTCCAAAGTTAAAATAGTCTAAGTGTCAGAAGTGATACGAAACTTTTTGTTATTCTTAACGATGCGATATGAGGTAGTTTTGTGGTTTTCAAATACTGCTTAAAAAGCACAAAACTTTCCAATCCATGCTAAACTCGATATGTTGAGTCTCACCTTTTCTGGGAAGCAAAAAAATATATATATATACAACACACTTCATGCCCTTGTAATGCTTATTATGTTGTATGGTATACTACTGGAGAACCAGCATGGGATATTTAGATAGCTACTGCTGTGTACGTTCTCCCAAAATGTAATGTTGTGTCACAGTAGGAAGGCTGTATTTCATTGCTAAGTGCTATAATAAATATTTTTGGTGACATATTTAAGCTAATCTGCAGACGTGTATCCTGTTGAAACTAACCCTGACTCCATCCTAATAGTCATGTTAGTAACTGTAGTTAACATATATGCCTGTTCAAGACAATATCTAAAGTTGTAATATTTATGTTGTTTAATTGTTGTGCTGGGATTATACTTTTGATGTTACATTTTGTTTTATTTTGAGGCACGACTGTTGGCGATAGTGAATTACAAGATTTATATGTGTACTCATGAGAAATAGACTTAGTTCCAGTCTGCTCGTGATAGTGTGCCTCTTTTTTATTTTAATTATTATCATCATTATATTTCACGGCGTTGTATCAGCCAGGAGTTGATACTACAATTGCTTGTAACTATTATAGTCTAGTTCTGTTATTGATTTTAATATTCAGAAATAAACCTTAGAAAATCATACTGGGATCCTGTTTGTACGTATGTTCCCCCGCATTATATGTACTTGTAGTAAAAATGTTCTCAGATGTTCAACAAATTTTTTACGGTAAATAATTAATAATAAAAAAAAAACCTCAGATTTGAGCACGTACCGTCAGGCGACGTGAAGTCACTTGGCGTAATAAATTGCATTTAGAGCAGCAATCGGCTAGGGGATTGGTCACATTACGTTGCGTTAATACGTGCGATGCGTTAAGTTTTTAATGTCGATTTGTGATTGACCCATAATAGGCCTAGGTTTGTCATAATCGAGTTTCACAGACTTTCGATTAATAGATCACCCCAACCGTTCATCGCTACAGAAGACGGACGAGAAGGTAACAGTTATAATTAAATATATAAACAACGACACAGGTCCTAAGATTATTCTCATACCGAGTCTCTTTCCACCAGGCCTGACTTAAATTCGTTTTTATATATTACAATTGGATTATCAATCCAGATATTAGGACGTTCGCTACAGTGCGTTTTTAACTACTAAAAATACCAGGAGCTAAGAAAAGTTTAACCGAGGATTGACTATTTTTGATGGAAGATTGGCATCCGGACTAAAATGCTCGGGGATAGACTTAAAATACAGGGGTTTATAGCCCCGAGTGATCGGACGTAACGACGCACATGGTCTGCTAAATATTAATTATTGCATCCAAGGTTTGCAATAAGTCTGCTGATAATAGATAGTACGAGCCTTAAGTATACAATATTTTCTGCGTTAAAAACAGCCTCACTTCAAGGATCAACTAACGTGATACATTGAAACATTTACAAGACGACAGGACGGAAAACTTAAGTAGATTAACAATAGAGTAATGTAACGACTTGCCCGCTGATAAGTACTTTTTACGAGTCTCCGCCTTTTATAAACCTCACACTTAAAATCATGCATATTTCAAGACTACAAATATCAGTAAAGGAAGTCTTCTACAAGAAAATGACACTACATTGCCAGTATCGGTGAACAGCACATACACACCTCCATCGGCTCACCCTGCAAGGTCACTTCATCATTACCGGTTGCTTTTGAAGTCCTCGTTAGATACTTCGAATCCTACTGAGATTCACGCAAAGGCGTTTGGGCTGCAGACTCGTCGCTCGCCGTACAACCGATATGGCGGCTCCTACAGACCCTAGAGTGCCGATAATCAGGTCCGATTCGGAGCTAAAGGCGTTTATAAGGGTGAGCGTCAGGACATCGCGGCCACGTTTGGGTGCCATATCACCATTTTTTGCCTTTTCTGCTGTTTCGGGTCATTGGCTGCAGACCCCCGGCATCCGACATCGTGAACTCTGCAAGTCGTGTTATGTAATTCATGTGCGCTACAAAAAAAAACCGGAAAAAATCCTTTGTCGCAGTTCCTTAGATCCAATTTCAGGTAGTTACCAATAAACTACAGATGTATTCTTTCCATATATCAGGATATAAGGAAATTTCCAGAATCTCCCGAAGAACTCATGGATCTAAACTCAAAAGTTAAAGAGAAAATCGCTGAACTCAGACTACGAATTCAGGTCAGTGGAGAAATTATTTGGTTTGCGGTCCATAATTTGTATTTAAGAAGAATGCGAGTTGGACACATACTCACCAGGCGTCGTATTTTATAGATATAATCTGGGCTCATATGTGGACGAATTTGTTATATAGCCGTACTTAACCTTTTTTATCAGGGCCTTTTTGCGATCAGATCGGCAGTATCACCATCCGATGAGCGTCTATGAAACATTAAATGGTTTCACGCGTCCCGGTGCCTCATCGGAATATAACCATTGTTGAAAATAGAGTGCCGTCATCACAAAATAACTAGTTTGAATTATAGGTGTGATTATAGGTGTCAGGGATTACAGTGAACGCAAATGTAAAGTTCACTAAGGCTAATTTGCATTTAACTGTAGGCCTAATTTGTTGAATACGATTTTAACCCCTGGCCCGCAGTTAACATTCATGTTTGTTCCGCGTAACGTAGTGTATGCAATTAAACATTAATTGCAACTGATACTTTAATGTTCTTTCTATTGTTCTTGCATGAAAAACTGGATTGCTTAATACTCCATGACAATATTTGGCTTCCATTAGACCCTAACTTGTTTTTACTTCCAGGCAAAATTCTCCAAAATTGCACTGAAACGATAATTAAACAAAAAGCCACGTTACTGAAGATGATGCGTTGAGTTTAAGTTTAAAATGCGCATTTATGCGGTGCACGTACCCATTTACGTAGCTGTGATACTGGCATTGGTTCTCCGTTGGTTCCTGTTAGGAAAAACACATTATTTCGTTCGCATTTTGTCCAGTATTTGAAGCGCTCAATGCGTTATCTAATTAATGCGAGGCTCCTAAACCTTGTGACCAGTATAATTCTACCAGCCACTTTACTACAATTGTTGGTCAGTTGTGATGTCACCCCATGGAGTCTCAAATAACGTGACATTTTCTCGTATTGGTCTTTTTATATAGTATTATTCATTATTAACTGCGTGTAAGCGCATCATATAAATACTAGTGGTCAAACGTGAGTTTATGAACCCCTTTCCACAGGACCAGGAGCAAGACAAGGAGTCCGAAAGGCTCGCCATGCTAAGTGAGGCGGAAGGCTACCGGAAGCGGCTGCTGAGGTGACGTGGCACTTCGTGGCTTTTCATTGGTCCTCTCTCTTGAAAGGTGCTGCTGCTATCCAATGAGAGAAGGTGTTTATGGGCCCTTTAGATTGAGCTGATTGCTATAGCTAGTAATGGCGTTTTGTGTCCTTACATGTTCACGTTAGAATTGCAGATTTAAACAAGGGAGTGAGTGTTTCTCACAGTCCGCAATATCTATTCAGGTCGCTGGTTTGATATTCACACATCCGTTAGTGTAAATGTATACAGGCACATTTTATATTAAAATGTTTTTTGTCCAACGTTCCTTAAGACTTTGCCTTCTGTTTGCTGATTTAAATATGTAAATGAACCCTTCTAACATTTTCTAGGCTATTTACATGCCAAGGCAGTACTCTGGAGGGCATTGTAACCCACGCACATTCATTTACTCTACTACACACTAAGGGCAATTGAGTCATCCATTTACTGCAGAATCGCATCATCAGAGGTTTGCCAGCTGGTTTGGAACCGAACTGGACACCATTACTGCCAGAACACCCAGGCTGCCTAATTACGCCGCCACATAACGAATTCAGATCCATTTCAAACTTGTTAAAGTAGCTGATTTCCATTCATATTAATTGGATCAGTTACTATATCCTTGGTTTTATCGGCGTATTTGGGAGTTTTTATTTGCCTTCTTCAACATAAGTGCATGGGGAATGTTGTTGTCAAGAGACATGTAACAGAGCTACAATAAAACAAAGGCATTCACAAAACGTGAAAATCGATGTTTAACTAGGAATTGCAGAAGTACAATATGAAATATGTAAAATAAATGACCAAAACAAAAAAAAAATGGCTGAATAAAGTACAAATATATGAAATAAAATGAATGGCTAAAGTAGAAAATATGAGTAAAGTGCAGGGTGTGAGCATTAATCCAAAACTGTATTGAGTGCAGGTGCATGGACATCTCATGAGCAAGCTTACGGTCTGCTGCGTGTAAGACCCTGTCTTTTGGCAGGGACAGAACTCTGTGGTCTGTCCTCGGATTCAGAGCCCCTGAGACGGGATACCTGTGGATTAGCCCAGTTCTCGGAAATCGAGCGAATGCGTCAGGGTCGGAGAGTGGCGCGACGCTGCGTTCACTCGTCCTGTCTTTCATCTCTTCGCAGAGACCAGACGTGGAGAAAAGCCAACCTGACGTGCAGGACGGCCATCGACAGGCGGCAGCAGGAGGAGCTGTTCGGCGGCTCTGACGTCCCGCCGCAGCTGAGGTACCTGCGGCTGCGTGTCCGATTGGTTGCGGAACGTTCCCACTCTGCGTTCTGTGTGTTTTTACTTTGCGTTGTCATTTGCTGTAGCATTACTAGGGGCTAGAGTTAGAGCCTAGAGTGCCCGGCGAGGTTAGAGCCTAGAGTGCC
>JAODUD010000048.1:4930185-4941835 GCA_026784285.1 Stomatorhinus walkeri | reverse complement strand
GTTGTCATTTGCTGTAGCATTACTAGGGGCTAGAGTTAGAGCCTAGAGTGCCCGGCGAGGTTAGAGCCTAGAGTGCCCGGCGAGGTTAGAGCCTAGAGTGCCCGGCGAGGTTAGAGCCTAGAGTGCCTGGTGTGGGAGGGGTTAGTGTTTGTGTAGCACGAGTGGAAGGAGGAGGGTTCAAGTCCCTTTGTCGTCAATGGCAAACAGGGATTGCTCCTCCAAATACAGAGGACACTAGGTTAGGGTCCCACTATGGCAGTGGTTCGTGTTCCCTTGCACGAGGACCAGAGAGGGTGGTTTAAAGTCCCCTACCAAGAATGTGTGTGGTTCAGCTCCTGCATTTTTGTGACTTTGTTTAAATATTTATGAAAAATTATTCTGTTTTTTTTTCCCTGTGCGCATTGTGCTTCTTTTTGAGTTCCCTTATTTTAAATGTCAGTAAAGCACTTTTTAAACCTTGTAGTTAAAACAGTGCTATATAAACAAACATTGATGGATTGATTGAGTGATGCTGTCATACTTTGTTAAAATATTATTGTAAAGAGCTCTGGGAAGGGGGTAGATGCCCATTGGGTAGCACTGTGGCCTTGCGGCTTACCCTCAGGTTGCAGGTTCGATGTAATGGATTCCCTCTTGGAAATCCATTTGGACGTGCTGGGCTACGTTTCTCAAAAGCATAGTAGCTAACAGTGTTAGCGACTTACAGTATACAAAACTGGGTACATTCCTAGCCAATATCACTGAAATGGTAAGAAAATCCCCTGCATTTAATACATTTTTATTTGTAGCCAAAACCCAATAAGGATGAAACCAATTAATTTGAGAAATAATTATCTGACTAATTAAATAAGGAAAGGTCCATATTTAAGAACCCACAACAATCAAAGTCAATACTCCCTGAATCAGTGGCATTCCATTCTCTTATTTATTTTTTTCCCCATATTTGCTTCTTTGTCTGCCTTTATTTCTGATGACTCATAGCTCCTGGGCATGGGTAATGCTACTCTCACACAAATCTGCGGGGAGACTTTAGTACTTCACAGGTTAATCTTTTCTGCTGCTTCTTCCTGTAGGCGTTTTGTCGCTTATCCCTTCTGCTGTATTTTAAAGTGGAAGGGATCTGTTGGATCCAGTTTAAGAAGCGTACTTGGCCCAGTTCAAAGCTCTCACTCTTGTTTTTTAAAAACTAGCTGTGATTTTTATTATTTTTTTGCAGTGTGTTTCGTAGCACTGCACGATATCACATCTCTGTATAACTGCATACACCGAATGTATACGGATTACTAACTTTTAGGCCTCACAATATGCCTCTCGTTAATATTTCAGGTGTACTACTAAGTATACGTTCGTATAGCACCAAAAAATTGGCATCCGGACGAATGTATATAACAGAGATGACAATAAAGTTTACTTTGACTTTGATGTTTACGCCTCGTCAAACATGCCGGATCCCGTCTGATCCACATAAATTTATTTTGGTTTCATCTGACCAAACAATGCTCTAGCAATATTCATCAAGTTTCACTGTAGAAATATTCCTTGGCGGAGTTTTCTCTTGCGGCTGTATGCTGTTTTGTCAGCATTATTTTGTGTTTTCGGGCACCGTCCATAGAGGCTAACTTCATGTAGTGTCCTTTGTACCTTCGGAGAAGTCGCAGAGACGCACATTTCTATAGATAATTCTTGTGCTGCGTCAGAAGCACTTGTCCGTCTGTTTTCCAATGTTTTTCAAATAGCAAATTGTGCATGCTGTCATTTTTAGGACGACCACTGCACCTTTACTTCGTAGTATCTGGCCCCCTGCACCTCCTAAGCACTGCTGAAACTGTGTTTCGCATATTGTCAGTAGCCTACTAATACGGTACTTTTGTTTTTTTTTTATCCATTCCCATCTTTATGAAGTCTCGCAATCTGGTTTCTTTCTTGTTCCGGCAATTCTTTACCAAGTGACGCCATGTTGCATTTGACACAACCCACACAAAAATTGTGACCGCTGACCGTTGTGATGTTTTGTAGGTCATTTTATCACTGTTCATTGAAATAGTATTAACTGGAGATCGCCGGTGTGTTCACTTTCGTTGCAGTGTTCCAAGGTGCGCTCGGATTTTATTGCATTGCATTTGAGGTCTGTATTTTCACTGTAGTGAAAATGAAATTATCCCCTTTGAGAGCTTAGCTGGTTGAGGGGAAGTCGGTAGAAACATGAGATGCACCCCGTGGTCGCTGGTTCGATTCTGGCTTGGAGGAGCGTGGAGTGGGGGTGGTGCATGGCTGGGAGTGGTTGGAAGATCAGAAGTTTGCTGGTTCAAACCCCATGGTTGGCAGAGGAATTTCACCCCTGGGCCCCAGTGGAAGACCATTAACCATAATTACTTCAGGGACTGTCTTGCTTTCTCAAATGTACTTTGCTTTGCATAGCAGCGTCTCCTAAAGAAATATAATGCAAATCACTTGTAGTGGAGGTGTGTCCTCCCTGGTACCCTGTTATACGTACGATAGGTGCTTATTTTAATGTGTCTATATACATTTTTAAATGTGTGGTTGTAAATGTAAGATTGTCATGCTGTTATAGTAGATTTTGGGAAAGGTCCAGAAATGGACATACGGAGATGGGACATGAACTCGATTTTGCTAACCAAAGGTTGAAGGGCGGAACTTTTCTGAAACCTCAGTCGCCAAAATCTTAACTGAGACGGGAAAAACTGCGGGAGGACAGAGAAGCACAGAGATACTCGGAATCCGGCATGATACAGTCGGCTTTTCTGTTCTAACAGGAAGATGACTCAAGCGAGAGTAGCCCAGACTGCCGGTCACATGACTGAGTGTCTGATGAACGTCACGCGCATGATGTCACAGCAGGTTAAAATGAGTGAGGAGACCATTGGAACTCTGGGTAAGTGGCCTTCTATGTTATTCTTCAGGCTGCCGATCTCTGACTAAAACTACAATATACCAAACGCTTAGAAACTACAGTTGCATTTTGTTGTCCAATAGATTAGGACTTATTAAAAAGCATCTTATAGTTGGGTTGTGATAAAATCAGGAAAGTGTTTAATTGGATGTTTCTACCCAAGTTGCAATAATTTGTTTCTGCGATATTTCATTGTACATTTTCTCTCATTATATATTTTTCTCGCCATTGAATTGTTTAGAAATGATTTTCAAAGGATATCATTAGTTTGAATTTTGTCATGGCCAGTGAACCAGCCGTTTGAAGCTGGATCATGTTTTTGAGTTTTTACATCTTAAATATTGTTCTCTGCATGCTGACACAATGAACCTTTGTCTAGCCTCTGTAAGTCTGCAAGCTTAAATGGTAAATATCACCATACCACAAAGACTGAGCGCCGTTCCGATCAGAGCTGGTCTTCTGTGGGTTGGTGCTGGGGATTACGCATCTTTTTTTAATAATTTGGCCCCCTTGTCTCCATACTTTTGTGCTTGTTCGAAATTTTCAAATAGATAATCATAGATTTATTCTCAGTCTCTTACATAAAATCTCTTGCATAGTGCTGGGTGAAGATGGTTAATTTTGCAGCCGAAGCCAAGCCGTGATATACCTGATTCCTCTGTCAAATTAAAATGCTTATACATGCTGATGGATTTAACAAAAAAAAACGATCTCCTCTCGTTAGTCTTTAACGTAAGCTTCTTATTTACTTGCATGCTGTCTGTCCATCAGTGTTGTTTCTGTAAACGTGGATCAGATCACCCTGTGAGGTTTGAGTTAATTGGAATGACAGTTTGTCCCTAAGTATCTGAGGTACTTAAAACCGTCACACACTGTCATTTTCTCCTCCCAGCCGCTTCTTCTAGAATACTGACGGAAACAAATGAAGAGTTTAAGTCAATGATGGGGGCATTGCACTTGGGGACCAATCTCCTCGCCAGGTACAGTCAGCGAGAGCTGATTGACGGGCTGCTAACCATCCTCGCTCTGCGCCTTTTTCTGACAACGGTTCTGTACATCCTGAAGAAAAGACTGACTCCCCTTATGTAATCAAATGCCCAATTGCACCTGTCAGATTTTTCTTCTGAGAAAATGACAAATTGAATTTAAAATTTAATGTACTACCTCTCTTTAAAAACAATGCCATATATTTAAAAACGAAGTGATGTTATGTCCCTGTGGTAATATTCTGGTTAAGACTTGAATTATTAAAAACCGGGTTAACGATTTATTCACCTTGGTCATTAATCGATCAGTAATGGAAGAAATCCTTTCCAATAGTGGTTAATTTCCATTTCAAGTATATTAATGAAGTCATTGAATATTTGTTCATTTCTGTAGCTTTGTTATCTATTTCGGATACTCGTTTGACATTCAAATAGGATTTAATTCTCTGACTTTCTCCCATCTTGGGCAGGTCCTCTGTTTAACCAATCAGCATGCTTGAGTGCTGTGCTCATTTTAACCAATCAGCATGCTTGAGTGCTGTGCTCATTTTGCCTTTAGAAACACCGCTTCTGTCTTTGGGTGCCGGCAAATGTTGTCGCATAGCCAAAGAGATGCAGTTTAAACACTAAATCTGAGGCAGCTACAGCCTCCATTCTGCGCAGCTATCCAGACATGCCGGTGCCATATGCACAGAATGTGTGAAATCACTTCATAAATGATGTTACCCTTCCAGTAATACTGGCTGAAATTGAATATATGCATATTTTTATAAATAATGATATAAATATTTATTCTCTCAATGCTGATTGCGCTGTATTTTTCAAATCAAATAAAGTATATGCAGAAGCTGTAAGAGTGTTCTGTTCTGCTAGTCACATATAAACTTAAATAATAAATGTTACCTCAGTGTCTATACACCGTGTCTTTTTAAACCACATATTTGTCTTGTTGTCTGTGACACTGGAGCCTGCTTTATTTAAACGAATGGTGGAAGCCGAAGGATAGAGCACGCGCTGATGACCGTGACTCGGTCAGCATTTATGAATAAGTAACGTCTGTGTCTTCATCGTCCTCGTTTTAAATAAGTATAATAACTTATAAATAATTTTCACACCGTGCTATTAGATTTTTTTGGTAAAATTGATACGATATACATAGATAACGAATTAATCTGTCTATCCATCCATCCTGAGATTTGCAGTAAATAAAAGATCGCAATGCGACCAGGGAACTTCGTGTAGAATGGAATTGAAAATGACAGCTGGACAGATGGTTGTTAAGTCACAAGACAGGACCGCTTGGGGTCTGATTCTGAACGACTCTAATTTGAAGTGTCATGTAGAAATCGAAAAATTACTTGGTTTTCACCTAAAGTAATGAATCAATTCCGTGCGCGCGGAAATAATTTGATAATTTTGCATCCAGCTGTATCTGACGTTTTTAAAACGCGTAAAGGTTCCGTCTTACAAGATAGACACCTCAAAATATTAGGCTACACTAATCTATTATTTTGAAGTTATTTCTTGGCTGTAAAACAACTTCGCGCCTTCCCGGGTGTCGCACGTCTTAAGAAGAATTAAATGATTTGAATAAGTAACTAAAACTGACATGAATCCGGGAGTATTTCATTTTTTACTGCATTTATTCTATATGGCATGACGGACGCGCTTCGAAATTACTCAAAATCCTATGGCGTCTACAGTCCTTAAAATTTCTTAAAGAAATCCAACTACAAAATTGTATATAAATTACACATATTTGTTTCAACTGCAAACGTCCATTAATACAACGTAACAAGTGCCATATCGACATAATCTTGAAAACGGGCTGGTCGATGTACTTAAATTATTTTCTTATTAGCACAATTTGTTCTGTTATGATTATATAATGTATGTATTTTAGTTAAAGTTAATAGCCCGAAATTAAAGAATAAATATTGCGTATCACATTATGTGTCATATTAAATAAAAACATGCATGCTTTTGTTTCCGGGAGGCTTTCTCGTGCCGTTGCTTCCTCGTCTGAAAGACTGATAAACAGTTTATTGATTTATTTATATACTTTAAGCGATAAAGTGTTTTTAAAGCAATTCGGGTACGGTGATTTTAAATTGTTACGTGGGTTATTCTCTTAATCAACCTATGACAATGCACGTCATAATTTAAGGAAAATGTCGATCGTAATTATTCTTCACGTGTATGTATAGGGTACAACGGCTGTAACTCGATTTATGAATGATTTTCGATACCCATTATTGCTCAGTTTATAAGGAAATATAAATAGAATATAAATATACAACAATTTTATTTAAGGACTTCATACTTAAAGCGCGTCGACATTTTTAACATTAAATTGATTCAGAAGTTCATCCATATAAAAACGAAAACGCTCCGAAATACGCAAAGCCGTTTTTTTTTTTTACTTTTGCTATCACCAAATTTTACATTTTACAGTATTAATAATAAAGGTGCTAAATAATAGGCAACCACCAATATAATCTAATAAAATTGACGAAAGTCTTACACATTTTTATGAAATTACTATTGTTGCTGTTGTGTTGTTGTTGGTGATATAGCGTATTGATATTGAAGAGTGCATGTCCATATTTGCGAGTAATAATTATAAAAAACAACCGCACTTTGGAGATCATTTTAAATGACCGTTTCAGCGAGTAGTGTTATATATACTCTGTAAATTATTTTATTGGACAAGGTTCCGGTATCATTGTATGGGTTAATGAAAGAATGATGCAAAGTGGATTGTTCATTCACCAAAAAAGTGTTTAATTCAATGCGTTTTACCCGAGAAACAAAGGGGTGCGTCTAAGATTCTTGGGAAAGACCGGATTTTATACATCCGTTTTCAGTAACTGCTTTATCCAGACGGGGTCGTGGTGTCACAAGATAGAGGACCATTACATTCCTTTGTCTGACTTTGTTCGTAGCGAACAACAGCTTATTGTTCATATAAAAAGCCGGAAGCGGAAACCCCAAGCTTTTATATTCTTATCAAAAACAGACTCACGCTATAATTTTCTGTTCTGGGTGGCGGGATTCTCCTGTCCAGGCGCCAAGGAATTTTTATGACTCAGCTCTCAAAGAAAAAGGTCAATCGCGCTCACCTGGAAGTCGCGTACAATGGAAAATAATTTGAAATCAGAGTAAACAATTGACTGACGCCATAATTGACACTGTACCACTAGCGCAGCTTTCAATTTAATGTAAGATCAGGACTAATCGAGGGCTTAGAAACTAGGATTTGTATGCCGATGCTTACTTTCCACTGGAGGTAAAAGCCTTTATTTCAACTGAAAGGGACTGTCAATGATCCAATAACCCTGAAGCACGCGTTGAATCCCATTAAGGCATACCAAAATAATTCTGGGCCCTATTCACTCCTAAATTTCCCTTCGCGGGACTAATAAAGTTAATCTTATCTTTCTGCAAATCAAGGCTATGGAAACAGAAACTCCATCTATATGCATCTGCTTAGCGGCGACTGGTCTACACCTAATAAAGTTAATCTTCTCCCCAAATTAGCAAATTACCTTTAAAATCATGGTATATTGTTTATTTTGGCTCTTTAACGTTTACACCTCTCTCTTAAAGATGGAGTGCATGTCTCCAGTGGTTAACTTTCCCTCTAGCTGTTCGGCAATTCATAAATCAAGCAGCTCCATGCCCTTGATGCGTGGCATCACTCCCAGCGCGAACGGCTTTGAAAAATCTGCATTTCTTACAGCAGCTGAATGGTAACAATGAATGTGTTCTGCGGTTTTGGTGCTGCGCTTCTTTACCGTCGCCACCTGGCGTTTCTAGATGGTAATTTCACCATGAAATGAAAATTCCCCTTATAGGGAATATCACCAAACTGCAGGGTTTTGAAGAAGTGTAAAGCAAAGCGAAAAATATCCATTAATTAGGTGTGAGTAAATATTCCTTGGTTTATTTTTGCCACCTATTTAGTCATAGCCACACCTACGTTTTAATTTTGTGGGTCGGTTTTATCTGTTCTGAGATTTACTTTTATCGACTGTTTACATATTTGCAATATTGTAGACACAAATATTAGGCCTTTTATTCTACAATAGGATTTCCTTGACCAATGATAGTCAGGCAGACTGCTTACAGCCGTAAAAAAGATGACAGTATTTGTTTATCCCGAGGGTCATTATTCTTTTCCCCCTCTGGCAATAGAATTATGGTTTCTGATGCAGCGACGCGTCTAACCAGTGAAGTTTCTCGTCACACAATCTGGATTTGCACGTGCGTCCAGCGACGTGTAATGATGATGAAATTAACGTCACGTAGACGAGGGAAGCGCCATTATGCTCCTAACAGCTGAAAGCTCGTTTTCCAGCCAGCTGATCATCTCATTAGTACGTTTAATGAGTGCCGCTTAGTGTCTTAAGAGAGCGTCATTTGTACAATGAAAATTATTACCGGACGCTAAAAATTTGCAAAAATGTGCGTCCAGAAGCAGGTGGGAGGATTGAATAGCATACAAGAAGCGCCTTTGAAATCACACAGGACATTATAATAAAAGAAGCAAACGCTGCTTTCATTAAGTCATACATCTTTATAAAATGATACCTGATTTTCAAAACAAAGTTTGCTGACTGCGTTGATCATCCAAGCCGCAATGTGAATATGGAACGTCGTAATCCGTTTGAAGAATATAGAAAATAAAAAATAAACATTTACATAGCCTATAGACAAACAGAAACCTTCACAAATAAGGGATTAACAGATTTTAATACCCTGTTAAAATAAAATGAAACTGGTTTTATCTAACTTATTAAAATAATATATACAAGATCTAGGGTTACATCGAGTTGTTTTCTCTGTGAATACTGACTTGAAAGACATACTAGCTAGGACATAAAAAGCAATGCTGTGAAACGTTAAGAAAAAAACTTTGCTCACATGATGCAAATGAACGTAAGCAAATCACTTACGACTTTAAGTTATATACTATTTTCAAAATACTGAAATATCGAGTCTGCTGCTTAAGATGTCACCCAAAGCCTGAGGCTGTGGAGGTGCACCGACCCAAAACGGCACACAGGGGGCGCCGCACTCCTTCTCCCACTCTTCCAGTACCATTCCTGGAATTCGGAGAACCGTCTCCGTACGCATAACGTTTGCAATACCGGCTCCCGGGTCAATCTGGGTCAGCTGACACAGAATTTGACAGCGAAATTCGTTAAGACGTTGTCAGACAGGTGAGGTAGGGGCTGTATCACTGAATAATAATAATAATAATAATAATAATAATAATAATAATAACAATAATAATGAAACTGCATCCCGTGCAAAAGGCAGGAACACACACGGCATGGAAGGTAAACGGAACGGCGTTACAATACACTGGGGTCAAGTCCGTATTTATAAAAAAACGCCTATTAAACAAATGTCTATATAGTTTATATAAGTCTGGTACTGATAGACCCCTTTGATCGATGCGGCTTAAGTTTACTGAAACGCCGCGCTCTGGATGTGACCTGAGGTAACTTTATTTTGAACTCGGTTTTAAAGATGTATGATTGTGACCGCGCGGATGATAGTGACAGGGTGGTCAGCTTCGGTCAGCTGGATGGAGAGGAAGTCGGCGCTCACATGCACACGCATTTACATGGATCTAACGGTTCTATTGCCTTGTAAATAGTCTGTATATGGTTTGCATATTATTTTGATGCAGTTGATTTTAGGTTTATAATGGAATAATATATTTTCCCTAAGATCGCCTGCGTGACAGTCTGAGTGTCACGCCAGATGCGTGAGAGCTGGCAACCCTGTAGTGGATTTAGTTTAGTTTGCTCTAGGGTTCCTATAGCTGGTGCGATTCAGTAACCGTAATCACGCATGCGCACGTTTGAATTCCGAGGAAGTCGGTGGTCAGGTGCTATATGTCAGAGCTCATCTGTCAGGCTATGAGGTTATTAATAGGTCGGCAACTGAAGCCGCAAAGGTTCGTATTGTTTGGACATATGCGCCAAACCGGGTGACACCAGTTCTGTGCGGTTTGCTTGCGGTCAGAATGGCCGCACAAACATGTCTAGCATTAACGGAAACAATAAAAGAACTTCAGAGAGCAGAAGTCCAGACCAAGGTTTTGTTTCAACCAATCAGTTGAGCGTAAAGAGTCTCATTCACAGAGTACTCAGCCGGTTGGTTGAAACAAAACCTTGGTCTGGATTTGTACTCTCTGCACCTGAAATCTCCACCTCTCAACCATATATGACCCGTGTCTGCAGTCCAATTTGTGCTTCTCTTCGAAGTTATGATTTTTGCATACATACTAAAAATGCAAATGTTTCGCGTTTATTCACATATTGTTTAAGGATAAGAAGATATATGCACATATATTAAAGTAGGATTTTAAAATAAATAATCGAAAGGGTGATTTTATTTAATTATCAGATTACTTTGATTTTAGCTAGATTAATATTGAATAAGTTACATTTGTATGGATATCTTGATGATAATGACAATAATAAATAAAAATGCCGGCAGCAGGTACAGGGGTCAAAACAGCATAGAGAGACAGATAAATCACCCACAATCCTTTGCAGATAATTTTCCATTTGCTTAAATTCATGGAGCTGAACCATGTCTGTTTACCGCCAAATCTGAGTGTCAGATATGCATAATATGTAATTGTACATATAATTTTACATCAGGGAGTCTACATAACGTTCATAATCACTTGGACATATATTGAAATCATAAACTTGCAAGTCACGTAACCAAGCAGTGAATTTTTGTTTAAACTGCCTATTCTCCAAAGCTCACTGTCAAAATAAAAGTCCCCCCTTTCCTGGCTGGGGACTAGCCAAATATAATATCACACTCAATGCAGCACCTGCAGTATACGGCCCCTTAATATTAATGTAATGAAATTAAAAATGTAAAGTTGGTCTTTAAATAACAAAAACGTGTCGTCACGCCAACCCTGTGAAGTTAGTTGTAAAGACTGGGAGTGCTGGATGGAGGAGTCCGGGCGTCATGCTGTTTTCTGTCCTTCTGTCTGTCTCCGGTCAGCACTGGACGGGCGGTGGGCCAGAGACAGTCTAGAGTCTGGGAAGACGGAGACGGGGGCAGATCAGCGGCCACCATTTTTCACCTTCGGAAGTCTTTGTGCTCTGCGGCCCTCTGGCGGGCAGCCCCTGGGGAGCCGCGTCCTTTCCCCAGATTCGGGGTTTGGGGGGAGCCCACCCTGCCTACCTTCGCCCTATCGCCCTGCCAGGGGGCCACGGAACGCTTGCTGTGCGTCCCTGGTGGGTGCGGCAGGCGCTGGGAGTCTCTGGTGCGTCGGAGATTCTCGGGCGTGGGGGTGGGCGCCGTGGGCGGCGTCTGCGGCTCCGACTGTCCCAGCGAGCAGAAGCTGAGACTCTCGCACAGGGCCCCCCAGTTCTGCTCGCACTGGAGCCTCACGCTGCGGGTGATGGCCTCCTTCACCAGGTGCCCACAGCCCAGCAAGATGTTCACCAGCTCCACGTACGGCCTGCGTCACCATGGCGACACACTCAAGAGGGGGAGTCGCAGGAAAGGTCACCTGCTCACTATCATACACGTCGAAGTTGCAGCCACAAGACTTTGCTGCCCACTCTCTATCGATCTTTATGTATACACTTAATATCTCGTGATATCTTACTTTAACTGCACCCTCATAGTGCATTCATAGAACAATCAGTGAACTTTCATAATGCATTCATAGAACATTCAGTGCACCTTCATAATGCATTCATAG
>JAODUD010000048.1:4914011-4924429 GCA_026784285.1 Stomatorhinus walkeri | reverse complement strand
GGGTTTTTTCCCCCCCCCCCCCCCCCATCCAGGAAATGCCACAAGTTTATTAAATCACATACCACACATCTGAGGAACAGCTTCTTCCCCCAGGCAGTGATATTTCCAAAAACTCAGCACCTCAGCAGATAAAGTACCTCATTGCTATAATGAAGTCGTTTTTTAGTATCATGCACCTTGGTCAGACTCTCTGTACAACTGGAAACATGTTTTATTATGTGATTTTTACTGTCAGGTTATTATTATATGTTTGTATGTAATGTAGAGAGAGTGCAAGAGCACAAGGACTTCACTGTTAATTTCTAATACATGCGACAATAAATTTGAAGTTGAACTGCTGCGGCGTCATCATGGAAGGTAAAGGCTTTAAGACACCCTCCAGCGTTCTAGGCCGTCCTCTGCTATGCCGGACATGAACACGCGTCTTATTGATCGTGTTGTGCTGCAGGCATCTGTTAGGAATCCGTGTTCTCAGTGCGCGGCACTGGCACCGCGGTCCCGCGCGGGAAATGCTCTATTCATCCAGCGGCGTTTAAGAAATTTCATTCAGGTGTTGGCTGGTGCTGGGCCCCCAACCCCCCCCCTGACTTCCAGGTCCTCACCCGGGCTGGAGGGCGCGGTGATGAGAAGCACGTTGACTTGACTTGAAAGTTCTCTTTCTGATTCAAGAATCAGTCTCGCACTTGGGTTTTTCCTTTTTTTTTTGGTTAGGTCTCAGTGACGAGTTTCCCAGGATCGCCTGGAGGACAGGATTCCTAACCCCTCCCTGGGGTTGCGTCATTTGCCAGTTGCCCCACGACCGCCAGTTGCTCTGGGCCAGCAGATACACACTCGTAGCCTTACAAGGACTCTTGACTAATCTGAGCATCCTTATTGCATTATAAGCAATTATGAATGGTCTTGACTATACATTAAACTTCATCATATGGTCAGGTAAGCTTGTAGTACTGTGCAGGGGTAGACATTTATGAAGTGGGGGAACTGACCCTTTACTTGAGGGGGGGGGGGTCTTTTGGAAATAGCACACTGTTTAAGCTAATTAGTATACCTCTATTCCTTTATTTGGAGGGGAACAACCTGAGTAATGCCCCTGGCACTAGATATTAAATTAGTTGGCATCTCAACATATTGAGTACATATTTTCATTAATTTAGCTCATTGGACTTCTCACAGCCGGCATGACAGAATCCTGCGTGGGGGTGTTCAGCCCTTGGCCCTTAGTGGATATTTTGCTGTCTGGATCGTTAGCAAAACTTTCGTCTGGAGAGCTTGCCTTGAATAATCCATGACAAGTATTTTTAGAAAATATGACTAAATGTTGAATAAAATGTGACCTTTTTAGTCAGGGACAAAGTCCTTTTCATTCATCAATTTAACGCCATGAACACAACAGAGTTTCTTTTGGACCACTTATTACGATGCGACGTTAACTGAGCTATTTTCGTCAGATTTGCAGACGTGTCTTAAAACGACTTATTGTGCCTCTTGTGTGTTACGCCTTTAAGGTAGTATCGCTACAGAATAGCAAAATGAACTCGGAGAATTAATAAGTAGTTTAGACCAAGTATCTCTTATGACGTGCATATTGAGTGGAAGCAGTATTAAAACGGGATTCTGGTGTCTGACAGAGAAGCATATCAAATGATCTGGCTTTAAAAACAAAAGCTAAAAGTAGCATGCGTTTTTGTTGATCTCTTTTGGGCCAAGGGTGAATTGATCTATAATAAAACAATGAGGCGCGGTGCTAAATGACAGATCGCTAGCGAAGTTCATGCTATTTTAGCTATGTAAATATTTATTCGCGCGCCTGCCTTGAGATCGCCATTGATTAAACTGATGTCTGTGACTGGCACTTTGGCTGTGAATCTCAGGTCAGTTATGCAGACACACCGAGGCCATTCTGGAGTCACAATTTCATCTTTGGAAAATGGGATGGGCGGAGGGGTTGGGTGAAAATCTCGGGAAATTCCGAGACCAGATTTAAACCAGCGGCTTGATGCCTGTGAGCGACTCCTATCTGACAAACCATCACCGCTTTCTTCACCTTGCTGCTGAAGTTCTTAGTTCTTTATTCCCTCCTGCAACCTCAAGAAGAGGTTAAATGAACTTGCTGTCATTGCATTTTATTAGAATAATACTCCGGGATACTGGATAAAGGGCCGTTATTACTTTGCGCTTCTCAATCTCAGAACTGCACTGAGTAATAAACATTTAATTCTGGACTGACCTAATTAAAAGACTTCTAGTGTGAATCTTAAAGCCGCGAGGGACTTATGGTTAGTCGTCATTCATGCTTCTGTGTACATTTGTGCACAGATGTCCTCCGTCAAACTGTTTTCCACTGCACGTATTTCGGATTAAACCCTCCAGAGCTCGGACCCCAGTCGCCACCTTACGTTTGAGGCTTACCATCGATGCAATAGGCTGTGTTTGTATCCTATATTTCCTGGAACATTGTGTTACTTTTTCGCCTGTTGTTCTCTGTAAAATACATTAAGCAGGAGCCCCTCTTTGGCTTCCGCTGAGTCACACACAATATTTACAGTTCACTCGAAGCACATACTGTCCCTGACCTGAGAGAGGCTGAGCATGTTATGTAGTGGACACGTTCAAAACAACCTGTCTGAATGCTGTTTTTTTAACCCCCAGCCAATGCCAAAACTTTTACATAAATCTACTTCAATGTGATGAACTCCACTGGAAGAAATATGTACGGCTAATATGCAGCCAAGGGTTTAACGTCAGTTTGCGTTTCCGTCAGCTTTCGCTGCAAAATGCTGTCGGCTTGCAGTGAATCGTGGGAAACGGCCCCGCGTTGCCCTCGACGTTGATGTCGTTATGTGGCCTGGTCGTCTGCGATTGGACGACGGCTTCCTTGCAGAGGAGGAAGGATGGGACAAGGAAGCGTGGCAAGAAGATGACAGCTGGACTAATTGACTTTCTGACACGCTGATCGGCACATGAAAGAAGTGAAACTGTATTTATAGATTAATGAACACTGTCTGTGACATCAGAATCAGTTTGGTCAAGGGTAGCTTCTAGGAAATCTTATGAAGTTGTAACGGATTACTAGTGGGGGGTGGAAGGTATGTGGCTCTTTCTGCTAGCACTCTGTGTCTGTGGTTGGAATAACTTAGCTGTTGTCCCATGAGCGAGACCCTTAACCTCAATTGCTCCAGGGACCGTCTGCCAATTTCCTGTCGTTTTGGATAGAAGCAGCTGTTAAATAAACAAATGTAATATAATTCTGCAGAGCTGTGAATCCTCTGGGGGCCGCAGGTGGCACAGGGATCAATGACACCAGTTAACACAGCAAAAGGAAGGTTGTTGTCTTGTATCCAACAAGGTGTCTTGCTGTAGTACTCTGGGTAAGGTATGTCACTTTGACCAACCTGGTAAAATAAACAGCTGCATGAACGGGAAAAAGTGTAATCCACTCAAATCAAAGGCATCACTGATCGGGACTGAAAAATCACAAGTAGATGTTTCTTAACATTAGTCAATAACTCTGGAGCAAATAAAGGACTGTGGCATGCCGGACACCCCTAATTAGCATTAGCTCGTGTAAATTTGCATTAAGAATCCATTCTGTTCAGCTGTTCTATAGCACTTTTTCAAGCAGGAGGTTGGAAATTTCTGAGTTATTGGGAATGCGCACAGCACGATGCGCGATACTACTCGACACGGATCACCAGATCTTTCATGTCGCCATGCATTTCAACCAATCAGACGGCGGTGATGCAGCCAGCTCAATTTAGTGATGCTTTTGGTCCTGCTAGTAAGCCAGGCCATGTCGGCGTGGGCACGGCTTGGGTACAGCTTGGAAACTTTACAATGGAAAACCGTCTCTTCGCGGTTCGCCTTGGGTACGGCTCGGTTCTCAGTGGCAGTGGAAAAGCACCATTACAGCACTAAAGTCCAAAACTTAATACTTTCGTAAGATACCTGAATGACAAAGCTAGCAGGTTTCCCAGTGAAGGATCTGAGAAAAGTCTGAGAAAAATTATACATAGTTTAACACGATGTCAAAATGTAAACAGTCTGTTTTTTTTTTCTCTAAAAAATCATTATGTTTTGAAAACCGGCTTTCCAGAAGGCTTACTGAGGTGTTATGACAGATTAAAATATTTCTCAGAGCACTGAGCCTCGTTAAGAATGTGGGGAATGCAGGCGTACAACATCTTTGGAATGAAATCCCCCCCCCCCCCCACAAAAAAAAAAAAAAATCAAAGTACATCCATCCGTCTTCAGAACCGCTTCAACCAGGGTCAGAGAGAGGCTATTCCAGGAAGTATGGGGCTGACGACCGAGGACACAGCAGCACGGGTATCAGTCAAATGCAGGGAACGCACACTCACACACGGCAATCACTTAATTCTTCCACCTGCATGTTTTTGAACTTCCGGGCAGAAACCAGAGATGCTTGCGAGAGCCCATGAACAGAAAGATGGCATGTAAACGCCGTTCGGCCAGAGGTGAGATTCCGACTACAGCGCTAACTGCTAATTACGTTACTGTGCACCCAGTGGTGCGTGTGATCAAAATCTACAACGATAGCGACAGCGTTGGATAAACCACCTGAAATGGAGTGATGTGTCACTCCCACTCTTGTGCCTGTTGTCTCTGGGATAAACTCTGGAAACCCCAGCAACCCTGTTTTTGACAGGAAGTATAGAACACGAACGAATCAACGAACGAACGAATGAACAGACGAACAAACAAACAAATGAATGAACGAATGGATACGATTATGCTTCCCTTATTGACCTCCGGCACAGTATAATGCATATTTAATTTAGTGAGTATTTTTCAAACAACATTACATATAAGGGGGATTGATTCTTGCTGCGAATATTCATTTACTTACTCCTAGGCTTTTTAATATACATATCCTTTGACTAGCTTGCCAATGGGCCCTGTATGTTCTTGCCACGATCAGGGCTGTAAGGCCAGATCTATGTTTGACCCTATGACTATTAATGCTGTTTTGGGGGGAGGCTGGGAAGAGGGAATAGGGGGCTGGTCGGGTGACAAAAATGACCTCGTGTGGAAAAGGGCTTCAAACTAAGAGTCGGATCAAAGTGTATCACCATAAATTTCTGCTTGAACATAATTTAAGCATCGTTCTTTGTCTGTTGTTATAGTTCTATCTATCAGTTTATTGACAAATTGTTCTCAGATAAGAAGGAATTATTGTAGTTACATCATTTACAAGCTGTGTGCTCATTGGCTCTTCGGATTGTGACATCAGCAGGATCGATTCTGATTGGTTCGGGGCATGGACTTTTACCCTCAAGGTTGCTGACTCAAGCCCCACGAGGACCTTTCTGTTGGTGCCTTTCGGTGACAAAAACAGAAAATTATTTTGCCACGGAAAAAAAAACAAGAAAACTGGCAGCAGAGCAATTGAATGTATAGTGAGACGTTGGTGAGCGAGCCTGGTGCACCCAGATGGCTGCCTTGGCCACACCTATTACCTTCTGCCGGAGGGCTATTTTTATCGCAGCATAGAAACCTGTCCGATGTCACTTCGTGCCGGCGGCCTTGCCAAGCGTCTGTAACTTCAGTTTTATTCTGAAGGACTCCTGTAATGAATGACAGAAAGTCACAGTTACTCTCCAACCATATACAGTATGAGTATTTAAAAATAAGCTTCCGTATTCAGAGATGCATCTCTGGGAGCTGTAACTCCCGCTCGCTCTGGCATTCCTCCTTCGCGCAATGCGCCGTGGTGGAAAAACGAACAAAACGATCGTCGTGGTCAGATTTAAATACTGCGTGGAGGTAATGTGCAGCTGGGACTGAAGAATTTCTCCCGCAGGATCCATAAAGTTGATCTAATCCAGTCTTTTTCAATGTTATCAAACTGACTCATGCATGCTGTGTATGTTGTTTAGTTTTTAGATGCAGTTTTTCTGCTCCCAGGATATCAGCTAACAACAGCACGGGTTTGAGGCTCCAAATTCTGTCTGCTGTGTATAAATATGTTTGTGTTTTGTGGGATTTTCCATTTGCTGATGGTCACGGACAGCACTGCGGCCTCTCATGTCCAGGGCTGGGGCTCTGGGGCTCTGTGTGTATAATTCGCTTGTTCTCATTTTCTTTGGGTACTCCAGCAACACCTGCAGCAATTTCTACTCAATTATGCTGATAAAAAAGTGACTCTGCTTTTTGTGGAGTCCTGAAAATCTGACTCTGATGGTTATGTGCAAGTGTCCGGAAGCAGCCACATTTGTACTGTTTCTATATTGTACTTTTAGGTTTTAGCTTAACTCTGATCATTTCTGCTGCCTCTGAGCTATAATCATTTGTTACAGAGGTAATTTATTTTGCACCGGCCCGAAGAAACATGTTTGTTACGGAAGCATCTCTGGTGAATAAGCTTTTAATTTTTTTCTAATTGTTTTCTTAATCGAAGTGGGACGGAGAAAGTGTAGCGCAGTGCGTCGTGCAGTGACTCAGCTAGTAGCCCTGTCATCACAGAGTTGGGGGTTCAATTAGTATTTCTTAGGTTTTCTCCCATAGTCTGAAGACACTGTAGCAGTGAACAGTTTGGACACATCAAACCACCTACAAAGGAGAGTGATAGTGTGTTATCACATGACCTGGTCACCTGACCTAAACATGGTAGAAATGGTATTGGAGGACTGACCAAAGAGTGAAGGAAAACCAACCAATGAGAGCTCAGCATATGTGGGCGCTCCTTCAGGACGGCTGGAAAAGCAAATCAGGAGGCCGCCTCATGGAACTGACAGAGGAGACAGTAGGGTCAGCCAGTCAGTCTCTGGGGCAACTGGGGTTAGGGGCCCTGCTCAGGGGCCCAATGGTGGGATCACTCTGCCAAATGGGATTTGAATCAGCAACCTTCTGAATCCCAATCCACGGAGCTTCCCCCATTTATTTCCATAAATGCTATTTTATAGTTATGATGTCTTTGTAATAATTCTAAAATGTAGAAAATAGCACAAATGACCTTAAGAAGGAGTGTCCAAACGTGTTTGTGTATGTGATTGTATAAGCCCTGTCATGGGGTGGTCTTGTGCCCCGGCTGTCCGGGGTGAGCTCCAGCCCCCAACCCTGTACCCTATAAGCATATGGATGGATGGGTGGATGGATGGATGGAGGCAATTCCATTGTTAAGCCAGTTACCTTAAACTGGTATCCCTTCTCAGAACCAAAGGACTCGTAATCCCACAAGAATCTAATACATCCCCACTAGGATTTCACAGTAATATATATATATTTTTAAACCACATTGCAGTCCCAGGGTGTTTATGTCTAACGGACACGGAAAGTCACCATGCCGATGCTAGTATTTGGCTGAATCAGCTGGCCTCCCATCTGCCTCAGATGCTCCTGGAAAGCATTCCTCACATAAGTGGGCCTGTTAGAATTGCAGCTCAAGATAAATCCCCCCCCCCATTAAGGAATTTTTAGTGTCAAGTATAAAAATGTGGGCCGCTGCAGGCGACAGCATTTTTTGAATATTCATTCACTCTTCTGGCTCTTCCGGGATTCCGCTAAACAAGGCAGCCTTCCAGAGAGTACCGGACTGGACGTTTTTTGCGCAACTTGTTTGTGAATGTGCATTCAAACAGAACTCGCCGGTGATGCAAAAGCCACGCAGTATACTTAGCTACCCACCTAGAATGCAGAATGCATCCTTCAGCATTAATTTTCATAAATAAGTGATATTTCATGAAATGGGAAGCAGTTTGACATCCTTTACTAGGGGGAATCATGCTTAAAAAATTTCAGTCAGGCGGATCGCTCCGCAGAGACAAGTGGTCTCCGTGATGTCACAGATCTTAATCGTCATAATGGCGGATTCCCATAAATCGTCATTTAACTTCCTGATCAAATGGGGTCATAGGGGATCTGATTTATGGTGCTGTGGGTGCAGAAAGGGTGAGACCAAATCTCCACATGGCCTTGTTCACACAGAATACGTGAAATTTTCTATTCGCTGGTGTGACTTAATGTAGTTACATGTTCAATTAGGTATTCCATCACTGTACTGGTATTCTTATAAAATAGTTCTATATCAGTGGTTCCTCAGGCACCCAGAGACAGTCCACATTTTTGCTCCTGGTGTGGATTGTCTGACAGGGAGCTGGGTGGGAGCAAAAATGTGGACTGTCTGTAGGTGCCTGAGGACCGGACTGGGAAACACTGACCTATAGAGTGAAAAAAAAAAAAAAACTGCGGGGATTTTTTATGGAGGAATGTGATGGTTAAGGGGAAATGGGATATGGTCGTCTGAGCGGAATCGAACCACCTGGCCGCGGACCGGACTGCACTGTGTGAATTTGATAGAACAGATGCGGTGGAAGAAGGCCGTTACTGCCTCATACCTTCGGGCAGATTTAATAGCCGTCACTCTCAGCCAAGGGGGGGGGGGGAGGGGAGAGCTTCTCAAGAGAGCAGTAAGTCGGCGTTTTGGAGGAGGTTCAGTTAAAATAAACATTTTTGCAGCCTGAGAAAAAGCAGATTACAAGCCTGTTCGGGGCCTGACTGTCTGTAGGACACACTGCCATCCTGCACTTCAGACCGTGGGCACTGATGGTGTCGTAATATTCCTCGTAAAGATGCATTGTTCATCCAATAAATAAAATGAACTCCTATTGCATATGAATGAAGTCACTGATACCAAGGTCAAACTGATTCGTACACTAAATGTACACTAAATGTTTAAACAAGTTATAGAATAGACATAAAGGCATATAAACTTCAAAAGCGAAATATCAGACAAAAAGAACCTCGAAATTACAGTTGAAGTTTATTGTTTTTTTTTTTTAAGATTAGAAATGGCAAATGAACAGATATTACAGGATGTGGTTTTTCTAATGTTTTTAAATTAATCACAGTGCTCAGTGCTTGCATTACAGCTAGCAGTCTTCATATTCCAATACATTCCACCTCTGATGTATTTGTCAGGGAGAGTTAATAATTAAAAGTTCTTATTTAAGAAAGCGACTTGACCATTAGGTAAAAGGCCTACAATCCAGTGTTGTCGTACTAAGCTGTAATATAAACAGATCTACATTTAAGGAGGACTGCCAACCCTAACTTAAGCGAATATATTTAATCTTAGTTCTTAGAATCTCCTGGGACTCAAACCAACGATCTTCAGGTTCTGGCCGGCGGTCTCTGCCATTGCTGTGCTGAGAATAAGGCCTCCTCTGCCGCCTTTTAATAATCTAATATAAAGGCTACTCTGGGTCTTAGTGTTAGCGCACGTTAGCGGATGGTATCCGGCTAGCCGGAAATCCGCGAGAGACAGGGATGCGCTGCCAGGCCGAGCCGACCGCCCCTGCCGCACGAAATCTGTGCTGGGGGGTCGCCAGAGCTGAGGGGGGTCCCGCTAACCCTGGCAACGGCTGTCTAACTCTCTCAGCGCTTACGTGAGACGGTCATTCAGCTGTGCCTGTCATCCTGCAGTCCCCCTCGGTGTGTTCCGGCACGTTTGTCGTTTACTGCTGCGAAGCTGAAGTACAAGGAGCACAGGGGCATCCGGGCTTGCTCTGGGGGAGTGAAAGGCTCCGGGGTTTTGCTGAAGTTTTCGCTGCGCTCCGAAATGAATGAGTCTCCCCCCCCCCAATTGTTACCTCCGAGCGAATCGAACACTTGATCTTTGGAGTGCCTGCTAATCTGTGTCACTTGGTGAAGTTTACCGATCAGGGTATGGTACGTTAAATGCTAAAAAGTCCGCGATGGACGTGAGGCACTCAGGACTGCAAAAGGGAGGCAATATCGATTGCTTCGGCAAAAGGCTAATCCCCCCCGGCACTCCTCTGTCAGCCGTACAGCGGCGAGACACTCTACCGTCTTAGCCCGAGGAGACAGGAAGCTCCGCCCCTTTTCTCTGTCATCATCACCCCAAATCGGCACCACGCCTCCACAGACTGAGGCACTCTGAGCATAATCACATAGGGATTTGGCTCGAGTCCACAGGAATCGCACGGCGGTCCCAAAGGTGGACTAATAGGACACATTCCCACTATTATCAGCCATGGCTCTGGATGGCCAGCTGCATTGCGAATCAGATGGCCTTCATACCCTTTCCAGATGTGAAATCTAGATAGATGGATGAGCTGACGATGCGGAACTAACCAGCATAATTAAATGGCATGCTGTGAGCTCCGGCTCTGATTGGCTGTTGGGTCCTCTAATTGGAGGGCGCTAATGGCTTTTATTTACGCTGGCTAAATCAGACTAGCATTGAGTTATAGAGTTTAAATAACACTCCATTTATTTTGTAATGTGCTTCATTACAGCTGCAGCCTAGCTGTCATGCGTGACATCAGCTGATTATGGGATGTGTTTCGCAACAGGAGCCCCGTAAGGTGAAGAGTTGGATTCTGTGCTTCGCTGTCCCTGGACGTCCTGGGACATCTTGTTCCGGCGTTGCGTGGCCC
>JAODUD010000048.1:4859218-4872730 GCA_026784285.1 Stomatorhinus walkeri | reverse complement strand
TGGAGGGGGCGCCGGTCCGTCACAGGGCACTAGGCAGGGGTACAGCCTGGAGGGGGCGCCAGTCCGTCACAGGGCACACACACATACTTCCACATTAAGGCCAATTTAGAGACACCAGTTTGTCTAAATGCTGATGCATGTGGTTAATGGTGATTGTCATGGCTGGTAATTATATAGTGTTCACCTCACAGATTCCGTGCCGTACCGTTATTGTGATATATTTGAGTACTGTCCGGAAATAGCACGTATTACCGTATTTACACCCAATCCCGATCAATGGCCCCTGCTGATTTATGGAGGGCGTTCTCTCCACTTTCCGAACAAGTCTGCACCCTTATTAATAGCAACATTGATACGACTTCCCAAAAACAAAAACAGGTAGAAGAGCTTGCTTAAACCATCAGAGGCCCTGAAGTGAAACCTGCGCTGGGCTATGACACGCATGGCGAATGGAAGAACACACGGGCGTTTTATAAGCAGGGAGGATTTCAGGAAGCCGATGAGGGCATTTGCATCTCAAGTTCCTTCCTTGGAACAGCCATTCTGGCAGCATTTAACGGTGCACAGTAACAGATTGAAGACATGGGTGTTTCTTTGTGTTGCCGAAACAGAAAATGGGAAAATAATTCAATATACTTGTCTGAAGGCTAGCTAAGTGTGTTACATTTAGAATAACTGATATAGTATGATGTATCTCAATATGTATATCCAGACAGAAGACAAACATAATCTAATACAGCAGCTTCAATGAATGCAAACATTAAATTTGATAATATATAATAATTTGATATATATATCACGTTGATGAATAATTTCTTATTATAGAGGACTTTAGTGCATAACATTTTGTGAAAGAGCCGCAACCATTGTCCGGGGAAAGCCTATCTCATCCAGTTTATCCCTGGGATTCCCTCATTCTTGCCTCCTGTGCCAGAGAGAAATTCAGAGGAACGGCGAAATGCCTCAGAAAACTAACATTTAGGGGTGGAGACATCATTGTGCATTGACGCTGGATGGGGGGTAAAATGGGTGCGGCCTTCCGCGTTTTGGCCAATGAACGACCGCCGAGTGCCTTGGTGTGGGCGGGACCATGGAAGCCTCGGCCACTCGTGGGACGGCTTCGCTTGAGGGGCGGGGAGTCTAACCGGAAGTATCTCGCGACTGGTCTAGCTGTCATTTAACTTCGACCGGCTCTGAGGGGAAGAGGACGGCGGTGGAGAAGCGCAGTAAAGGACAAAAAAAAGGAGGAAACGGCAACAACCGCAAAACGAAAGAAAATCGAGTAATTTAGACACCATTGACAATGACATTTAGAGCTGAACATATACCAGCAAACGCCGACTGAAAGCGACGCGCAAGTTGACTGCCTTTATTTAAGGGATCCGAGGGACCAGCCTAGCTGCCGATGACGTAAATTCGGTTTGATAAATAAATAAGGTTAGCGGGCTTGCTCGTCGAAAAGACGCCGTGTCATTGAGCAGGCAGGGCACGTTCGGGGAGGGAAAACGCAGCTCGTCAGCCTCGCAACGCGGACCGTGCGCCGATCGGCTTCGGGCTCTGGCCGGGCGCAGCGCGATCCGCCGCGGTGGGAACGGGGACGCGTCTCTGCGGAGCCGTCGCTTCGGAGTCGGGGGGGGGGGATTAAAAAATTAAAAAAGGTGACAGGAGTCATTTCGTTCATAGAGGGCACGACGGGCCAGTTTTCAAAAATAACCCTTTGGAAGCGGCCTCGTTTATGGTTTGATGTAATTCCGTCCGAAAAAAGGACGAACTGGCCGTAATCCAGAGCAAACAGAAGACGTCACCGGCGGTCTGGAAGTGTTCGCAGTGGCAGGGAAAAGGAAGGAAATTAAAACCTTTGATACGTTTCTGTTATACATACGTCCGTGATTAGTTACATCTATGATATCGGGTGCGCAGAGGCATAATTAAACAGGCGTTAGACTGGTAGCTAATGGTGGGGTTAGCAGTTAGCATGCAAAGTAGCCAGCTGTCGGAAATATATTTGAGGTCGACGTAGCATTTCCCCCCCCCCTGTAACATTGTTAGTAGCTAGTTGATTTAGATATTAATACTTGTATGTTGGCGTTTAGAGTGCAAGGATAACCATTTTCCAGCCTAGCAGGTGATATGTGGGTAGCACCTTTCATTATTCCCGATGTTATCTAGGTAGTCGGTCGTAGTGTCGTGACGTCCAGGGTTGTACATGTACGTGGTGTTGAGTTGCAAACCCATGCATTGTTATTATTAATGAGCCACAGAAATAAATCATGACTACTCGTTTTGTGAGTTCATTGTGAATAACCCTCTGACGTTTTTGTGGTTTGTCTCTTTTATTCTTAAAGGAAATAAAGCGAACCGAGTATAATATTTGTCGGCGAATTTTTATTGGGCAACATAAATGGGGGATTACGGCTTTGGAGTCCTGGTGCAGAACAACTCCGGTAACAAGTCGGCTTTTCCTGTACGAAGTCACCCGCATCTGCAGCCTCCCCACCACCACCAGAATGCCTCTCCGGGTCCAGCTTTTATAAATAATTCTGCTGGGAATGGCAGTAACGGTGCGTCGCCGTGGCTCTTTACTGCAGCAGCTGCCCATGGCAACATGCAAGACGAGATGCTTGTGTCAGAGAAACCCAAAGTCCAACAGCAGCAACAGGAAATGCAGGAAACGCAAGAGAAGCAGCTGTCTCCAGGCCACCAGGAGACCGGTATCATACCTGAGTTGGAAAAGACTGCGTCGGAGGAGAGCAAGGGAGAGAACGGCACGACAGAGGGCAGCAATGGGAAGGAGAAGCTGCGCATGGAATCACCTGTACTCACGGGCTTCGATTACCAGGAAACCTCAGTCCTGGGGACGGTCGCCCAGTCCACCAAATCTTCCTCCTTGACTGGCTTCAACAACTGGTCGGCCGCGATCCCCCCGAACCCCTCGACGATCATAAACGAAGATGTGAGCTTCTTCAACCCAGCTGCCTCCGCCAGCAACGGGCCCCTGTTGTTCCAGAATTTCTCGCACCACGTCAGCCCGGGTTTCGGGGGCAACTTTTCTCCCCAGATCGGACCCCTCCCACAGCATCACCCCCCACACCCACATTTCCAGCACCCCCACAACCAACACCAACAGCACCGAAGATCCCCGGCCAGCCCCCATCCTCCGGCATTCTCCCACCGGAATGCTACTTTTAGCCAATTACCCCACCTCTCAAATAATCTGAATAAGCCCCCATCACCTTGGGGAAGTTACCAAAGCCCCTCACCATCACCCTCTACCACTTCCTGGAGCCCCGGGGGTGGATATGGGGGCTGGGGGGGCTCTCAGGGCCGGGATTATCGCAGGGCCCTCAATGGTGGTATGACGCCCCTCAACTCAATCTCCCCACTGAAGAAGACCTTCCCCAACAACCACACGCAGTCGCAGAAGTACTCGCGCAGCAGCCCTGGTTTCAACCCCAAGTCTTGGATGGAGGAGAATATGAACAGGAGCGACAATATATTCCCATTTCAGGTGAGGACCCACAACCTGACATAAAAACGAGCAAATGACAACTATACGTGTAAATATATACATTTTTTGTGTTGGGCTCCTAAGTATTTGGCCAGATCTAATCAGATTATTAATGCTGACTTGTGGCCTCATTTGACTGATGCTTCGTGACGATGGATCAAAGCTGTTTGCTCTAAATGCCACAGGGCTTCATGAGTAATGTGCTTCTGCCTCTATGATTCTGTTTGCTATGCCTTGCTGAGTTAAGTAATTATGACAAGTGAGCTAAGAGTAGAACTTTTTGCCAATTTATTATTATTTTTTTAATCTACATTTTGTATTTTGATTCGAAATATTGTGTGGCAAGTTACTTTGTGACTAATTAGTAGGCTTGGCCCGGACAAAACAATATGTGCATTTCAGATTGTATCGCCTTTTGCAAAACACATTTAATGAGATGCCACAATGAAAAAGGCCTCTTTTATAGGTGAGCTTTCTTCATCTGCTGTTTGCAGTGTGACGTTGCCATTCTACAACTGTGATGCTATGACAACAGTAGTCGCCGGTTTGGTTTGCATATGGAAGGGGTTGGATTTTGACTGTGTGTTGTGGCATATGAAGCCATCATTTTATTTTTTCTTTCTCAATGTTAGACTGAAATGTGTGCCTTGGACTTATAATGACTTGGACAACTAATGAATGCTGAATGATTGCAGCTAAGTAATTAGGGAATACTAAAATTAACTGCAGCAGCATATTTTTCTCTGGCGGTGCTTCTCCTGTTGATCCTGTTAACGGTTTTTCACGTCCCTTTAGGGCCTTAGTATTTGCCGACCTGCATTTAGGCAGATGCAGTCCACTGGTTTAAAAGATGGAAGCAGTTGTTCCTGTTACACCGGAGCTAGCCTGATTGCCTGCTTTTTTATTTATTTTTTGCCCTGGCCGGCTTTGTTTCTGGTCAGTCAATTGACGTCTTTCAGCGTGGAACTGAATCTGCGAGGGTAGGAAAATAGCCGACATATCTGTGAATCACATGCTCCATGGCTGTTGCTAAAGCCACGTGTTGGTCTGAGTTACTAGGTTATTCTCGGCATGAAGACTGTGCAAAAGTTGGATTTTGCTGTGTAAAGCATAATGCCTGAAGTGTTTAGTTTTCTTTGTATCTTTTTGTTTAATTTTGTTGCTCTTTTAATTTCAAGTTGGTGTCTGTCATCAATGCCAAACCAGTGTTTTTTTCGACTGACCATTCAAAAGCAATTAGTTGGCTAGTGTACAATGAGTATATTTGTTTTGAATAATAATATATCCAAGTCTGCCTTTTTCCCCAGTCCTAACAACTTGAAATTATTGAAGTGGAAAAAGTGGCGCGAAAGGTTATGAATTCTGATGATAAAATGAATGATGGAACAGTAACAAAACGCTGTGGTTGTTTAATTTTGAAGGGCCAATGGATACTTGCTTAAGTATGGATCTATTGTCAAGAATAAATGACTTAATATCATTGCCTTTCCCTGTTATTAGTCGTTTAGTTCACTGGCTGTATGTTCCATGATTCTGCTGTGGTTCCTTTAAAACAGGTTAGACCTAAAGAAAGAATTTAATTAAATTCAAATTGTAATTCCAGCTAAGTTTGCCTACAGGTCCTTATCTTGGCATTCGCAGCTCTAATGTTGCATTTTTTTGCCTTTCTGGCGAGCTCTCTTCTGCTCGACAGTGCTCTGCAAAGGCCGAATTGCAAGCAGTGTCATCAGAGTGACAAGCGTATTCGCAGCTCATGCCGTACGACGTTTTGAAAGCAGATCGCTTAATACCGTGACCCCCCCCCATACCACCATGTGTCATTTGAGACGGCATGCAGCCAGAACGTTGTGACGAAGTGGAAGAACATGGCTGAAGAGTTGCCCGTTTACCCACACGGTCCTGTAACTACTGCTGGTTAAATCCTCGGAAAGACCAAATTAATGGCCTGCGGAAGACTTCAAAATACTTCTGCCCGGATTTTAGACCTCCTGCCTGTATTTATTAGTTTAGCCGTGACATTGTCTGTGTGTTAATTCAAACGCGCCATCCTTATACCGCGTCTCCTTGGTGTCATCTAAGTAAAGGCAGAGCTCTATAATGATGTACAATGAAAAAGCAAACTGGGTCCATGTAACAGTGCAGTGTTCATTTATATTTTATGACATACGTAATGCAGGTGTCTTGTATGCCATTTTAGCACAGATGTTGTGCTTGTCATATTGAGGCAAGTCCAGATGCTTTGTTATAAAACATCATGTTAAATTTAAGTTCTCCAGTTTATATCTGTATAGTCCCTCAAATGGATCAGTGCAGTACTTTTGTGTTGCGTCTGTCTCTTGGAATGGATTTAGATTTGGCTATAGCAAAAATTGTCCTGGAAGTATTTTTTAAGTCATATCCCTTAAAGATGACGTATGGGACAAGGTTTACTGTGCTTGTTGTATTGGGTTAATCACGTAAGATCTCAGCTATTTATAACACAGAACGTTGAGTCCAGGATGCTGTGTCAGCTCAGGAAAGTGAGAAACCATAATAAAAAAAGTGTGTTCACACCTTTTTTGGTCAGCCGAATTACTCACATTAAGTCGTACGTTTAAAAAAGAAAAACTGCATACACTGTACAATCAATGTTAGATTATAGTTTTGTTTGGCATCACAGCTGAGCATTCTATGTAGAAAAACATGGAGCAGAATTAATAAGACGGTTTACGGAATCTTGCTTAGTTTACATCCTGTAATTAATGATTGTTTTAACAATATTGTGTAGTTTTATGTTGTACTGGGAAGAAACTGGGAAGAAAAATGTTACAGCAATGGATTTGTGGCCTTTAGTTTACCAAAGGGTAACTAACATCTCATTGCAGGTGAAACACGCAGGTTGCTGAGTCAGCGGTTTCATAAGAGTACAGCTTACAGTAAAGACTGTAAACTTGGTGCAGGTTACTGGACTGATCTCTGTTGTTTTTGAAGTTGCTTTTACGTTCATATCGCTGCCCATGTCGTTTTTGGGTGAAGGCTTGCCGTCTGTGTTTGGATATCTCCGAGAGAAGTAGCATCGTCGTTAAAAAAAAAAAATAAAATCATATTTTCTATTTCAGCCGGATCGCGGCAGGTCATTCGACGGCTTCAATATGCACTCCCTGGAGAACTCGCTGATCGACATCATGAGGGCAGAGCAGGATTCCCTCAAAGGTATGATTCTCGCCATTAGCAATGCCGCCTCTTTGACAAAAATTGGCGTGTCACCAATTTCAGGGTTATTTTCTTTGTTTTTCGTGGAGATTGCCGTACATGTGGTGGTTCTACTTGTTAATGTGTATAGCTGCACTTTTTTTTAAATTTTAAATACACAATATTCCATTCAACGTTTCTATAATTTAGACATACAGTAAAATGTCAGCTTTTTCGCCATTAATGTGACAGCTGAATCCGTCCTTATATTGGAAAATACGTTTGTGTTTTTTTTGGGTGGGGGGGCGAGGGGAATGATCCCGCAGGTCAGTAACAGCAGTAAGGTGACCAGCTTATTTGTGACAGCACTGTGCAAATGGCTTTTCGAGCCCTGCAGCTTAAACTTTTGCGTGTGGCTGCTGTAAACTCAGGTGAGGCCTTCCGTGGTGTGTGTGTTCACAAAGGACACTGATGGGGTGTCAACAGAAGCCCTACTTAAGCCCCACTTGAACGCAAACTGTGTGGGTTATGACAACTACCCCAAACTTGTTAGATGAACCAGTCACAGAGCCCTTAAAATACCGTTTATTGTGTGTGTGTAGATATGGGGAAACACAAATTTGGTTCTGTTTTTCTACAAAATTCATCTTGTCAAGCCTCTGTACACAACTGGGGAATTGTCTGACGCAAAATCAAAAAATAACTGCCAAATGTCCAAAACAGGGAATTGTATTGGAAACCTTTTAAAATGCCTAAATTGTTTTCAGCCCATTAAACTGGTCTTGCAATACATACATTTAGTGCATCTTTATTTTCAGTGTAATGTGACCAGTAAACTGAAGCCGTAATTATAGCAGGTAATGTGGTAGTATCACATAATCTGCCTGTGAAGTTCACTCTGTTTTAAATGGCTGTTATGTGTTCTGAGGGGCTGTTGGAGAATTGCTCAAGGTTAATTTCATGAGCAGCTGCTTGCGGCCGCCCTTTTGGTGTGCGACGGCACAGGGCATGACGCAACGTGAAACCCATCTGCAGTGACCTAAAATCCTGCTGAACCCTTGCCTTTCCTCCGCAGCTCCGCTAGGTCAAGGCAGCTGGCTGGAACTGGGTTGCCGGCGAGTGGCGTGGCCATCAATTTCTGACAAGGCGTGTTAATGGATAGCTGAGCAGCTTTAACCTGTTTTAACTTTAACTGATATGGGTGACCTTAAGCCGCTGTTTTTGCGTCTCCTCTTGGTTCTGCTTCACGTCGGACGGACATGTTACAGTAGTCGCTGCTTGCATGGTGGCTTCTAAGCACTGTGATGTTGTAGCAATTGCACCGTATCTTGTGTGTAATTACGGATTTGAGCATTTAATTTCTGGCATGGAAACAAACGTTCTCCTCTCTAAACTTTGTGTTGAGTGAAGACCCTTAAAACGGGTGCTCTCCTCTCTAATAGTCTCACCCCGGTAGCGCCTCCACAGCCAGATGGTGCTGGACTGCATCCCGGCAGAGAGAGAAGTCATTCTCGGGCCAGTTGTGTCACCGATCCCTTGACGCTTGGGTAGTGACAGTCCTGGTTCATGCACATGGAATTCTCTGTGGTATGAGGCATGACAGGATCCTGATGTCTGCCTGGATAGCAATAAACCTTTATGCAGATCTGTGCACGTTTTGGGAATGAGACCCGGTTTTGTCCGCATTGGCTAAGGTGACGACTCTGATGCCGCCACCGTCCTGCGCTTTAGGCCAGTTGCCTGCGGAGAAAGAATAATGATTCTTTCAGCCTATATTTGGCTGCTTGGGCCTTTTCGGTGGACAGCGCGGTTCTTCTGTGTTATGGATGATTGCCTGTCTGTCTGTGTTCCCCCGTGCTCAGGTTCTGAATAGAACTCTTAACGTTTTCCTTTATTAAGCATTGAAAAATATTTTAAAATAATAATCGTGGGTAGAAAATAGTCTCTTCCAACAATTAAGGTCGTTAGCTATTTTAAAATGTGATATTATTTTTGCTTTATTTTTAACTACAGCTACTGTTTGAGTTGTACTGTAAACTATTGTATAGTAATATTATATGGGCCTGTGTTTTTGCAGTGAGTTGTTTTTCATTAACCCGTTTTTGTTGTGAAATGTCACAAACAGTTGTTCAGCCTTATACCTACCTTATACCGGCTACACCTAGGCTATACCTAGGGCCAACGTGATAAGTTGTTTCCTCAGACTAGTAACCTATGATGTAAACAAACATCTGCTCGTTATGGCAATTCCTAATCACTTCCATCAGAGGTCCTTCGCTGAGGACGTCTGGCTTTGGTGACAATGTCCTACGGGGCACTTGGCGTTGTCGCTGTGACCTTTTTAATGTTTGGAGAGAAGGCGACCATAGTTTGTAGCTCCCTATGCACAGATAAATACCCTGAAGGGCAGTGAAGACCCAAGGACAAAGGTAGACTCCTCCCCGCCTAGGCCACCTCTGAAAGAGGAGTCCCCCCAATCTGTAAATGCAGCCTGTCTATGGGACCACAGCAATACTGTCAAGCGTTCTGGATTTGCATTTTCAAAGAATTTATTTTCTATGAGAAATAAAAACTAACAAAAAATAAAAACCTTTTGCTACAGGAGACGCTGGACAGTCCTTCATCTGCTCACTTTCTAAATGTATTTTTTACATTTTTATTCAGCAGACGCTTCTATTGAAGGCAGTGTATGTTTTGAGAAAAGTCAGCCCCTGGGGCGAATGCGGGTTAAGGGCTTTGCTCAAGGACGCACTGGTGGTATTGCTCTGCTGACTGCGGGATTTGAACCGGTGACCACCTGATCAGACACAGCATCCTAACCCGCTGAGCCAACAGTGCTGAAGTGTTTGCTCTAATTTGCTCTAAAAACGACCCGTTTTTTTTTTATTATTTTTTTTTAAAGTTTTCTTCCTCTCTCTCGTTTCAGGTCGGCTTGGATTCACTCACCCAGGGGGAGACAGTCCGTTGCCCATAAACGGTGAGTGGGAATTAAGGGTGTCACTAATCACGTGATGGTGACCCAGCCCATTCAGAGCAGCAGGAATAAACAAAATCTTTATACAGTCCTACATTGTCAACTCTCCTAGTGGGTGGGTGTTCTGCAAAATGTTTAGTTAGTGTTAAAGCTTCCATTCTGGCTTGCTTGGTAAAAGCTGTGTGTATATACATTTCCCAGCATGCATTGTGTGTGTTTAGCATGTATGTGAGCTCCCCTTGCCTCTGGTGCACATTAGAGGGTCGCTAGCACCCTGTAAGCACTCAGCACGTGAGCAGAGGCAGGAGTCTCGCTAACAGAGTTTAACCCGACGCGCTGGCTGTCGCTTGCCGTGTCCCGGAATCTGCTGGCATCGGAGTGTGGCGTCGCGCAGCCCATGGAGGGTGCCCCCCCCCCCCCACCCCCAAATCTGACTCTGACTCTGAGGATTTGGGCGGGAGGAGGTTTGCGGTCCTAAAGAGCAGGTGGCACTTGTCCCAGCGACCAGTGAGGCGTGTAGACACACCGCAACTGTGACTTACTCAAGGCGGGGCCACCCTCAGCTTTATGGTCAGGGAGCCCATCTTAGCTGTGTGCAGTGACTGAACACGGGCCAGCAGGGCCAGAACATTGAGAGGCGTGAGCTCTGTGTCCCCCCCCCACTCTGACGTCTGCCTCCTCAAGGTCTCAGGTGTTGCCCCTGGGCTGCTGATTTCAATGTGTAATGAAAGCTCTCTGCTTTATCCTCTGTGCTGCCCCCACTCACGGGGCTGTTTCTCTTATATTACACGCAGCGAGGAATTACGGACGGCGGCGAGGTAATGAAATAACGCGGTTGCCGGGAAAGGGGGGGCATGTTTTCTTTAAAGTTGTACGAGTGACATATGTTATAGGAAATGTGATTTTATGTGTGTGTGTGTGTGTGTGTGTGTATACACGCGTGTTTGAATGACCAGATTATAATGATAAATCCCCATTTCTCTGTCTCCTTGTCCCTTAGTTGTCCTTCTTGATTGTGCTTATGCCCGTACAAGTGAAATTTAAGTGAAAATTACGTACTTTTAATTTGCACGGGAATGTTTGTGGGTGGATATTTTTGTTGTCTACCCATATTTAAATTAGCCTGCCTTTACATGGTACGCTTGGAGTCCCCCTCAGTGTCAATAAGTAAGGGTTAATACCGGATGACTTTTAGCCCAGCCTGGGTTGCACGGAGGGGGGTCTGCGACATCCTCGGGCACCGCCCCGAGCGCATTCAGGTGTGACTTGGCAGCCATTGAGAGTGCAGAAGGTGTGTCATGGCTCGCCGAACACGACGGTATTAACAGCCAGCTGTACATTCGGCACGCTGCAAACGCCAAGTCGTACTAATGCTCTAGGAATGTCAGAAATGAAACCTAATTATGGCGTCACATCCATGTCGAAACTCGAGGGGCAATGAAACAGAGTGGAAAATATAAACCTGCAAGTTGTAACATTTCACCTGCGTAAATATTCCACATGCGAAGGACAAATATGAAACTCGCAAGCGCAGAAAGAATTGTGTGCGCCTGTCGTAATATAGTGCTCAAACTCCTTTTTTCTTTCTCGAATGTTTATTTGCTTTTTCGATTTGATACGCATCCTTGTGTGCCAAGTGGATCATCTTCGCCTGCTCTGCTGGAGAGAAATTTTTGTTTTAACGTGGAGGTGGTTTTGTCGCTTTGGGGCCGGGCAATGGAGATCTGTTGGTGAATGCTATTGGTTGACGGCTCCTGGATTTTGTCCATCGCTAAATTCTAACGCTACTGTCATGTCCATATCGAATCAAATAGTTAACTATCCAAAGCACAAAACATTCCAAACGATTCATAATCAAACCTGAACCTGGTTTGCCACGTAACAAATTAATTTCAATGTGAAGAACAGCAGCATCAGTCAGTGCATGGAGTGTTAATAGCTGACTGCTCTTATTATCTTGTATTAATTAACAAAAAGGGGAAAAAGGCGCTTAATGGGAGCTGACTCGCATTGTTCGTGTAAAACGGACGACTCGTTCTTGAGCACTAGCGAGTGAAGAGGAATGGTAGCTACTGGTAGCTAGGTTTAAACCATGCTTTATCCATCTTCAACTAATAATTTAATATTGAAGCCTAACTCTTCATGAGCATGCCGTCAGTCACGAAACCAGAAGCCTGTAGCCAATAGTATTCACTCACCGAATGGCCACGAGCCCAGCCCGCAAACTGTCAACTCGCTGTCAACTGTCACTGAAGGTGATCTGCTTGGCATGTGAGGATGTCGGTCAAATCAAGAAGGAAACAAAGGCAAGGAACTAAAGACCGATTGAGCCACGATATTATGACACGTGCAAGTAATTCTTCGTTCTGTGCTCACGAGTTTCGTTTTTGTGGTTGTGAGTTGGATGCTTATGCCCAGTGTGAAAACTTCGTCTTTCATCTTGTTTTATCGCCCTGACACAGATGCGACGCCATTCCCAGTCATTTCGTGTTGTATTTAGAATGAGTGCGATGTCCAGCCAATAAGAATGCTGGCTGAGTGTCATGTGATCTCTGCAGGTCACTCGTCCCTCTTCCCCATGGAGGACAGCTTCGGCGATGACGAGCGTGGAGATCAGGGCCTGCCTGGGCTGGGATCTCCTCACTGCTTCCCCCACCAGAATGGCGAGCGGGTCGAGCGTTATTCCCGCAAGGTGTTTGTTGGCGGCCTTCCTCCTGACATAGATGAAGGTAAAAAAAAAAAAAACTGTATGCACAGGATTAAACACTGTTACATTAAATACTTGCCTCACAGCTCTAAGATGTGGAGTAGGGATTCGAACCCCCACTTGCACTTAAGTGAAGTGCCATCTCTGCATTGCCTGTAGTGTTTCTGTGTCCACTAAGACAGCCTGCTTTGACTCCTCCAAATCCTCCCTTCGTTGACCTCCCCCCCACCAAGATGTGAAAACGCTTTCCCTTTCCCAAAAGTCATTTTACTCCATTTTTGCTCATTGCATTGGTAAGATTTTAATAGCCGGCGAACATTCCAGATGTCCTGCGCGGGGCGCCTCATAGAAACATGGAATGTGTAAAAATGTAGTTTATCGATCCGCTTCTTCTGCTGTCCCTGCTGTGGTGAGAGTGTTGTCACACCTCTAAGGGAGTGAAAAGAGCATATCACCTCAGAGAGCAGCAGACGGACAAAATGGAGGGAAAAGTAGGTCAGTCAGAACGTGAATAGATGATCTTGTAAGTGCTTGGTGCCTTGAACACTCAGGCACCCGGCGCAGGACACCATTTTGGGCCGTAGTCCCGCGCGGCTGCCGGGCCTGGCCGCGCGGACCTGCGTTATTAGCCCTTTTCCGCAAGGCGTTCGCCCCGCATTCCGGCGCAATCCGCCGTTGTGGTAATCACCCTAGGAAAATGCCTATATAAAGACGATAAATAAAAAATGACTGAAGATGCTGCACGGCCCGCACGCGGTGATGTTTTATCGACGTGCCGGCGGACGGCGCTGCCTCTTTCAGATGAGATCACCGCCAGCTTCCGGCGTTTCGGACACCTGTTCGTCGACTGGCCTCACAAAGCGGAGAGCAAGTCGTACTTTCCCCCTAAAGGTGAGTGCGTGCGTGCCTGGGTGACGGTGGCCATCTTGCAGCGCCATGTATGTTGACCACTTCCTCGTACCGCATCCCCCCCCCCCCAGGTTACGCCTTCCTGCTGTTCCAAGATGAGAGCTCGGTCCAGGCCCTGATCGATGCTTGCATCGAGGAGGACGGCAAGCTCTACCTGTGTGTGTCCAGCCCCACCATCAAGGACAAGCCGGTAAACGCCCCTCATTCAGCTGCCGGGAGTCTGCCCTCCGCCTCTGGGGGGGG
>JAODUD010000048.1:4830455-4856281 GCA_026784285.1 Stomatorhinus walkeri | reverse complement strand
AAATCTCTCCCCCCCCCCCCCCACTCCCCTAAACATGGCAATCGATGGGAAACAGATTCGCAACAGTTAGGTTCTCGCCAGTGCTTTCCCCCTGATTTCCGTTAGAGGTTTGCGATATTACAGAATGACTGGAACGTAGAGTAACTGGGTCAGAAGCCAAATGCTATAGGAGGAAGGTTCTCTGGCCCGTGCTCATGTCAGAGGAGGAGCAATCGGTACCACGAGCAAGCGCACGACACAGTGGGGCACGCTGAACGAGATGAGAGCATCTTTCTCCTCAGAAGCGACACTGAAAGCCTGACTATGTTTTTGTATCACCTGTGTCAATGCAGCTAATGCATGTTTATAGTCTAGCTAGTATATAGCATGCCGTCTGCTGCAATTTGTGCTTCAGGTTGCTCATTCAGACCAAGACTGAAACAGAGGTAATATCTAGACGCTTTAAGGAACTCCAGCCAAAGATGGTTGTTGCGCTGTGATTAATACTGTAACGTATTCCTATTGTCGTCAAAATATATTTTGTTGAATTTTTATGGTTTATCCTAAGATGAGACAGGCTCCAGCAAACCAAAGATTGGCCTCGAAATTAATTGAGCACAGTTAATGTCCAGAAACGCCGCAGACAGACGTCTTTCTGTAGGTCGGTCCACTCATTTCCAAAGGTCAAAATGGAGACGTTTTGTTTGGAGATAATCGGAAAACAAACGCTTACAGTAGTTGTAGATTATTTACAGATGTACTGTATCTGGATCTGCTAACATGTAACTTGTCAGGGATTTTAGCGCTGAAATAAAACTTAATATACTAGTGAGAACTTACCCTCGTGTTGACTTGATGGCGTTCAGCCGCACCGGGTCTCCCGTGACATCGTCACGTGGACACGGTGGCTGAACACTTTAGTAGTTTAACACTTTTTGAAGAATTTGCTGTTTATGAGATGAAAAAGTGATTATTTTATACATGGCCTGCTGATTTTTTGGTACAGTGTTTTCTAGCAAAATTATTTTGTCATGCACATGTAAACATTTATTATGCACTACTTTTCTAAATCTTTTTTTCCAACAGTCATTTTAGGCACATTTTTCACTAACGGGGAAAACTCCTTTTTGCGATACCTCAATTTTTCACGTTGTGAAAGGTAGCTTTTGTACTTTTGTTACTGAAAGATCTACATTTATGGTAAATTTCATTTAAAAGAAAGAGTGGTTTTAATATATTTTATTTTCTATTATGCTTTTTATACATTTCAGTGCTGAGGCGTGTGATCTGGTGTCAGTATGACTTCGGTTCTGCAGAGGAAAGAGCAAACGTGTATTCCGATCTTTTACACAAGACGTTTCTGAACAAGCGGGGAATTAAATTTAAAAAAAAAAAAAAGTGCATCTTAGAGCATGACAACGAGCTACTACACGAAATTTAATGTCAAACTAATCTTCAGCAGCTGTCAGTTTTAGATGGACGCAAGTGTGATTTATTTTATTTATCCTCCCTCAAAAATAGCTGGAGTTACTATAAGAATGCAAATTTGGTTCGTGTTAGGCTGTCGCGTATCAGAGGAATGGATGTTAGGTGTTTAGATATTTCAGCATTTTAAAATATATATTCTTGAACTGCCAATTAGCTCCTATTGTAATCCTTAGCATGCATGATTAAAATGAAATAATTACAGAAATAAGCTTAATAAGCTGAAATTAATTGTTGTGATTGTGTACCAGACATGTTTCTAAATGTTTTAATTTATTAAGGAATCCGCCCCCATACCCCTCCCAATGTGTTAATCTCTTTGCCTTCACCATACACAGCCCCTCTGCAGGACTTGTAGAGAACTCTAAATCAATTTTACAGTGCAGGACTTTAGAATCTTGTAGGACACTGTCAAAAAGACTTGATCACTCATACACCTTTCTTTCTGGGTACTGAACCTTTAGAGAAAGGGCACTTTAAGACTTGAATGTGGTAAATGTTGCAAGTTAACTTCAAGTTGTTATGTGCAATACTTTTTATTTGAAGTTTTTTTTTTCCTCCTCTAGATAGAGTCCTTTGCAATGTAATTCTTTAATGCCATTTTTAATTGCAGACATTTAAAGAAGATGTTAATGTTTTTCACAGTCATTTTCTACTGTTGTAACCCTTTTCATGCTAGTGTTTGTAAAAATGGAAAAAAAAAATTCAAAACTATTTGTACTAATATAAATAATTGAAGTTATTTTTAAAAGTTTAGGTTTTTGTGCTCTTGCTTATTTTATTTCAAGCTACTGTGATTGATTGCATTGTAATTATATCAATGTATTTAGCAGTTTATTGGTATATTTTTAATTGGAATGTAATTATTTTTTATAATTTGATCAGATTTGTGTTATATTTTTGAGGTGAAGCTTTTAATATGTTAAAGTGTCTAGTTTTTACTAATTTCTATATTGTGCTACCACAACATATGGTTCACATTTTCAGAAGGAAAAAAAGATTAAATATTTGTTAATGATGTTACTTAATAGCTAAATTTCATTAGTTTTTAACTGTGTATGGGAAGGTTATTTATTAATAGCATTTTTACTTAAGATATCACATTAATTTTGTCATTTTACATTTATAAGTTTGTATTTTTGTATTTTGTTTCTAATTAAGTTATGTCATACAAATGTCCATATTTTTAGGGGTTGGTCTGTAGAAGTGCTAGTGAAATGACGAAATCTAATGTTATTTAATTGTTTGCAGCCAACTATTTATAACAGTATGCATCATTTTTAAATATTTGTAATGTGAAATGTTGAATGAATAAAAGTTAACTGTGACAACATGGTGCAGCTGGACTCACTTCCTGTAGTGTGTCCCTGCCGATTTCCCCCACCCCACACATACATACATACATACATTGGTCTTAGCTATCTTTTTAGTTACTTACAATAATAACATTATTTGTGTTTGAATCTCAACAGATACTGGTAACTGTCAACAGAATTCCGAAAATGATTGTTAGAGATCAAAACACAAAATCATGTCCCATCCAGAAAGTGTAAGAAGCCCAGCGTTCTCTATTGTATAAAATCGGTTTTTATCCTTAGTGAAACACTTTAACCATCTTTCGATATGAATACTGCAGTTACTTGCAATAAAACAAATTTTAGCGCCCTCCTCTGGCAGGATCGTAGTTAACGTATCGGTCTATGTTTTAATAATGGTTCTCAACCTTGGTCTTGACAGCCAACAGTCTGCATGGTTTTACTATACTGAAGCACTTAGGCCTTTGACTAAATTAGTTATGGTACTTCATCCAATTTTACGACCTTGTATTGAAATGGTTAGTTCTTACACACCTGAGTAAACCTGGATGTACTTATACTCACCAGGATCAAGGTGAAGGACCAATGAAATTATTTAATTGAAATCGTTATCAAAAATATACACGGGTGTACGTTTAACTGGCATTATATATTTACCGTTAAAGTCAATTTTTGTCAATTTCTAGAAGAGCGAAAATGCTCTTGTGTAATTAGATGATGATTAAACAGGTGTTTTGTGTTAACTGATTGAGTGGTAACAGCTGAATTTGCGATTTAAGAGCATACATTTAAAATTTTTTAGAATATAACTTACCAGAAACAATATTCCTCAAAAACAATTCAAAGTTTAGATGTTGCGCCAAGTGGATGCAGGCTTTTGTAAATTGAACTAACATAATTGTAGGTTTTCAAAATCCAGTGTTTGTGTGTATAAGTACAATTATAAGAAAACCGGGTGTCAGATGCGGTGAGATCTTTCGTGGTGGTAATAATCAGTCATAAACCGTAGAAATAAACCAGTCGGCCTAATGCGTTTGCGTGCAACACAACAAATGTGGACATCTACTAATACATGACAAGCACAGTTACAGCGTATTCCATGCTATTTGCTTAGTGCGCGAATTGCGCCCGGCACGTCTCAAGTCAAGGGCGTCACGCTTGTGGCCGGCAGGTGGCGATCAAGACAAGCTAACGACCGGCGGGGGCTGCATATTGCGGACCCCTGCTGAGCTCCTCCTAGCGGCTTTGGAAGCGAAGTGTAACCACGGGCAGTCTTCGCATGGGCTTGTTCTGCGGGAGCCCTCAGCATCTGCAGGCTTGGTCGCCACTCGAGATCGCCGAGCTACTCTTCGCTGGTCTTTGAAATATAATCGCGATTGCTAATCACTGCAACGCAGTTCGTAACGCGGTTCCACGGTTTCATCAGTAAAACGCAGCCCAGCTGCAATAATAGACCGTCTGAAGGAATCGCTGCGAACAATAGAGTCAGCGTCAGTAAGTATGCCTGATTATGTTCTGCTGTGTGATTTGAAGGGACGCAGCGATGGAATTGTGGCTTTGGACTGCTCTATTTGCATTTCAATATTCTATTTATTTATAGTAATCGGTAAACTAGTTAATTAGTCGGTTATAGCATTTCAGCATACTGTGGGGAAAGTACAATTTTCTAATTGCTCTCTAATATCAGTTGATACCTTAAGTTACCTTAACTTTCACGATTTTCCCAAGACGACTACGATAATCTGAGTAAAAAAAGGTCACTTAACACCTTTTCTACTTTATCTACTGTTTATTAATCTGTGGATTAATATTAATATTTGGTTATTTGTTTTTTTCAAGAGTGAATAGTGAAATACCGGGATTTTTAGAAGATGGTTAAACTGGGAATTAATTTACAAGACAAAGGCAGCAAACCGGCTAGCGCGGAGGATGGATTTCAGACTGTGCCGCTCATCACGCCCCTGGACGTGAACCATCTACAATACCCGGCGCCAGATAAGGTACGCGCCGGCTGTCTGGCCGTTAAACCAACAGCCGTGTCATTATCTTAATGACAAAGCTATGAACTGCACATCTTCATCAGTCCTACAATACGTCTGTCTCTAATACTGCCGGTCATTGTTGAAAGTGAACGAAGCGGAGCGGACTCCAATATATTTATAATTTAAGTTACACATGTTTAAACGGCGACGCGCCTCATGTGCGCGCACCCTGCTCCACGAATCACCAAACAATAGACAACAGATCGGCCTTAATTACATTTTTTTTTTCTAGAATCCGTAAATATATGCAGGATTACCCACAGCTATTGACATATGCCGTTGGACAATCTGCATATGTAAAGACAGTTCATTTTGATTACTACAGCGTCTGCTCTTGGTAAACAAGGCAGGAGAGCAAAGAATTATACGTGTACCTCACTGTTATTCTCCAATGTTAACTGTTATTAGGGCTACATTTAGACAACTTATAGTATTACATTTAGTATTAAATTATATGTATTGTATAATATTACACAATATTCACTGTGTATTACTTTGAACTAGCTTAAATAAAATTGTATTAGAATACGTGAAAAATGTTTTTTTTTAACCTCGTGTCAAGCACAGCATCGATATGAGAAGATCATTACGGTAATTGTCATGGGAAGCGGTGTTATTTGAAGATGCGTCATTATTTAATTTCTGGGTTTACAGACTTCCTGAGAAATGCCAGGCTGTGTCAGGGGAGCCTGTCTGTTTGCCGGTAATAACCTCCGTACTTAGGCGGCAGTAGCCTGTATGGATGCGTGAAGCGCCGCTTGCGCTCTTAATACGATCGTGCGTTGCACGCTTCCTTCCCAGAGCCCGACGGAAACGGTCTGAGTTGCTCTTAGCTTGGACGCCAGCGGCTTGTTTGCTAGACTCGGGGTCCGTTTCCTACATTTTATCTGATGGGACCAGCGGCAGGCGCAGGTTAGAGGGTAATGAGGCTGTAATGGAAGAATCATCATTGTCTCACAGGGGATGTTTAAACCCCAAAGGATAATGCAATGCATTGTTTAAAATTTGCGTCGGGTTAATAAAGCAATAAATAAATGACAATCGATTTTTGCTTTTCAAGACCAGAACAACAAAGGCAAACGTTAAATCGATCTTGGAAATAATGCTGCTGTTGTAAATAAACTGCATTTCGTGACTACTGTCCCGGTTGAAGTATTTATAAATACTTGCAAAACCATAGAATTGAACAGGGCTCTGGAATGGAATTTTCGTACAATACACGAAAGAACCTACAATGCTTTAATAATGATTTTATTCTATAACTAATTTACCGCAGCCATTATTACGGGGCTGGAAAAGGTGTTTTGACGTGTAAATAGGGTGTTCGTGGACCGAGCTGAAAAAAAAATTTGGGACATACTTCAAATTTAGGAAAAATAATGATTATTGGCACCTTTGGAGATCGCCATTAGTGTCATATTCTGTGATATTGGAGTGCAGATTAAGAAGCGGAGATTAAATTTCTGGAAGTGGGATACATTCCCCAGACAAAAGGAGTATCCATTAAAGACGGTGCAGCAGAGAGGGTCTGGTGACGACACGCTTCCCCGCTTCAACACAAGTTGTCCCGAAAAAAAGCCGTTATCCTTAAGACTGCCTGACAAATTGACGAGTGTATTCTAGTACAAATTGTACGTTTTCTTTAGTATTAACAACAAGGGTACAGAAAGTAAGACCCTCCTTACGCTTGTCAGGGCGAAAAGTGCGCGAGCTAGGGTGTGTTGGGTCATTATATTATTTGGATTGAAGTAGGAGGAATTAATGAATTTTAAACATCAAGGCAGCCTCTAGGCCTGAGTACTGTTTGCATTAAAAGAGACCTAAAAATGATGCAATCAGAGATCAATGAAGTTGGCTTTACGTCTTCAGACATTTTGGTCAGTACTGCCTAATAATGTAATACTAGACAGCCTTCCACAGGGACATCCACAGGAAAGAGGGAAAAAAAAGATTATTGATCCCATTTTGCGGGTTTAAATTGCTTTCAATGAAAATTATATTATATATGAGTATTTTCCACCAGTTTCCGTAGTAACCCTTTACACGGGCAGGCGTGTTTACGAGTAACCAAGGCAACATTTAGGGTAGAAAGTAGGCCAAGGTGCATAATTTGTTTAATTTGGTGGCTTTTACAGTTTCAGGTCAGTCATGTGTCATTTTCCTCCCATAATGCATTTGCATGGTAATTTGCATAATTAGTTTTTGATTTATTAGGTTATTTACTGAAAAAGATTATACTTAGTGTTCAGACCTCAACTTATGTTAAGTAGAATGAATTCATGGAATCCCAGTGGGTGGTGTGTGCTTCACTGGGTTAGAACAACTTGCCTCTGTGAGGAGTCGCCGGTTCAAATCCCAGCCTTGGCGGATTTCACCATTGGAATACTAAGCAAAGTTCTTAATCTCCAGTTGCTCCCAGGATTGGCTGACACTGCTCTCAGTTGCATGTTACTCAGGACAAATGCATCTGCTCGACTAGTAAAATATAACCAAAACGCTATGCGCCTGTTTGGTGAGCCTGTAAATGGGTGAATCTGCATGGCTACAGTTATAGAGATACAGCCAGGCTTGGTTTGCATTTTGCAAACAGCGATGAGCTGTACTCAGACAAATAAGCACAAAATTTAATGGTAATTCGCTGGTGAAAGGATTTATGATATATAGACAAAACATTCTCAAGTCCAAGTTGGAGAAGAAACATTATCCTTTACTATGAACCGTTTATTTGCCCTGTATAATGGAGAAATTGGAAAGTAACAGACAAATGAATCTGACAAGTGGTATGTGAATTAAGAACGTTTCTGTCTGTCCCAAATAATAGTTTTAGCTGCGTACTTGTTTGGTTACACTACTTAAGAGAAATGTCTAAGTAATGTATTTGTAAGAACAAAAAAAAAATGTGTGAAATGTATTCTAAGGTGTGAAATGTATGTTTTCCTAGTTTCACTTCTGAGTAAGTTCTGTGCCAGCGGTAACCAGGCTGATCCTGGGGACGGCTGTGTCAGCGATTGTCTAGGGCAGTATCTTCTGAGGGGGACACGAGCTGCGACACCATCTTCCCCCCCAACAATTTTTACCACAAGGCGTCGAACTGCAAATAGTCATATAAATACCGACGTGGAAAACGTTTCCTTCTTATTGCTAATGACAGGGCTTAGTCAGGAAACAGAGTGCATATTAACTCATTACAGCCAGTATAGAAATTCACGGATATGTAAAGGTTTATTTGTCACTTCGTCTTTGGTCTAGGAGTGCGGTTGGCTTGTAGACCATCCCAAACACATGACCTGTAACAGACTCTTGCCGTGCCATTGTGTTCGCCTCCCCTCTAGGTCGTGGTCAAAACCCGAACTGAGTATCAGACTGACCAGAAGAATAAAGGCAAGCGGAAGCTTCCGAAGGTGGAGGAACTCACCATAAGCTTCACCGATAGCGTGTCAGAAAGACTTAAGGTAGGACTACGCCGCAACTGTGGCGTTTATTTGGAAACTTGGCTCTAAGCAATATTTAAACTTGCATATCTTGCTGGACCTATCAGATTGTAGAGGATGTATGTCCCAGCAACTAGAGGAGGTGAGACCAAGATATCTGATTGGTTGGTCCTGCTTTCTCTAGTTGCTTGGATACACCTCTTTTACAATTTGATTGGGTTAGAGAGATAACCAATCTAATCATTTTTCATTCTGTCCTCATGTTTGCGTATGTAAAACTCCAATGAGCCAACTGACTAATCTGTACTGATTTTTGTATGCTCATATTTAAATCTATTTAATTTTATTTCTATTTTTAAAATTTAATGTATGCTCTATGTTGTTTGTAAATATATTCAACAATATCAAGACAAATTCCTAACACATGCAAGTGAACTTGGTCAATAAAGTGAATTCTGTTTCTGATTTAAGTATGTGTGTCCACATTTACGTTTTGCACTGATGGCGTGAAGTTCATCACCACTATTTTAAGGCTCTGCTTCTGAGTAAATGTTGATTGCGTAGTACTTCTGCCGGTGGATCAAAGTGGTAATCGATAATAATGAGTCGTGCTCAATTTTTACGATCAAATTAAACTATAGTGGTATAAATTTCCCTCTATCTGCGCATATATAACTCGTATGAGAAAATGCAGGAATGATTGGGAGTGAGTTGACGGCAATTGTGAAATGGCACAAAATCAAGGAACATGAGATTTCAGTAGGCTGACAGTATTGCTGGATTTCTGTAATGTCTAATGTCTGATAAACCTAACAGTGTGATGGTGACTAGTTAATTGCTATGAAATAATGAACAGAAAACCTAAGTCAATCTTAGGCATCTCATTTGTAGCCATACTGCGATGTTTTTTTTTTTTTTTTTTTTTACAGCTCAGTATCTATTTGGTGACAGTTGTAAATTCATGTGATTCTTTTTTTTTTTGTGAAGACTTGTCTGCATACTCTACCTTCAGTATATGATTTGCTTTAGACCTATGCACCGTTTCGTTTATGTACCCAGCATGGTCTTGTGTGTTCATTCCATGGATACATAAAACGTTCCATCTGACGCCAACCGACGCGAGAGGTCAGCATGTTAGCAAAGAAAAAATGAAAGGAAAATGAAAGAATTGTTTTACACGCAGATGAATGCACGATGTCATTAAGTGTCTTTTTGGCTATTGAATTGAATTTGACACGCACTGCTACACTCTTTGAGAACCTGTTGATTCGACACACGGGATGCACTGCTACAGGAAAATTGCCCTGTAATTACCACTTTATTATGCATTTTAAGTCAATTTAAATGCCATAGGTTACAGATTCAGCTGCCTCATGTAATACTATTCAACTGCTATTTGTTGTGAAAACACTTGCCTTGCATGTTTTATTTCCACAGTGATGTCATAAGGCAATGCGAAGCATCACAATTAAGGTGGACAGCGTGTTAGATGCAATTAAGTTACATTCTCACTCTAGTCTTCTTTATGAAAGCTGAGCGATGAGCAGCATTATGAGGTCATCGCTGGTTACCGTGGTGATGTCATCATGGTTACCATAGCCCTTTTTTCATTTGCCAGTGATAACGTGATTTCTACAGAAGTCAAAAGGGACAGAAAGAGTGAAGTTCAAGATGACCCAACAGGCCTTTTTGCTGATCTAATTGTGTGCACTCGTATTTTGTTTGTCTCATATTTCTTGGCAACAGCTTGGGGGGGGGGTGTCTGTCCCTTTGGCAGGTCAGACAAGATCAATTTCATTTCATTTTGTGGTCTTAAATGATCTAGCATCTTGTCAGTGGAATCAGACAACTCATCCACGGCGTCCCCACAGAAGCTACAAAATTTTTCGTCTTACCAGTCATGGATAGCGCTTGCCTTTTTGTTTCTAATCCCTCCTTTTATTTAGAAGCGCTTGGTTTTTCAAAAATTGTGTTATTGCCTGGTAACTGCAGTAGCTAAGAAGCTGCACAGTAAGACAACCTGGATGTAATTTAACTTTTTTAAAAAGGAGAGCGTATTTCGTGCTTTACACACATGCAGCGTGGCGTTAATTGAGCACACAGTACGCTGCAAATTGTATTTCAGATTGCATTCAGCGAGACAGAAAAAGGAGTATAGAACATGAGAGGCGAAAGCAATTCATTTTTTTTCCATTCATCACCTTCAAAGGGACTTAATGATTTTGCTGTCATAGGACCTAAGACTGTCTGCGGAGCAGCAGAGATGATTTTTGCATTGGCTGTTGGGTTTTCCTCAGTCCACGTTTCATTAAATTAACATCTCAGCTTTAATAGGGCGCTTCAATTTTCCCAGTGACGAGATAAAAACCAATCCTAAAATTAATATAACACAACCTTTGTTTCGAAGGTGTCAATGACAAGTCCATCAAAGTCACAATGATGGGGTGGGGGGATTAGGTTGGGCTAATTTAAAAAAAGAAAGACTTCAAAAAATTGAAAAAAAAAATCAAAATGAACTGAACTCGTATGCAGAATATCCTTCTTGCTTTGTATTCAGTTTCACATTCTCTCTGGAAGTAGCTCAAACGTGAAGAATGGCATGATTAGTGAAGGAATTCTTCGAAATTTGGGGCTTCTTCCAGGCACGAGCGCCTACAAATCTGACATCATCATCTGCAGGTCTCTGAATGGCCCAGATGTTAATCAGGCGCATCTCTATTTCATCACGGAAACAGGCGAGAGTGGAAAAACGACGTTCCTGGAAATGAGCCGCTCTGCTCTCAGGCATGAGCTGGCGGGATCGCGCTGGGGGCGAATCGGCTGCAGTGCTGTGAAATTCTCTCTTGTAAGCCCCCCCCCCCCCACCTTCCGAACCACCGTGGCCCCAGCCATGACGCAGAGCCATGAGAGCAATTAATGGTTATGAGCCCGGCTTCCCAGTGCTCCCAGTGCTCCTCCCAGCCCATCATTAGGAGGAGTAACTGGCTGAGATGCCTAGTAGAATGACGCTCCCCAGTTGCACTGTTTGTTGTTGGGTGCAGTGCATTGTGGGAAATAACGAGTCTGCTATCAGACCCAGACCAAGGAGCTGGTGGTTGCTCTCTCAGCATTACCTCTGCAACACCGGTTGGTTTTAAAATAAGATAGTGGGAGCCCAGCAAGTAACCCTGGCACGGCATCCAGAGCAATAGGTACTCAAGTCTGCGTAAAGTTCACTTAAGGCTCCGCAAGTCTCTGACCTCATTCCGTTGTCTTATGTGGGGTGATTTACATAATTTTCCTAAATAGCCGCATGTTAGTAAGGAGGTCAAGGTCCCCTTGAAGGATTGTGTTGAGCGCCTGTGATTCTGTGCAACTCGGTAGGATGACACAAGGCCCCCAAAACACAACAGTGGGCGTCAGTCCTGATCTCCGCTGCCTTTTGCCTTCACACTAACCAGTGACATAAGGGTTTTTGGAAAGGCAGCCTTCTGCGCTCTCTGAACGTTGGCACTTTTTAAATTACAGCGCATGTGGCCATTGCTTTGAAATCGGTATAATATATAACTGCAAGGATACAGACCAATAAATAATGCAATTAGATAATGATTTTATTAAAGAAATGTATCACAAATATATTATTCAGATGAGCAATAAGCTACGTTGCTCTAGGTTGTGTGAACCTCACTGAAATTATTACCAGTGTTGCCACTATGCGAATGCTGTTATGAATATTGTCACACATTGTCTAAAACAGACTTTCCAGAATGAGGTGTAATTAGAATAAATTTAGAATGTAATTAGAACCAGAAAAATGTCTATATAAACCACAGGGTGGATCGACTGAGCCGTGAGGCTGTCTTGCTGCAGCTATGTTCATATCCTATCTATAGAGCCCGTAGCTCTCCATTAGCGTAAAGTCGACTTGCGTATATCGGGATTTATGCAAAAAAATAACTTGAGATGCATTGAGTTTGCACAAGCGCTAAAGCAGGAAGGTGACATATGCCCATGAGTAAATTTTAATGCGTTCTTTACTACGTTTCTGTTGCAAAATTGAAATACAGATGCAGGACAATATTTCCAATATACCAGTGCACTAGTATGTATTTACCATATATAGATGTGTGTGGCAATTTTTCGCTGTAACAACGCAAATGCGTGTTTTATGTGCATTTGCACTGACATGACGAAGTTAGTGTATTTTAACCTTTATACTACAAAGGAGGTATGATACTTGCGTATAAAGAGTAAAATGCATGGTAATTTCTTCTCAACAGTGTCAAATGCGTAATTGCACACTACTTATGCATCCCTACCAGTACAGCTGTTTGGTATTTGAACACCCGACACCAGTATTCCATTCCCGATCTAACAGTATTTTCTCAGTCTTCTTTTATACCTGATTTGTTTCCCAGTATGTGACCCAAGGTAAGAACTAAACTGACATTTAGGTTCCTGGGGAACGCCCAGCCTCCCCAAACAGCTTACCGGGGGGGGAAGAGTCCCTACCGAAGCTGTAAGGTCTTCTAAAGGGGAGGAAAGGGGAAAGTGACTGTTCGAGCTGGCTTGAGTCCTTCATTGTACATTTGCCTCTTCTGAGTTACCTTTCAGTCGAGAACTGACTTCCTTTCCTCTCAGAAGAGACCACTGGAAGAAGAAGTTCTTTGTCTGGGTACACGCCTGGTGCCAAGTGCCCAGCTGTCAAGCGCAGTAGTGGTGTGATGGATTGGGCCACCCTTTGGGTATAGGTGACTTTCCATTATGTGCTACAGATAATTGTGTTAAAAGCTTCATATGAATTAGGGCACGGATGTTATTGGGGGAGAAGCGGAGTCATTGCTCTGACCTGCAATCACTGACTACTTAACGATATAACATAGGGCTTGCTTTACATTTGCAGGGTGGTGTGTGGTTCATCAGGTTAAGCCTGTGATTGGAAGGTCGTTGGTTTGAATCCCATCCTCGGCATAATAGTCACATGTCAGCTAGGCCCGGAGCAAGGCCCTTAACCCCTCCCCGAAATGGTCCAGGGGTGCCAGCTAAATAGGTGACATAGATGTATGTCATGTGTTTGTCTGACTTGCGGGAGCTTTGCTTGCAAATCTTCTGAGGGCAGAACGAGAAAAATTATTGGTTCAGAGAGCTAACCAATCAGATTGTGGAGGAGGTGGGTCCAAGGATGTGTTGCCAAGACACCTGATTGGTTGGCTCTGCCTCTAGTTGCTTGAACTCACCTCCTCTACAATCTGATTGGTTATCTTTCTGAACAAATAGTTTATCGTTGTGCTCTCAGAACATTTTTGTGTAAGCAAAGCTCCCATGAGTATTTATCAGCTTTCCACTTAGTTTCCTTGTCTGTTACGGTTTCATTAGAGACATTAGAGTTCTTATAAAGTCCCATGTTCTGTATTATAATCCTTGTATCACATAGATGTTCAGAAAGTAGCAAACCTTCATACTACATATGCAACCTTTGTAATATTCAGTATTGTGTGTTATAGCGTATATAGCTATGTGAGTGTATTTCTTTGAATGAATGTGCAGTAGGATATGATGAACACATGTCATTTTGTTGGCTAGTGGGATAGTCAGGTCACCACTTGATGGTGTATAAAAATATATTTGCTGTGGCGCTATAAATGTATTTTTTTTATAATGAAGCTGCTATGTTAGCCTCCGTGAGTTAGCTTAATGACAACAGTATTTGTTCAATGATCCATTGTTTACCCAGGAAGCTAATGTATGTTAGCACTACTAATCATCCCACGGCACTGTTTGCCGGACCTAATTTGCCTAATCAAATTTGTCAGATTTAGTTTGCTTTCGGCGGGACGTAGTTTGTATTAAGCTCGACATCGAAATTTTTTTTTATGAGATCCTTTGCCACATCTGATTTGTTGCAATAAAACAAAATAATCTTTAAAAGCCTTGGTTTGTCCTTCAACAGTCATGAGGATCCGAATGGGGCTGCATTCCGAGCACAGTGTCAGCCTCTCAAGTGCAAAGCACAGGAACAGGAAGGCAGACCTGTCCAGCATTTCAAGCACTATAACAAAATTGAATACGAACCAGCCACAGGGAAATCTACAGAGCCAGACTCACAAGCTTCTTTTTTTCTTTATTGAATATTGTCCCCACTACAAATTTCTGTAAATCCCTCATTGTGTCCTGCATGAATTTTTATAAAAATCCTCTTTGGGGAAAATAATATATTATATGGAGCGATCCATGAGCACTGGATACAATCCTTTCGAGGGATTACTGTCTGACACCGGCGGATAAAACTGGCGTCGGAATTGACTGGCGGCCTTCAGGTATGACGGAAGGATCACGTGATGAACCGTTGAAGCGGAAGCCTGCTGTCACTTGTCACTATGACAACATTCATATGTACAAACGATGGAGCTGCTGGAGTCTTTTTTTCTGTATCTGAGCACGGAAAGACGTAAAGGAGTTGAGGGACAAGGCAGCTCATCTGTGTTATAAGACAAATCAGAGAAAATTTATCCAAAAGATAACAGAAGAGCCGAGATCTGTATCTCAAAGCAGGATTTCTTGCTTAGCCAGATAACTTGTAGAATTTAAGGTAGTCGGCACTAAATGTAAGTGAACGAAGATGTCCATTTCAACTGGGCTACCTTAAAGGGGCAGTTCACCCTAAAACTGAAAAAAGATATGTTTTATAGGGAATTTGGGGTTATCTATTCATCAAGGTTGTTCTGCTGGCAGTTGCCTAGTTTTGGAAATATTGGTGGTAGAAAAGTCAGGCTTCTCTGGACTGTAATGGGAGTGAATGGAATTCTTTCTGTGGTGATTAAAGTGCCAGACGATGCATTCAACGAATTCAACAGCAACGTCTCTGACCAGAAATCATGACCCACTTAAGATAAGTCTTTGCAGTAAGCAGTTTAATGAAGGAATTATTTTCTTCTGCCGACCTCCACACACCAGTCGTATTACTCCACAGTAGATAGCAGCAGGCTGCTGCTCCTCGTATCTTGATATGATTGGTGTGTGGAGTTCGGCTCATTGTGTGGATAATCTTGAGTAACCAGGTCATAATTTCTGGTAAGAGACATTGCTGTTGGATTTTCCTAATTTAGCTTTTTGGCGCTTCAATCACCACATAAAGAATGTCACCAACTCCCAATATATTTGAGAGAAGCCTGACATTTCGACAGGCAGTTTTTTTTTCCAGTTTTGGCTGGATTGTCCCTTTAAATCCGACTTGTTAGCCAGATAACCAACACATCTGGCTTTGAGGTACAGTGCCTAGAATCACGTTTTTTGGCCAAGTATATACATGCATGCTTGGAATTTGTCTCCAGTTGTCAGTGACCCTCAACAATACAGTACATACACAATTAAGGCAAGATATGACAAAGGATGCACACATTTCAGTTACAATGTACAATGCCCATATATAATGTACATGGGCATTTCAGTTACAATATATACAATGTACATATGTGGTTTTTATATATATATATATATATAAAGTGCATGTCAGTACAATATACAATTATTGTATGAAATGTACAAAATAATTGAGCATGTACAATGAGTTATTTACCATGGGGGTTAGAGTGCATCTGTATCATAATCCTACCTACTTGCATGATCTGTATTTATATATTTTTTAGTGGGATGATGCACGGGAGATTCTGAGAGAAGGCCTTGTCCTTCTGAGCATCAATCCATCAAGCATGACTGCAGGGTGGCTCAGTGACAGCTACAGGCATGTGGAATGCCATGCCAAATCCACCCCCGCAGTATTGGGGAGGTAGAGAAATGGGTGGAGGCAGATGGGTGGGTGAAAAAGCACAAACTCGCAGTGTTTTCCGTCAGGCCATCTGGGTCGATTTCCACCATGTTTTGTTCCATCCATTCGGCATCATTTGTTGCCGTGTATTTTTTGATCATTCCTGTGGAATCCTCTGTGCCTTTGGTTACTAAGACGGCTAGTGTTTAGCTGCTCTCAGTCTGTTTTTCATCTTATCTTCAAAAGCCTCCACGTCCGCATTAGTAATAGAACCGTTCCTTCTTTCAATTAAACTTCGAATGTTCCACTTAAGGAGGACCAGTAACGTGGGAGTCCATTTCAGCTATTTGTTGTCTCTGATCCAGTTATTAAGCGTTGTAGATGCAGATCAGGCCTCCATTGTCCACAGGGTCCTACAGTGTATTGTTTTTTCAGTTTGTACTGTAACTTCTGAAACAGTTTGTAAATTGAAGGACGAGTGCAACCAGATATGCATAAAAATATAAGCCATGGAAACAATTGAACAAACAATTCAATATGCTTGCTTGGGGGTGTGCAATCCTAAAATTACACACAAAAGTTGGTAATATTCTTGCTGTTTTGTGGAGCAAGGCCTCTGTTTAATTTAGCAGAGGACTGAAGGGAGCTGCAATCCTACTTAGAAACTGCTTTTTTTTTACCCCTCAGTTAATATACAATTTATTTTACACGAATGCATGATGGTACTTTCACCTTCAGATATTGGAATTAAGTGCTTAAATTCTCAGCATACTTATTTTACAGCCTTTCGTGCATGTGGTCAGATTGTAGATCTGCTCTTAGTTATATTTTGGTTTGCTTTCATATCTTGATGCATATGTTAGTGCACACTCTGATCCTTCTTGGTAGTTATATGCAAATGATATATATATATATATAATCTGTCACTCACACACACACACACACACACACACACAGTCGTTTGATCTTGATGTTAGTGTAAAACTATATTATGTCCTTCATAGTGTCTTTTCCATTTCAAAACCTTATCTAATGACACCCCAGCAACCATCCATCACCTCGTTGAGTTATTTAACAAATTAAATTAATTTAGCTGGCGTTGAAATTTCATAAATGTGTGGAATGACTGGGGTGCCTTTTAGGAGAGACTTGGAACTTAAGTGGTGTTCATCTAAACCATCCGGCAAGATATCAGTGACTTTTTGGAGAACAGAAGAGATTCTCACGTTACTCTAATTTGGATATGTTCAGATGTTAATTTATGTTTTTGTTAACACTTTCGATGAATGTCATGTGTATGAGAATCTACAAACACAATCCTAACACATTATAATGCATTCATAAAGCTATAAATATTAATAAAATGGAAAACGCATTATAGCCATGTTTATGATGCATTACAAATCTTTTATAATGTATCATAGATTCTTATACCAACCATTATAATGCATTACGAAGGTATCTGTAGTGCATTTTAGATAACTTTACATAAGCAGTATAATCAACACTATAATGCCTTATGACTGTCAATAGAAGATGCTGTAATGCTTCATTAATTCTTACATTAACCATTATAATGCATTATGAAGGTTTTATAGGTTTATTTATAGTGCATTATAAATCACAGCTTCAAGGAAAGTGTTTGAAAGTGTTTTTTTTTTCTATGCAAATATACACTTCATGCCCAGATAAACAGTATTGAATGTTTTCTTTCACTGCCTTAGATTTTTGCACAGTACTGTGAACATGCAGTATATACTGTATTTCCACATATGGGGCCGTCATGGTGACTGAATGGGCTATTTCTCTGTCCTGATTGGCTGTGCCTGTAGCTCTTCCTGTGTGTTTTGTTCGTCTTCTGTCATTAGGTGACATAGTGTCTGCATGCCCCTGGTGTGGCCCTGAGATGGGCCGGTATTGAGCTGAGATGCTTGTTTAACTCAGTAAAAGTAATTTATTGGTCTTATAACAAAAATCAGCACTATATTTGTTTACAAAATGATATATATCACTTTAGAAACAAGCAGTAGTTTTAAGTAAAACATTTGCTTTAAGTAGTAATAAATTGAAACCCAAATTATAGTTCTAAAAAGGAGTTGTTCTGAGTGAAAAAGTTCATTGACAAGTATTATACCACAGGTAGTGCCTACCAAGAAATCCTGATTGGAAAAGAGGCATTCTATGAGTGCTGTTATACCCACACTCGGACATTTCGCATCAGCTGTATCACTCCGCTTCACATATAACTCATTTCCTCCAACAGGGAACCGGTGCTGGGCTGGTTCTCACTTGGCTTTTGAGAACCTGCCTGCGTTTCCACCGGTTTAAAAATTGAACATAGCGGAAGGAGAGTAAATTAAAGGTTCATTTGTATGCCGTTTTGATGGATTTATTTTGATCCGTTTCGGATTTTAAGTTTTTATAAGCCGCAGAAATGAAAAAAATGTTTTAAAAGTATGTCTCCTAGCACTATGCCTGTATCTGCTTTTTCCTCCGTAAAAGCTCCCCCATTTGTGTGTGAGTTTATTCTCGCTCGCTGTTTAGCGCTGTCCTTTTAAGGAATACTCAATAAAAACCTATGCAAATAACTGAACTTTGCAGTCAGCCTGATGAGCACTTCGCCGCTCAGGCGCCAAAAAATTGTATTTATTAGACCTGCGCCATGGTTTTAATTTGCAATGCAAAATTATTCCGCTAATAAACCAGCTAGTTGTTTCACTGCTGGCACCTGCGATGTTAGTCGAAACTATATCAGTTATAGAGTGAATTTTCTGGGTTTGAACGCAATAGCCTGTCCCACTTTCGCTGACGTTACGGGAACTATTTTTCTTTGCTTAGGCCCGTAAATGTTTAAATGAATAAATGAAATATGCTGTAACTCATTACTGTTACCTTATAAATGCTACCCGATGAACTGTTGCATAAAAGCAGTAACACACTCGAAGTCATGCGGTTACACTAAAAATATATCGCGGCTGTGATATATTGGAGTACAACCGCAATACTTCTTGTATATTATTTCTTAACTATTGAGTGCTTTTTAATTAGTAACACCTTTGCAAAAACATAAAATATCAGACACTGGTGTTTAGTATCCCCTTGGAAGCCATTGACTACAGTTGCAAATAATAGCAAAATGGCAAGAACAGAACTGAACGGCTCAAAAAATTGACACTTAATGAAAAGAAAACGTCTGTGCATAAGATAGGCCTATGTGAATATATGTTAAACACTGCTCGTCAGTGGACTTTAGTTACGAAACCAATAAATTTGCAACATTTTTATAAAATTAAGCAAGCATCCTAAGACTTCCTGTGAGCGCTGTGTGTCAGATTTGATTACTATTCCCTTCCATATCTTCTCTTCCTAACCAGTACAATTTTAAGCAAATATGAATGAGGGATTATTAGAAGTGACATCCAAGGCTTGTTATTTTCATCACACAGCTTGCAGGGTTCTGATCTGAAAGCTAACAGACTTTCAGAATCCTTTCATTCTTCTTCAAAGAAATTTTGTTTTATATATCGAAGTCTTGAAAGATGAATTGACAGGAAGGGATTTGCGGAGATGAATGCTACAGATAATTTCCTTCCGTTTAAACTGTTTTCGCGTGTCTTTTATTCGAATTCTTTGTCTTATTCTCAAGATACAAAATTATGCATAGAAAGGACTGGAACTAACATGACGCCATCAACAACAACGTTATAAAAATACAATGGCAAAAATACTAAGTAGTGCTTCATAATACTGAAAGCAACACTAAACTTATTATGGTTGTTGTTGCTAATGCTCAGTGGTATTATTGTCAATGCAATGAAGTTCAGCAAGTGATCTCATCCTTTAAACAGAAAAATCTCTTTTAAACAATAAATCGTCAGTGAATGTATGAATTGTAACATGCCACCCTGGACGATGACATCTGGTGAGGCGGGGCATACCGCTGTCATGATTGGCTGTCACCAAGGTGTCCAAGACCTGCTGTTCTCCTCCCCGCTGTTCTGATTGGGCACGCATCACAAGGGAGAATATAGACTGAGAGATGTGGTAGACTGCATGTAGACCACCTAGCAGGGACATTGCTGCCAGGACAATCCCATTGAGCCTGACACTATGTGGCAGAAGATCAAAAATTACGAAGAAGAGCGAAACAGCTGCATGTGTGTCATTATAGACAATGTATCAGTGATAAACTGGAAGTTTTAAAATCAAACAAACTGAATGATCAACTTTACCTCTTCAAGATACTAAAAATGATTATGTGGGTACATAGTATCCAGCAGTCCCCACAATTAACAAGATGTTACTCAGCAGTACTTTATTTAATAAGTACTTGTTGTCAGGATCTGACAGTCATTATCAATACTGTTGATGCTATGCAATTCAGTTCGATTTGTTTTTTATAAAGCGCCTTTCACAACAGTCTCGCCCCAAGGCACTTTACATGGGTGTAATGCATCCCTACATCATTTATAAAGAATAATTGAAAAACAGGGAAAAGGTAAGATGAATAGAAGAAAACGTTCCAAAATTCCAACCTCTGGGGGTCCAAGGGCAACTGGCTGCCCCCCCCATGCATGCTAACATTATAGGAAAAGCAAAGAGTGGGCCTTCTTGCAAAAGGCAAGGTATAGACTGTGGTCAAGATGTAATTCTATATAATTGACTTAAGCTGTTGACTCATTGTTCTTCAGGTCACCATCCTCATTGTGTTGGCCCTGGCGTTCCTGGCCTGCATCGTTTTCCTCGTGGTTTATAAGGCCTTCACCTACGACCCCAGCTGCCCAGATGGTTTTGTGTACAAGGTATGTAGGGTTTACAATCAAAATTATGATCCACCCCCCCCTAGCTATTTCCCACTAACGATAGATCTGTGTAGGATTTCCGAAAGTGCGGCGGAGATTTCGGCGTGAAATACCGAGCTGCGTTTGGAGTGTCTTCACATTTTGATTTTGTATTTCCATGGTGTCATGGATAGGTTTTAAGTACGGTTTGGATCTGCTGAGACTTTTGGCTCGACAGCTGATTTATCCGTAACGCTTAGAGTGACGCCGGGATCAAGGCGATTTCTGCAGCTGTATGTGGCTGGAAATCCGTCATCTTATTTATTTTTTTTTATTTCGTTCTTTCCCAGCATAAGCGCTGTATACCTGCCTCACTGGAGGCTTACTACACCGCGCAGGATCAGAACACCAGGGGGCGCTTCTACACAGTTATTAGTCACTACAGCATGGCGAGGCAGGCTCCTGCCCACTCGGCTACGCCTTGGCTCTCTGCCTCCGCCCAACACAACCCCAAACCGCCAATCAAGGACGGCCAGTGAGTCTCAGCCGGAAAACGACATCTTTCATGCCATGCGTTCGCTGTGGACACATCGCCTGTGAGGACAGCTACCCATCTGCGTAACCTATGTCTTAGTCTTCAATTTATTTATTGTTATCGTTGTTTATAGTTGTTTTGTTTTTGTTAAAGTTGGAACAACTGTTTTTGCAGAAGCATGAACTTAATGTTAAAATGTATAAATAATTGTTTTTTTTTATCCACAGCTGAATATATCTGAGTACCTGTTTCATCTCTGGTTTGCTAGTGGTGGGACTGTAGTAAAAAAAAGTGAAAGGTGGATTGAATTATCTGTCCTTTTTACTAGTGATGGACAAAATGACTCCTCATAAACCATTTGCAGTATTTTTGACATCACTTGATGGTGCTCTTGGTTTGCTTTGTGCCTTTTTTGAACAGAGAGCTCCATCTAGTACAGCAAATGGTTCATCAAGCATCATTTCACCATCACTACCTTTTACTAAATTGCCTGGAGAAATGTCTCTTGTCTAAAAGAGATTTCTTTTTCATTCCACAATGACCACCTGTTCAGGATGGTTTAAGACCAATTAGCCATATATGCCAGCTGGATTAAGTTGTAGATGTAATTTTGAGTATAAGTAATTGAGTTTAGGATGGTTAATAATAATGGCACCTTGATTTGTATGTAATATATGTAAAAACATCTTGGTAGTTTTGTCATGTCCTGTCTTTGCATTGTATATTGTTAGAACTGTACATGTTTCTCTGGAAGTGTGGGATTTGTTTAAAGGTGCCGAAGGAGAAATATTAAACCAGGCACAAAATGCTAGTAATGATGGGTTAGGAGAGCCGAGGGTCCAAACAGTCGGGTTTAACTGAACGCACCTTGTAAACGATCACTTTGCAGGCTCAGTTTCCTTTAGCCAAGTTTAATTAAAAATGATCATTTTAAATGAGTTTACAGCAAACAACTTTCTCAATATGCGTGGTGTCATGTATCCATATTTAGCAGTCTTGAGAGTTTTTAAGCTTGTGTGTCTTTATTACAAATAAAAATAGTGTCCAATGTACCTGTCGGCTGTGTGCCTCTTCAGTCTTGTCTACATTTTTGTTTAATCGGTGAGCAAATCAACAGTTCAATAGTTACTAGTTTCAGGAAGAAATTCGCAATTTTTAAGGTAAATGTTTGACCCAAGGATTAGTGATGGACAAATGAAGCTTCATGAACCATTTGCTGTACTTTCTGACACCACTAGATGGTGCTTTATTGGAAACAGGGTTTGATTCATCCTCCAAAGCAAATCAAGAGCACTATCTAGTGGGGCAAAAAAATACAGAAAATGGTTCATGACGTTTCATTTGGCCATCACTACTAAGTACTCTTGGCCTTAAAGTATTGTTACATCTTATAGGATAAAATGGACTGGCAACCTGAAGTTGATGACAGAATATTTATAGTCCTGGGCGACTACAAGTTGTGATTGACAGCTAAAATTTTACGCATTTATACAAAAAAACACTTATTCAATTCTATTAGACACTGAGTACCAACACCAACATATCTACTGTAAGCTATAAATGTCACATGCCATAAAAGGGAAAATGTTCACAAGAGTCACATGACAGCTGTTACATTTATGCATAAATTTCCACAAGGAGTTGAATAATAAAATAGTAATTATACAGCTGGGGACAGACAATGACAATGTATTCATGTTTCCATGTTCTCTAGCCCTCTGCTTTCTATGAGTTTAACTAATTCATGAGGCGAAATGGGTGTTGTTTTGATATTTCCGTTGTCAGGATGAATAGTTTTGGACACTGAATTATCTTCTAGTTGCCAAATGCACATTGATGTGAGCAACCTTTTTTTTGTTAAAGAATATGGCAGAGCCCTAGCTGCAAAAAGAGAATAATATGTTTTTTGTAGTAATTTTTGTGTTTGAAGTGCATTTGGCTTGCAGAATTACTAGTAACTGTTGGTGGCTTTCGAAAGCAGAGGTCAGAAGGTAATACATTTTACAATATTACAACAGTGATGTTTTTCCAAAGAAGAGAGAATGCATATTTTAAATAGCAAAAAATAGCAAAGAGGAATTTCGATGTTACAATATTTCATTTTTTTTTTTTGTCACATGCGGTTGTTCTTGTACAGAATACAGTGAAATCCTTATACTGGCTGGTTCACTGGCTGTGCTACATAAAATTCACCTAAAAAATTTAATCTGAAAAATAGACGAGGTATTACCTCCTCTACCTCTGTGGATCAGCCTCTTCTGAATATTACACACCCCAGCCAGCGTGACCATTTCGCCGGGGGCTAGGAGATATGCTGAACTCCATTCTGTACCTCGCCTGGTTGGACGCCATCCATCCGGAGGGACTTCAGAGTCGTGGGAATAACGGGCACAAGGAAGCTGTTGCGTGCGTCTTTCGCTGAGGGCAGAGGCCAAACGCAGCTCTGCCTCTATGAGGCAGCAGCTAATGATGCAGTTAGCATAGCAGACAAATGCATTGCAGCATCCTGCCGAATGCTATTTTCAGGCGAGAACAAAATCTATTTTGAGTGTGATTAATAGGTTAGAATCTTTAATTCACGTTCCGATGGAATACAGAACATGTTTCCCTCATTATACAGCTGGTCTAATTTCTAGTAACCCAAATATGGATACAAATGTGGGCTTCTAATCTGCATTCCTAGTGATTCCTTAAGCGCTGCCTTCTGTTTTGTTTACATATGTATTTTGTCAATACACCCAAAGGAAAACTCTAGACTTTTCTGAAACTGGGTCAACGGAAGCATGTTTCCACTGACAAAAAAAAAAAAACTTTGGGTATCCAGTGCCTGTGATTGGCAACTCAAAGAATACGACTCTGCTGCAAAAGATTAAGTTTGCTCCAAAGCCTCTGTTATGCGCTGCCTTACACTTATCGCCCAAGTCTATTCTCAGGCGCCAGACAAACTAACTCCGACTTAACCATCATATTGCGTGCGTCAGTTCTGTTTTCCTCAGAGAAATAACCAAGAAATATAACTACATCTTCATTCATGTGAATGCTACAGCAGTTGCAGGAAAGGTATCTTTAGGTCCTAGGACTTGCAATGAGTAAACAAAGCAACAAGTCCTCACCTGCAATCCTTGCAGTTTGAATCAAATGTGAAAACAAAGAATGTAGACAAGGAGATCTGGACTCTAAATGCATTAGAGCCAGTTGTCTGTTTCAGGCAGGGAAAATGAGTTTATCCATGATAAATTTTGACACATTTAGCAATTACTTGTACTGGAAATACAACAGTTCTTGGTTCAAAGTAGCATCGCATACAGCTTTGACTGACATCTTTGACTGGCGACTGACTTTATTTTTATAATAAAAAAAAAAACTACAACAGACATCTGCTTATTGATATGGTTCTGGAGATGTTTACAGCGCAGGACTAAGTTAGACATGACCTACATTTTCTAGGTCATTTTTGGTCAGTGCCTATGATTTGTCCTATGAAATATTTAATGAATAAAGGTTTAATAATTTAGGAAAGTCGCATCTGAATTCTCCCCAGGCAGAGTCCCACCAAGTTCAATTGAGTTAATGTAGACGGCCGTCTAAAAATACCAGACACCCATCCTCTTCCTCTTTTGTGGAACGTTTTGTTTTTAGGAGAAACCTCCTCTTACTCTTCATTATTTCAATGCTAATTTCAGTAGCTGTGCCTGTATTGGCGACACGCACATTATAATTGTGAATAGGCACATAAATTTAAATCTATATACTGAGAATAATGTCCGGTGATTACGGATCTAAGGAGAAATGGTCTAGATAGGAGTGATTAAAATGTCTAGCTGCCTGCCATTACTTTCCTAAACTCACTGGCTGCCTAATGCACTGGTTCTCCATTGTGCACTTTGTGTGTTTCAATTTTCACCTGCCGATTAGTTAATAGAGCAGCAGCCGTCAGGAGCAGTAGGGGAACATTGGGTTGTTATATAGATAATGTTAAGAGTCCATCTGCACTGCAGGAGAAGCATATCGGCTCGGTGACAAAGAGAAGTCCTCTCCGACCCGTGACCCTACTGGGAAGTCCTGAGATTTAACAAGCTCAGCTGATTATTTATATATACATCCTCAGTCTGCTAGACCTTTCCTGGTTTTTGTCTCCTAGACCTGGATTCTTCTCTTTGACCTTTGCTCCTGTGGAATGTTTCCTGGTTCCTGATCCCTGGTTTCTTAACCAATGCTTTATCTACTTTTCAGTCTCCCAGTTTGCACAGTGGTACAGTGGTTAGCATTCTTGGCTTCTACCTCTGGGACCAGAGTTTGGGTCTCTGCCATGGCTCTGTGTGTGGAGTTTGCATGTTCTCCCTGTGTTGTCATGGGGTTTTCTCAAGTTTCCCTGCACAGTCCAAAAGTGGGTTGGTGGCTTGTTCTCTGCCTTGTGGGTTAGTGCCCCATCCTGAGTTGTTCCCTGCTTTGTGCCCTGTGATGGGTTGGCGCCCCATCCTGGGTTGTTCCCTGCCTTGTGCCCTGTGATGGG
>JAODUD010000048.1:4810274-4822187 GCA_026784285.1 Stomatorhinus walkeri | reverse complement strand
TGTCTGTCTGTCTGTCTGTCTGTCTGTCTGTCTGTCTGTCTGGTTTACTCTGGTTTCTGACTTAGGTTCTCATTTGGTTGCCATTCATTCTTGGAGTCTGGTTATCCTGTTCTGACGGTCATGGTTTGAATCTGTTCGGTCGGTATCTCGGTTTGGGTCTGTTCTGTTGGTCCCCCAGTGTTGGCTGACTTTTCTTACTCTGCGACCTTTGCTGACACCCAGCATAACTTGGTTCCTGAGATGCTCGCTTGTTTTTCATTTGCATTTCGGACATGGAAAAAAAAACCTTGTAGATTGCGAACATCCTTTAAAGAGGCACAAATGGGAAACCTAATAGAGAAGACGGGCTAGCAAATACTCTATCAAGGGGGGAAAATCATGTTGAAATTCTGTACCATGAATCAAATTAGATGTAGAGGTTAGTGGAACGATTGCCTGATGTTAAATTAGATCTCAGTCTTTGGTAGTACATAATGTTCCCCAGCTTGTACCGTATCCATGCAACAAATTGATAAGCTTGAAAATTTGTTTATCTGTTTCCTGATTATAAATGAAAGCAAAAAAGCACTTTTTTATGTTCACTTCCTGACACTTGTTTTTGTCATGTGATGGTAGTGCAGTGGATGCTGCTCCGCTCCATCTCCGGTCTCATGCACCCATTGCAGAAAAGTGATATTGTGTGGCTCAGCATGCCCGGTCCCTGTACCTGTAAATAGAAGGTTCAAATCCCATTACTGACCCCCTGATATCACCATGGGCCCCTGTGCAAGGCCCTTAACCCCAATTGCTTCAGGGACCGTCTGACCCTGCACTTGTATATAGCTTTGGATAAATGTATCCGCTAGATAAATAAACGTAAAACACTGGCACCAAAACTGCTGTTTTCGCTGCCTCTGTCCTGCACGCTGGTAATGACCTGAAACCAGTGTGTTGCCCTCTTCCTCTCTCAAAATCCTCATTTGACTTTCATGTGTCGTCATCTGTTCCATTCTGGAAAATCCCAGGTGAGTCCCCTTTTCCCGGGACACTGTTCCCCAAAGGAGAGCACTTCCACAGAGCCGCGGACGTGCCCTCCAACTCCCCGCCCTTGTGTACGCTTCGCCAACTCCGACCGTTCGTTCTGTCATCTTAGTCACGGAGCCGCGCGCGGCAGCTCTCGGTTGTTAATGAGCCGAGCTCCAGACTGCCATTTGCGGAAGGGAAATGAAACCCCAGCCATTGCTGACAGAAGTTGCCGGCAATCTCGTACCGCCTCCCAACTCCCAGCTCATTCCTGGCTAACAAAATTGTTAGCTGTGAAAAACGACCCAGTCAGATTCGAGAAAACTTCCACCCGATTCTCTACTTAGGCTTCTGATCTTATCTGGAAAGTTAGTCTCCAACGCTGCAGTCTGGACCGTAACTAGTTTGCTTGATTTAAGATATTTCCTCTCACCTTGTCTATCAGATGGGAGGGGCAACTGCACATTTCATTTACTTCCCTATATATGTCTGTTGCTTTTTTGGTTTCTCCGTAGCAGTAATCTTGCTCGGGCCCTGATTATCACCATGATCCTTTATTCTGCACCTGTTCCTTGATGGTGACATTATTTTTTTTTCCATATCAAAATGACTTTTCATAATTTATGGTTGCTTTGCTATTTCTTGGTAATCAGGGACATGGGGGGGAGGGGGTGGGGGCTGAGGGCCTGCCCATTCACCCAAATGAGAAAAATGCCTCTCTTATGAGGTCCTGTGCGCCTCTTTTCGATAATCAACGATCAATGGTTTGCAACCCTGTCAAATATGATTCCCCACCCCCGCCCCCTCCCCACTTGGCACCCGCCCCTTGGAATGTCTCTGCACAGCCCTGCTAATACCATTTCGGCTTATTCCCCAAATACCTATTAATTCCATTTTCCTGTTTGCCATCTAGAGCAATGTTTCCCAATCCAGTCCCCAGCTCGCGAAGCAAAAACGTGGTCTGTCTGTAGGTCCCCGAGGTTCAGGTTGGAGAGTGTTGACCTAAACTGAAACGTTTCCTGCTGACCATGTACATCTGAAATAGCAATTACTTGTAGCAACTAAATGGCAGCTTTAGGAGCTCAATACTTGCTACACTGAACTGAATATTGTTAAAGATTAACTGCATATTCCTTATCTTTGTGTAATGGCAGAGGAAGAAAATTTTAAGATTTTACTTTTAAGATAAAGCTTGAAATGCTGTTAGCTGGTAAAAATGTTCATTTCTCTGGTTCCCACAAAGATTTATGAATGCAATCAAAAAAGTAAAAATGTCAAAAGTCATATTTTGTTTGGTGTCACACCCTGAATTAATTTCCCCTCATTCTCTCCGTTGTGTGGCTCTAATGAGCCACACCTGTTGCTTGTTTAATCCTGCCTCTCGTTACAGCCCTCATGTGGATCACCCCAGGTGCCTCTCGTCTGCTCCCTTGTCAGTGATGTATATAGCGCCTCCCTTTCTTGAGCTCCCCAGTCCACTCATTGATGTTCTCCCCTCCTGTGTTCTCCCAACCCCATTTTGACCCCTCGTGGTCCATTTCCTTTTGGCCTGTGTGTAGTTTCATTTAGAAAAAGCCCGTTTTGAGTCTCCCCCCGCCTGCCTTCATGTTCGTCCATGCAACTGACATGAAATTTTGTTAGTTAAGGCTAATGTTGGGATTAGAGATTTCCCCATAAAAATTGGAGAGTTCCCACAAACATATAATTACAAACCTGTATGTGTGTGTATGTATATATATATCTATATATATACACACACACACACTGTACACACTGTTGTGGCCATTAAGGTTACCATCTTGGCACATAGATATAGTGGCAACACTTCATTGTGCTGCATTTCAGAGATGAACCATATATCAAAGAAGGGCAAATTCTGCTTCCCAGAATCTGAAATTGACTAGATAATTAGGTGAAAACCTACATTGCATGAAACTTCATATCTGCTGAGTCTCGATTTTTTTTTTCTTCCCTTGTGAGACTCGCATATTTCAATGCTTCAGGGATTCTCATATCCATGAAATGACTTTCCTGGGGATTTGTGGGTTCAGGGAAAATACAGAAATTTGTGTTAGTAATTTTTTTTGTGCTGGACTATATTAGCATTTTGGTTTTTTTCCTTTTTTTATTCTACAGACCCCTGCTGAGACTTCAACTCTGAGATCTCGCAGATTCATTTGCGTTTCCATTGGCAAGTGTGAAACTTTGTGAAACCATGTGACGCGTGACAACAATGGAGCCCGTGTTGTAAATATGATGTAATGTGCTGTAATTGCTCATCTCCATAGAAGTTTACTCTTTAAATTTTAAATATTTATTGAATTTATACACTATATATAGTCCCTTCACAACGTTTTAAGACCTTTCTTTTGTTGTAGACTTCAGAATGGACTCTTTCGTTCTTTCCATCAATAAATGCTCAAATCAGTAAATACTGCATGCTTTTTAAAGGCAATGTAAATATACTGGCATATTCAGTATGTAAGTGAACATACTGTATATCAGAATAACCCATCCACCCATGTTCTGAAACCACTTGTCCTATCCAGGGTCACAGGGGGTCCAGAGCCTTATTAAAATACTCATCTTTATATATTATTTAATAATGAAATTTTATTTAATAGATAATAATAACAGCCTGCGATGGGTTGGCGCCCCATCCTGGGTTATTCCCTGTCTTGCGCCAATACCTTCTGGAATAGGGTCTGGATCTGTGCGACCCTAAATAACACAAGCAGGCATGGAAAATTAACAAATGAATAATAATAATAATAGTAATAAAATTTTGTATGGTGAACAGGCTGCTTATGTAACCATCCATGTAACTATGGTTAATCTTTCTAACCTACCTTTCAATATGTCTTTTTATGAGAAGATTGGCAACAGCAGCGGAACAAGCGTGTGCCATATGACGATTTGTGGATGTACGTTTGCAACATCTGCAATCCCGCGTTGAGCCGAATGGAACAGATTGAAAAGGAGTCGACGTTAAATAAATCACAACCTCTATGCCCTTGAGAAACTCACGTAACCTCAACCAGTGCGATCAATCTATGCATATATAAAAGGCTGGATGATATTTACATTATTCCAGATGGACAAATGACTGATGTGACAATGGCACGACGATACATCGCAGCCTTGTTATTTGTCATCATTAACTGTGTTATTAATCAGACTGAGCTACTTGGGCTGTTTCTGAGGAACTCTATTTTGTCTGCTTTGTTTATGATGCACTGTGAGCAGGAATAGTGCGTCAGAAGATGCTGAATCTCATCAAGGCGCAATTATTTTCCCATTTCGAAAGCCTGCCAACGCTGCCGACCATGCGGGTCTAAAAATCAGCATATATATTGTCCTCGTGGTCCAAAGTTTGCATCCCTGCTTGTTCCTTTCAGAATATGCTTCTGTTATGTTTATGGGGGGGGGGGGGTCACAGTGATTAGCATTGCTGTCTCATACCCCTGGGACCAGGGTTTGAGTCCCTGCCATGGCACCATGCGTGGAGTTTGCATGTTCTCCCCATATTGTCGTGGGATATTCTCAGTTCACCCCCCCATGCAAAAACATGTTAAGCTTAATTGGAGCTGCCATATTGCCTGTAGGCGTGCATCTGTGATTGTGCCCTACAATGGGTTGGCACCACATCCTGAGTTGTTAGATCTTAGGCCTCTGTGACCCTGAATAGTATAATCAGTTATGGTTGGATGTTATACGCGTATAATGAAAACGATCTGTTATACGCGTTTCCGTTTTCTAACTGGATGATGTGGAAAAGTTAAGCACAGCTCAGACGATAGCCAAAGACCTCCAGTGATTGTCATGAACTTTACATGTACATATCATGGTCTATGTTGGGATCACGAATCATGAAAATAACCACTTTTTTATTTAAAAAAACTTCATAAATTACAAACATAGCATTTTTTTCTCCTTTATGTCCCTAATAATATGCTTTTGTGCTAGATCCCATTCTGAAATTACAAGTTCTTTATCTGAAATTACAAGTATTTGTATTCACATCCTTATCTGTTTTTGTATTGTGGTGCTTGAAGGTTCTGTTACTGACTTTCTGAGAAAGTTTCTGTGACAGCTACGCAAAACAGTGACTGGATGTATAACAGATATTTTGATCAACAGGTTGGCAGCTGGTGTAGAATGACTTTACGGCGGCTGTCAGACAAAGAACAAAGCAGAGAAATAAATGATATATCACTCCTCACATATTAAAAACAATACCCTCTCACTATGAGTACTGCTAGCTGAGCTACTATGTATCTCTGTTTGAATGAAGCACTAATTGAGAACAGAATAATAAACTCATCAGCTTCACCTTACAATAGAATAGTGATACTTTATTTACCCCCATGGGGAAACTGTTTTTTTGTCTACCCCATCTTTCTTTCCATGTGACACACAGACACATATACAGGTGAGAGCGAGCCTGGAGGGGGGGGGGGGGTCACGTCAGCCTGTGGTGTTTTTGTAGCATGCAGAGTTGGTAACAACAGTCCTCATGGCGTAAAGGATAGTGACTCACTGACTTTCACATGTGATTGGTGGATCAGATGCAGATGAATCAGCAAGGACTTCCTTCCGCCTCAGCAATAACCGGTCGTTGGATTTCGCCAGAAATGCCCACCTCTGGAGATGGGTGAGTTCCGTAGGGATTGACTTTCATGTATAATAGATAAAACAGTAGAAGGGTGAAACAAAGGACAATGAACAGATGGGCGCTTGGATTTGTGACAAGTATACGTGTTCGTTTAAGTGTCCCGCACCCGACTGAAGCATGTCACAAAGATAAGGTGTTCTTAGCGTGTGAAGGAGAGAGGTGCAGCACAAAACATGTAAAAGTAATGTGGAAACACATTGGTTAAAATATACAATTAAAATTAATATTACATGATCTACAAAACAAGCAATCCATCAGAAATGTCTCAAAACGAATATCTGAATGGCTAGTTCAGACACTTTCTACTAACGGATTCCAAACCTGCAGGTTTAACATTTTTGTCCATGTGCCAAGCATTTAAACAAAATGAAATTAGATCACATGTGCTCTTGTAACAGCTATTGTTGTGAATTTCTGCCACTGTATAAGACATATTGAGAAAAGTGCTATACTATGAGATAACTGATAATCCATAGGCTTAATTGTAATTCTGGAAAATCATTAATAACAAAGGAAAATGTCATCATGATTGTATTCTTGAGCAGTTCCTTCCAAAGTCGTCTGAAGGTCTAGATAAACACAGCAGCAAGTCCTATATCTGCCGTTCATAGTAGAGTGTGAGGCTGTTCCCGCCAAAACTACATTATGTCATGGGTTGCCAAAATGTTCCTCCAACCATTCAGGAACCTGAAAAGAAAAGAAAAAGAAACACAGAGAAATACAGTGTCACGTCTCGATCGTGCTGCTCCTCCTGTGTGCCATGCCCCTTCGTTAACCTCGTGTGGAATCCCCATGTTACCAGCTGTTCCTAGTCTTGTCTAATTGAGACTGTGTATTTAAATGCTTCCCTGTTAGTCTTTCCCCAGTTTTGTCATTAACGTCTGGCGTCATTACATGGTTTTGCCCCGTGTTCCTTGCTTTTCACTCAATAAATACCTCAATCCCCTGACATACAGGCCAGGGACAAATAGTTCATAAAGTCAAATTTCTAGCAAATGATAATCTTGTTCCAAGCCCTATTGATGTAGGAGAGGTGTGACATAATGGAACATCAGGGACATGATATCCCAAAATGCCTCTTCACCCATTCCTGGGCCCTCAAAAGATCTTAAGGTTAATGCTGGGATTAGAGTTTTCCTCATACAAATGATTGGAGAGTCCCCACAAAGACATAATTACAAACCTGTATGTGTGTAAAGATCTGGTTCTGAGTTCAGGGCTCCCCTCTTCATCCCATCATCAACTGATCTCTTCTGGAGCTTGTGCCAATTCAGAGTGACTAACATGGAGGTTTGCCTTCTACCAAAACAGCAGCATTTGTGACTAGAAAGACCTGTGGTATGTGAAATTTAGAGTTTAGCACCGTTTTCCATCCAAGACCATTTTTATTTTTGGTTAGCTCCAAATTGCATCTCTGAAGTCATGGGGACAAATCTCACTATTGTTTTACGTACCACTAGATGAATATCTCCTCCTGTTGCGGCTTCCTTTGCTGCCACATTTGCAAGAGCATTCCCTTGTGCGTTCAACAGTGACAATTTTTTGTGTGTGTGGTTCGACTTTCAATACGGCGACTTCCTTGGCGACTGTAAGGCAGCCAATGGTTCCTTCGCCAACTCTCTATTTTCATGGGCATTCCAACAGCTGTCAGGAAGTTACACTGCTTCCAGATTTGGCAAAAGTCATGAGCGATGCCCCAATGGTACCAGCTGTCTACCAGAGCACTGGCCGTTTTGTCAGCTGCTAGCTTGCACGCTTCAGTGGTGGCTTCCTGAATTTTGCCTGTTGGGAAACGTCAAGGGCCAAAGAACCTTGAGCCAGAATTTCCCAGTCTGTTGTGACATTCCATCCAGTTTTCCTTACTCCACCCACCGCCGTTGAGGAGCCATCAGCATCCAGAATGAGGTCAGGATTCTGCTGCCTTATTTCTTTGACATGCTGATCTCACTCCATAATCCAGAATGTCATCTGCAGCACTGATGACATCGTCAATGTACTGAATGATAATTGATGTCAATGGCTGAGCAACAGAGGACATCGGTTGAGTCCACAAGGTCTGATAACAGACTAATAATCTCATTCATTGGTATTGCTGTCCCTCCACAGCAAAAGGTAGGTAGTTCTGGATATCTTCGGCTAATGGCACAGACCAAAAGCCATTTCCATGTCCACCATTGATAACTACTAATGCTCAGTTCAAAGGGCACTGAGGGTAGTGGAAGGATCAAACACAAGCAGAGTGCTAGCCTCTGTGTAGTCACCATGAACCCTTGACTTTCTTCACTGGCCACACTGGCTTGTTCGATGGATGTGTTTACTTCAGAATTCCGCTTGCTTTTAGTGGCTGGATGATTAGCTTAATACCAACAATGGCAGTGAGGGGACATTGTTTAGTATATGGGGGCTGCCATCCTCCCAAAGTTACTGGTTCCATGTCCACCAAGCCACCGTCATGCTTGGTTCCTGGACCAGATGGGGAGGTTGCTAAGGTCTCACTTTCTCATTGCTCCGAGATTCCACATAACCTTTCGGTTGTCAAAAGCAACGACAACTTTGTGTACAACAGGACATATAGACCCAGCACACACATCGGGCCTCCTGCCTGCATTTAGTTCTAGAATTCAGCATGTCCAGTCATCATGGTGAGTGATTTGGTACATCTCAGAATTAGAGCTTCTCCTGCAAGTCCTTGGGCACTTCTTTTGTTATGATCAAATTCTAGGGATAAGTCTTTGGCCATTATTTTTTTTTTTGCGTGATCATGAATTTGGCTCCTGTGTCCAACAGATTGTCAAATTCCTGAACGTGGTTGATTAGCACATTTACATATAGGGTGTATGATCATTGTTCCATAGATGCTTGCAGGGTCAGGAGGGAGTTCTAGTTTGCTGACTGTGCATTCACAGAGGAAAGGCACATTCTCCTTTGCTCAGCACTCAGCTGAATAAATTGACTGTTGGTATCATTGTGTGGGAAACAACTGTCAACTGAAGCTGTCGGGTTAGTCTGTTTGTTAGCAATAGATTCTTTGCAGTCTTCAGTCTAATGTCCCATGACACCACAAATGTGACACTTACCCTTCTGCACAGTATTATATTGTCGGTGCTGTTTCTGGTTACCATGGAATCCTGGTATCCTGCACAGCTTCAATTCCATATCAAGCTCAAGTATGACAAGATAAACTACAATTCTGGTGCATGTTGCACCTTCTTCCTAATCTACATGTGTGGCTTCATAGAGCCATCTCGATTTAGGGTCAACATTATTAACGGAGACAATCATTAGAGGCCCATAGTTGCTTCTACGAACGTGTTCTACTGTTTTTAGACCTAGAAGCCCAGCATGTCAATCTCGAACATCTTGAAACTCGTCAAAGAAATCCATAACAGACAATTCCTTGCTTCAGCAAACATAATGTAATTGGAGACCTGTCAGATTTGGAATGACAGAGTAATGCATCCACACAGTGTATCCCAGCCACCATGCAAATGCTGATTTATGGTAATATTGTCCAGTCAGTCATGGTACAAAAGGGTCTAATCAATACTTCACTGTTACAGGAAAAGTTGATAGTGAATCTGATGATAGAAATTAATCATGATACTGTTAAGTTTACAGTTTGTAGTTCACAGTAGAACCCTGTTCATGAGTTAACTGTAAATTGGTGAACTTAAGAGTCAGAAAGTTTACAGTTTGACTATACATTTCACAGTAGAACTATGAAAAATGTGCCAATTTACTATAAAAATTCATGGTCAAACTATGAAATATTTCATGGTCGAACTGTCAACCAAGTTTATGTTGTGTTTTTATTTTTTACCAGGAACTATATTATGTTTTGTATGGATGTTAAGAAGCTTTACTGGAGTTTCATGATCTGAATCATCCGTGTCTGTGTGTTTGTCTTCATCTTGGTAGCCTGGCGTTTCTCACGTGGCGTTATTTCAGTGTCACCGCTTCAGGTCGCCTAACTCTCTCACAGGGTACAGAGATCACATAGGCATGGTCTTGGTGATGTCACTGGTGATGTCACTGGCGATGTCACTGGTGATAGTGCTGACAGTCACTGCTTGCTTCAGATTCATTTGCTCCAGGTTTCTTCTCCTGAGCAGATCCGCTCTCTCTAACCTGCTTTAGCTCTTCATTTGTCTCCTTCTGCCAGGGTCCTTTTGCCCAGTCAACAAGAACATCTAATATCATACCATTTTTGTCACTTTTAATTGTGAATTTAGTCCGAACAGCACTGGTTGTTTTCTATAAGCCAAAGTGATGGTCCAGGCCTTTGTTTAGATTCAATTCAGGAGGTTCCATACTACCTGTCACAGGAGCCGGCCACGCTTTGCTCTTTTCACCCTCGTGTCAGTCATGCTTGTGAAACCATAAATCTGCGTAGAAATTCAATTTCAACCTTCACTGAATTTTAGTCACCTGGAATACACAAAAACACACACAAGAGTGTAGAGTTACTCAGAGTGGCAACCAGGAACTTCAGAAATAGGGGGGACGGGGGGGGGGTGGGCACGTCCTCCCCCAGAACTGACAGATTCTTCCCCCCTCTTTCTTCCCAAAAAATGAACAAGAACGGATATCGAATTAGGTCTGAGCAATATTGGAAGAAATCAAATTACGACAATTTGGGGTTTCGTGATAACCATTCACAACGGCGCCTTTTGCTATTTAACGTGTTTCTGTCATGATACAGAACAGATAATACTAATTGTGTTTTTAATTAAGAGTATGTTCTTTATCCTTTATAGTGAATCTGTGAGTAACCAAGGCCAATTCGCTGTGAATGCAGAGTGCGAGGATGAAATGTATAGCTGATGAAGTCTATAGCCCTATATTACACAAACTCATTTTATTATACAGATCAGTTATTTATTTTTGTTATTTTTTTGGCAAAACTGCCCCCTAAACATTGTTAGTCTTATTTTAAAGGATAAAATCTTTATTATTTTAAAGGTATATTAAAATCACATCCACACTGTAACTATTGTGCCCATTGTGATGTCACAGTGGCATTTTTAATTATATATTGGTAAGAATATATGATTCAATATGTAGGACTTCCCACACCTGGAACTGGAACCAGCAACCTCTTGATGATGGCTATAGAGGCCTTAACCCATAGACCCCAATGTTCTACAGGAGCAGGGGCTGCCAACAGGTTAGGCTTGTGAGCCAATTTGGAACCCGATCTCTGGGGCGCAGGGTGGACACAGCCCCAGTTTATTCAAAGAATCTTAATCAACTTGGGTTCCCGGCAGTGTATCTCTAAAGATTCCCTTGGTGTGCCGGACGACGTGGGGGAAGCACGCCCGATTTGAGCGGCCGCGACAGCCGGCGGTAATGCCGCGATTTGTATGCACACATGATTTTATGAATTATACAATGGGTGAGCAAGTGTTTGCATGCTTATTGGCAAATAAAAGCCCCCCTCCCTGCATCTGGCTTTTCAGCCTCTGCACCGGCAGGCTTAACCGCCCAGCTCCCAGTGCCCAGCACCCAGTGCCCAGCGCCCAGGCGCCCAGCATCCAGTGCCCAGCGCCCAGCGTATGTCAGGCACAAATACACTCTGCTTCACATCCACCAACTTCAAATTCTCATATGTATCTCGTCACATTTTTTATTCATGTTATCACTAAAAATACAAAAACGTGGATCACTTTTGCACCCTTTAACAGAGACCAGGCTGTATATTTTCAGAAAAAATGTCATATTCCAATATTGACCAAGGATAATTCTTCAAATATAATTCTGTAACGGTCCATGCAAAAACCTGTCGAGTAGACAACTGTATGTCGCGTTGAAGAATATTATAGAACATATTATATTTGAAGAATATATTAGATTTCCCTGACAATATTTTGGATGAAGGACAAGGCCTTTGGCTTTTGTAATTGTGGGGGCTGACATCTCCTCTCTTCCCTGTCTGGCTGCTTTCTGTGCCCCAGTAAAAGTGCATCTAGGCCAGGCTGCGAGCTGGAAATAGGGGAAACCGTCTGCAGGGCACTTTGGAAGGAGTGACTGATTGGCTGAGTATACCACTGAAAATGGCTATACCTGTGTCATACCACTGAATGGGCTCTACCTGGCTCACCACTGAAATGGATCTGCCTGGGTCATACCACTGAAAGGGCTCTACCTGGGTCATACCAATGAAAGGGCTCTACCTGGGTCATACCACTGAAAGGGCTCTACCTGGGTCATACCACTGAAAGGGCTCTACCTGGGTC
>JAODUD010000048.1:4797857-4810174 GCA_026784285.1 Stomatorhinus walkeri | reverse complement strand
ATACCACTGAAAGGGCTCTACCTGGGTCATACCACTGAAAGGGCTCTACCTGGGTCATACCACTGAAATGGCCCTACCTGGGTCATACCACTGAAATGGCTCTACTTGGGTCATACCACTGAAATGGCCCTACCTGGGTCATACCACTGAAATGGCTCTACTTGGGTCAGGGTGACCAAAAGCTATTATAACCATTCATTGTGCATTTAGTGGGGAAGATAGTTGTACCTGCAGTGCTGAGTTAAAGTATGAAATAGTAAAGACAGACTTAATTTTGTTCAGTTGTAATAGAGACATCATCCAAAGTGAGACTTCATTTAAATTCTTGTGTAATTTCTCAAGATACCAGCTTAAAATCATTTTAATAATTTCACTTTTTTCCAATATTTTATGTAAAATGTAGAAGGACAATAAAGGCTAATACTCTGTCTTCCAGTAAATGATTATTTTTGAAAGTAATGCATTTTTTCTAGACTATATTAAATGGTTTTACTGGAGGTATTCCAGAAATGGCTGTGGCGATGTAATAAACGACTGCAGCTTCACGGCAGCTCCTCAGTTAGTAATCTGGCTTGTTGTTGGCATTGTGAAAACGCTGCGGTCTGGGCAGTTTGCCGCGAGGTCATAACTCAGAGCTTTTTGCTAAATAATCTGACAGGTGAGACAGGGGACAGGCTAAGTCAGTGGGACATTTGGCTGAAATAGACCCTTGACTCGAGGCCACACGTGGATCGCTCATAAACCAGCTGCAGACTGTGAATCAGTTTGACATCTATATTCAGCTCATGTGCCAATGAACAAAGCCGTCAAGCAGTCGCTAGCCACGGGTTCGATTAATCTTAGCTGGAACAAAAGATTTTTTTTTCTCCATTGTTAGCAAACAGTCTGCATGCATATAAAGTCCCCGAAAAGCAGTTTTGCCAAAAACATCTCAGGTCAAGGTGTTGCATAGTCTGAGAGAAAAGTCTGAGAAAGTCTTACATCAACCAAAAAAAAAAAGAGATGGAACTGAATGATTGGATAGAGGGAGTTCGAGGATCAGAATACTCATCCAATCATCATAGTATAGTGCCGGTGAGATGGCTCAGAGTAGCAGAGGTTATTTGCATATCCCAGCATGCTTGCAAGCCGTGTAAGTAACCTCTATATGTATTTATCATTGTAAGTAGTTGTATGTTCCTAATTGTCACGTGTGGCCTTGCTGTGTAATATGGGATCCCTGTCTGACCCTTGCATGTCTTTAAGTATTGTAAGCATTACCCACCATGTGTGTGTGTTATTAACTGGCCTCAGACCTCTCTACTCCCCCAATATGTCTTGTCAGAGTTGTGGTTGCTGATTATGCGCTGTCCTTTTAAAGGCTGTTATTAAAAAGCACATTGTCTTTCAACCCGTGTTATCTCTCTCGTCCCCGTGGGCTGTGATGCCTGGGTCTGTTGGTTATTACAATATTTTAGTTCTTTAATATACACCATCGTGTCAACTTCCTGTAATAATTAAGTCCACCCATGTGACACTGATAACCGGCACTGCTGTTTATTAAATCAAGTCAAGTCAAGTGGGGCTTTATTGTCACAACAACCGTAGTCAGGACACAGCACATGGTGATGTGAAACGACGTTTTCTGGAACGAGGCGCTATATATATTCATAAAGTGCATGGATAGAGAGGAAAGTATGGGGAGGAAAGACAGCACATTAACATCGACACACAATGAGAAAGTAAACAATGATGGAATGTTAAGAATGGACAATTATGGAAGATATGAAGGCATCAAAGATGAACAATGATTAATGGTAACAGTACACTAAACGGTGCGAATGCTAAATGGCACAGACGTTGTAACCTCAGCACCTTATCCTACGTGTATGTTATAGTATATTGAATGTATATTGTCAGAGTTGGGTAATTCAGGCCCAGAGAGTAAAAGTCCAGACCGGGATTTTGTTTCAACCAACCAGTTGAGTCTCTGTGACTGTGACTCTGTGACTGTGACTCTTTATGCTCAACTGGTTGGTTGAAACAAAACCTTGGTCTGGCCTTCTACTATCTGGACCTGAATTACCCAACTCTGTATATTGTATATATGTATGTATATTGTACTTTATTATTCACTATTATGTTACTTGCTATTTATTGTTCTTGATCGTGTTGTGTTGTTTAAGTCTGCAGGAAGGTACACAAGCAAGCATTCCCTTGCAGATATACTCACACAAATGACAATAAAGCTTTCGTTGAACCTTCACAGCTTGAAAAAAAAATGTATATATATATATATCAATGGAATGTTTAGTTAGAGATGCCTTCCTCCCTGTTTGACTTCACACGGGATGTCAGGACGGGAGTCCCGACCGGTTCACTAGGCAGCGCAGGCATTTTATATTTTCACTTTTCCTGATGTCTGTTTTCATTTAGTGCTTTTGCTGAAATAAACGAGGGCTGGAAAAACAAAGGCGATCCCCGGCCCTGTCTGTCAGTTCAATTACTCTCGACACACGCCGGCGAGCGTCGTCTTTATCGGGGAAAGGCATAAAGGAACGACGAATCTTTTCATCTCTGTCGCACGACACTTCTGAAGGCGAGCTGACATGACAAATGTAATTAAAACATACAACTTAAATGAGAAAGAGCCTTGATTTGAATCCAGCAACACTGTTACCATTTGGATTGTGGTGTTTATCAGGGATACAGCTGGAAGCGATACAGGACTGTAAGAGGAATGTACAGCATCAGACATAGGCCTACTCCATAAATAAAATACGATGTTTATTTCGTAATAAAATCAGACATTTTTGACACAAAAGTTGGGAAATGGTTCCCTGCGTCGGATTTACCTTAAAAATGTCTCCGGCCTAAAAAAAGAGATACTGTCTCTGTCTTATGCCTCTGCAAATTACCCTTGTATCATTTCATCGTTTGTCCACGAGACGTGGCAAAATGTCACTGCGCTCCTGGCTTCCTCAAAATACAAACGGGAGGATTCGGTTCTTATGGCCTGCATTCGTCAGATCCCGGCCCGGTTACAGCAGTGTTTCTCAATCTACTCCTTGGGGATCTCCAGCAGTCCATATTTTTGCTCCTTACCAGGCCCCTGCCAGGGGAGGGAGCAAAAACGTGGAGTGTCTGGGGAGATACTGGGGAGGTTGATGAGGGCTATGGTTAGGGCTGGCTTTACAGTTATAGTTAGCATTAAGCATCGGATTGGCATTACGGTTAGACCTTGGGTTTGGCATTTGGCCTATAGCTAGGATTAGGTTAGGATTGGGATTAATGTTATCACCAGAAGTAGGGCTGGAGTTGGCATTGGGGTCTCTGCTAGGGTAAAAGTTTGGTTACCTTTCGGACTAGGTTTGGGGTTAGGAGTAAGTTTATTTTGGACACAGAGGTGTAGATAACGCTTAGCAGTTTGCTGCTTTGTGTCTAGGCAAATTCCAATGAGAACCAAGTGGACTTCATGTGAGGAAATACCCACTAAAATTTATTAGCACGGTGGCTGGTCTGACAGTGAAAATGTATGCATGAAATCCCAAGGAACTGTCACATCCAACACAGAATGTGTGGCTCAAAGTGAAGTGGTCCAATTCAACACATGGATGATTTACTATGTAACACTTCACATTCAAGCATATAAATAAAATTCTTACACAATGTGTTTATTGCGGGCAGGCGTCAAAATGACGAAAAAAAATAATTAAAACAATATCTTTCTTTTTAAAAAAAAAAAAAATCGATTTAATCCCGTCCAGTTTATTTACTGATGTGCATAATTCAGAAATCTCACCTACATTCCTATCTTTCTTTTCACCACATAGGGCCGGGAACTATTACTATGCAGGATTAAACGCAGAAGTGAATGAGTTCGGAATGAGTTCGGAGTTCGGAGCAGGCAAATCGCAACGGTATCTTAAAATGACTGTTTCATGCTTGTATGCGTTTCCCGTTGTCTGTAGGAAATGGGACTTTTCTCGTCTGTCGGTTCTCGTTGGCTTCGCTTCCTGGAGACGGGCGTTTTGGTGGCACCTGCTGGTCACTTCCTGCAACGCATCGAATATACCACGATTAAAAAGTTAGTAGTAAATCAGCTCATGTTTTGTGTGGCACTGTTTCGCCGTAAGTAAATAAATACATAGATAGATTAACGATGAGTGGGTTTACATAATTCATGCAAGCGTGGGACAATAACTGCGTTTACTTAGGCAATGAGCAGAAATGCCGTTTATATTCGTAAATTCGTAAAAAGATTTATTTGATTATGGCGGCATTTTACAGACAGGACTGGATGTTTTTTAAATCTTAGACGGGTGGATGAGTAGACAAACAGATGTATGGAAGGTGTATGTTATCATATTTTTATCTACTTGAGCCCCAGAAGAATTGGTAGTGGGTCCTATCATAAATATTTATTTCTTTATACATTTATATACTGGACGCTTATCCAAAGGCATTGGCTGTCCTGGTCAGAAAATGAACTTACAGCCAATTAACTTTACTTCTCAAACCAATCCACAGGACAACTGAAGTGCAAATTTTATTAAACAAGGTCATTTGAGGCCCCTGGTCTTCAGCCCCGGTGAACCTGTGCATTGAAGTTTCTCTGTCTGCACATATCTATTCCTTGCCAAGATACCATGTCAGTATAAGAAGCGTGAATATGCCTGGAAAACAGAGGGAAGTCAGTCCGAATTGTGGCGATCATTGCTGCGTATTCCCTGCCCTGGAGCCTGTATATCCGCAGCCAGGTAATCACAGAAACCTGGGGGAACAGATTTCATGGGCAGGTCATGATGTTTGTTCAAGCTGCCTGGATTATTTAGTCACTGTGCAGGATCCTGCGCCGGAGCTGAACTTCATAAAGATTTTTTATATGAACCTCCCATTGGAATTAATTTGTAAAATGTGTTAATTGGTGTATTTGCACTTTAAAGTGGTGAGGAGCTGGAACGTTGTCGCCCATTGTGACGGCATGTCGTCATGCGGTGTGAAGATTGTAATGAACCCACCGTGTGTGTGTGTGTGTGTGTGAGAGAGAGAGAGAGAGAGAGAGACGTTTTGGTGTTTAACCAGTTTTACCATATTTGACATGACTGAAATCAATTCAAAGGTAATTAGTACTTCTCAAATACTCCTACTTGAGACCCAGTTGAACTGCGCTCTGATCATTTACCTGTCAATCAAGTAAACGGACCAATGGAAGCTTTCTGATATTATCCACTGATATTAGGTATACACCCATTCCTTGAGTTTCTGCGTTCACTTTTAGCTTCCGATGTCTTTTGAGATTAGAGTGAACACTGTTCTTGTTGAATAAATGTCATAAGCAGTCACTAGTCCTGACGTCTACAGCAGAGGATTGTGATGTGTCTTAGATATCACAATAAACTGGATTCATGCAGTAACCCCTTGGCACACTCAGTATGGTGCCAATCCACATGGTACTCAGTTAGTGATTGTTGCGATCTGTTGACACAGCTAATAGCAATTGGTAGCACTTTACTTGAGGGGGTGCAAATACTTAGTAGTAACTCACTACAGAAGTACAAATCGTGAACAAATGTTGTAGCTACTTGAATTACGATTCATTAATGATCAACAAATATAAAACCAGTGTTTAACTTGTATTATTCATTGCTTGTTCGTTCAGTAGTTTACAAAGGTTTACAGAATTAACAGATATAGTAAAAAAACTGCTTGATAAAACATGTCATGATTCATTAATGATCAATTAACATGAGATCAGTATGTAACTAAGACTTTGTGGTTAATTATAGGTAATAGCATAATACTCAAAGTTGTATTTTCCAAGATGGGGGAAGCATCTGTTCTTTTCTCCCTGATAAATCAATGATTCTCAGTGTTGCCGACATCCTGTGAAACAACTTATCCGGCGATTTCTGTGAAAACACTCCCCATCTATTCTCGTGGGATGAAATACTTTCTATTTCTTAACATATCCAAGCAGGAAAATTACCAAGGCAATTTCGCTCGGGTCAATCATCAATCATCAGTGCTTGATAAAATCAGATTGACCGAGAGTATTCCCTCTGCAATAGTGCACCCAGTTTCTTATCCAGTACGTAGTTGCGGGGAACTTAAAGCCGTCCCCGTAAATCATACTTTGGACATCCTGGATGGGATGCCAGTTCAGCACGAAGCACACACATACTCAAAAGCTGAAAGCAATTTCAACACGATGCCATGCCATACCGCAGGGCTCAGGGTTCGAGTCTCTGCCCCAGCTCCATACGGTGTTTGCATGTTCTCCCTGTGTCAACATGGGGTTTCCTTTAGTTACTTTGGCTTCTCCCCAGAATACAAAAACATATGGTAATGCTTCACATCAACTTCACCTTCACAATGCTTTTATATTGCATTTTTATTATATTCATAAAAAGTTCAGTGCACCTTCAGAATGTATTCATTAAGTATTCATAAATCATTCATAAACATCATGCATGTATACCTTAACATCCTAACATTCCAAAGCAGTTGTAATATACATTAACAAGAAACACTATATAACAATAACAAACATAATTGTTTAATCATGTAATGTTTGTTATTAATGTATATTAAACCTGTTAAGGGATGTTAGGACTTCACTGTGTGGTGGAGCAGGGACTACATATTTTTCAAGATCCACTCAACTTGATCACTGAAATGGATAAAAAGAAATATTTTTTATATAAATAATAATCTGTGTGCGGTCCGGTGAGGCAGGAAAGGGCATAGCTTATCAGTGCTGTACATAAATGGTCAATGAAAATATTAGGTGGAAAACCAGAGGTAGACATACTGTGGCAGAAGGTAGAACTAATTATATGTAAACTCAGATATGGGGTTTCATCATCGGCTGGGGGTGAGCCTACAAGCTCTCTCACTCCCAGTAGGTTTGACACTTTGGATTGGATCAGTACAGCACCACATTTAGAGGCTCAGTGACCCCTCGTTAGTGTCGTGGTGGAATTAAATTTTTCTTGCTCGTTGTGATTGTTGCAGCCAGTCAACAAGGGGTGGGTGCAGACTAAAAAACTACAAATACTCTCCTTATTGTAATTGGTGTACATTGAGTATATTTTCTCTTACTTCAGTACTTATGAAGTGCCTTTACTTTTGTTCCGCAATTTACCATAAAAACGGCCACATTACTCAGCCTGCTGATTTTACTAGTTGACGTTTGGGCTCCCTCAACAGTGATTGAACCGTTTACCTTCCGTGGCCAATCATATCAAAGCACGCTTGAAGTCGACACGTTCTCACAGCAGCCCAATTAAATCAAATGTTACCGGATAGTAATACAGACCCTGCCTGGGTCACGATATTTTGCGTTGTACGACGCTGATCTGAAGGCCATAGGAAGTTCTCCGCACTGTGCGCCTCAGCGTGTGTGTCCCTGCTCTATGATTTTACGTGACCTACCACTTCATGGAAATTTCACGAATGGACTTATTGCACAGGTGGCAGCCTCTAACTTGAATTCACTGAGCTCCTGAGAGCGACCCATCCTTTCACAAATGTTTGTAGAAGCAGTCTGGCAATACTTCTGGCAATACAGTGAATCTCCATTCCAGCATTCGCTCTCTAACTTGAAGAAACCTGCAGAGGTAAGTTTTTTTTGCATCTTACGATTTTGTGGCATTACTTCGATCTGGCTAGCTACGGGCGTTACACACCCAGCATAGCTCCCAGTGTTTGAACCTTAGCTAACCTGGATTCTCATACTGGGCTGCTGTAACAGTGTTGCTGTATGTGAAAAGTTTGCTTTTCTTAAAAACTGGCTGAATGTTTTTAGCCCATAGAATAAAGTTGCCGAAAGCCAGCATTCAGGTAAATGTGTGAACACATCTTTTTGTACCGGACAGTAAAACCCATTTTAAGTTTGTTTACTTGTTGGTGGACATTTCCTGTTCTCTCTTTACTTGTACATTATGTTAAGCATGTATGTTCTGTAATACTATCTGTGCCTCTGGCCAATGCTGTAAGGTTTAGGTCTTGAGTTTATTTTGAAGGAACTAAGTACATAAAATACTGAAGCAATTTGATTAGTCACCATTTTATTTATTACATTTTATACTTGAAGGGCCTTCGTATTGCGATGTCAGTCAAAATTAAAAATTTTCATGATTTTTTTCATTCTTTATGAAAGCGGGATGGTTAATTATGATTCGAGAGCTACATTTGAAAATTACAATGTTGTTGGGGGAAGACAATTCAAAAATAAAAAAGATATTAACTTCGCACATTTGGAAATGGCAAGAAAGATACATAGATATTGTCTTTCATTGCCATATCTAGTAGCCTACTAACAATCTCCGGATTAAGAACATCCGATTTATGGACAGCTCGCCCTTACGACCACCACAAAGCCCCTAATATTAAATGTTTGGGTTAAATACAGTGGTTTGTAATAAAGAGCAAAGGCAAAAGCTACTTTATGATGCTTTTGAAGATATTGCACGGCTTCAGCAGTTCATCGGCTCGACGCACAGTGCGGTCCCATATATAGTGAATTTATTACTGTATAATTATGTACTATATTATTATTTTTCCGACTTACAAATTCGATGTACAGAGAGACTTGGGGGACAGGTCTCCTTCGTAATCTGGGGATCGCCTATACATCGTTAAATTTGAAACATTTACAACGGCGTGTCTGCTGACACATGACATGAATACTGAAATATTGCTCTTGCTAGCTGTCATAGAAATCCGCCGCTTTTATTACTCATGTGGGGCTGGTTTCTTTCTTGAAACGAGTGTCCCACACCGAAGGAGATTACTGATAATCACTCAGGCTTGTTGAAGCCTTCGCGTGCTGAATCTGCCTTACGTGAGAGATGACGAGATTGCACTGCAGTGATTTGTGAACGGGAAGTGTTTGTGCTGCAGCGCTAGTAGTGGGGAAAAAAATCTAAATTTATTACTTTCAAATTAATGTGTCATCGCGAGCCAAATGTCTCAGAAAGCAAATATACAGTCACTGTCTTAAAGATAATCCATCTGTCTACATACTGCCTCTGCTGGTGACTGACGGCTGGTTAACAGAATGATTTCATTCAGAATGATATAAATAGTATATAATGCGCTGTATGAAATGTGCCCTGCGATGGGCTGGCCCCCCGTCCAGGGTTGTTTCATGCCTCGTGCCCATTGCTTCCGGGATAGGCTCCGGACCCCTCGCGACCCAGTAGGATAAGCGGGTATAGAAAATGTATGGATGAAATGTTCCCTCGTATGTCATCATAAAACGTTTTACCACTAAATTTGGAATTTGGGAGGCAGCGTCTAACTCAGTGGGTTGAGACTTTTTCTGTGATCAGAAGGTCACTGGTATGAATCTCAGGGCAGGCAGGCTGATGCTGCCGTTCTGTCACTCTAACGGTGGCATTTATCTTATTCAACCGTTGGGCCTTTAATGGAGAATGCTGCTTATTGATTACATCGCACATTGTGAGGTTGCAGGATATAGGGTTACACATTTACAGGTTTTGTTTAGGTTTCTGTCAGGATCAGTACCCTGCCTGGCCAGTAGGTGTCACTGGCCACCCCTTTCCTAGTGTTTGAGTCCTTCATGATCACTGTATATACTGTAATGTGCTGTATGAAATGTCCCTGTTGTTATCCCACGTTTGCTGCTGTTTTACATGATTATTCCTGTTTTTGCCTGCTTTTGATTTTGACTCGTCATCGTCCTTTTTGTTTCTTCTGTTCTTTCAGTTAATGAAGCGACTCGTTTTTGCGACCCACAATATGGATCGTTTGCCGTGTGCTGCCATAGCAGGATACAGGGTTACACATTTTGACTGGGTTCGAGTAACTCTGCATTCCCATGGCAACTGATCACAAGCTATGTGCCAACACCAGTTAACAAAGCCCAACTGGCCCTGATTAGACTAATTACCTTGTTATGGATAAATAGAGCCAGCTGGATGGATTAGCAGAGGGTGCGTAAGAGGGAGGGTGGACAAGGCAAATGCTCTGTTTATGAATCGTGCTGGCATGAGGGTTTTGAAAGGCTGGCCTGATTATTGGAGCTTGTATGCATTTTAATTACATTTTCTTTGCTGTCTTGTGTCCTGCCAATTTTAAAGGAATCTTTTTTTTTTTTTTTAAATCTAGGCCATGTTATCTGCGCCATTGTTCCAGCTGTCTGGCACGTTTGCTCCGAGACTTTGTCCTTATCATTCTTTGTGTGTATAACGCTCGCATCAGACAACTATAATAAATCCTAAAAGTGATACAAAGCCGTATATTTGTTTTTGCACAAAGATGGTACTTCGATATATTGCAGGTGTAGTTAAGGGGTGAACAGCTGTGTTGAAATGGTATTTTGCATTTTAAATAAAGCTTATCGGGTGACCAATGCGAGAGGCGTGTCTGAATAATGGATTTTTTTCTAAAGGAAGTGAAACAAATATGGCAGATCTCAGCAGGTATCGATGCTCTTGACTTTGCACACTATTTAACCCCTTTTTCAGTTTTCTATACTGCATTAAGGTACGTAATTGTGTGCCCCCTGCTATGGACAGACATCCCTTCCATGCTGTTCCCCTAATTGTTCCCTGCCCTCCCCTGGACATGCCCCCTAATCCTGACAAGGTTATAAGAAGTTGTACGATGAATTAATTTATTTCATTTGATGATATTGTTGCTGCTTATATTATTCTACAATCAGATGTCATATATTTTATAGCATCATACAATAGCATTAAATCCCATTGTAAACATTACCGCACATTTATAAATTCCACTGCCTGCTCCTTAGTTCCTGATCAATGTAACGGTGATCTTGAACAGTCGTTCCCACTTGTTAAGGCCAGCCAGAGACTGGGGGTGGGGGTCCAGGCAGATGAACCGTGACCTGCATACCTCGTCTCGCTGATGGGGGGGTTGACCCCCATTTCTCTGGTGTTAACTGTTCTGCGGTCGGCATTTCCCTGGTGACCCCTGCGCCGCTCCATAATAAGGCGGCCTCGGCTAATATCACAGCACGAGTACAATACAGAAGGAATTCTTACATTGTTTCCTTTGTAAGGACATGCACTCATGCAGATAGCACTTGTATGAATAGAAGCTGCCAAAAATGTAAATTAATACTACCAGAGCTTGATAGTTCTGGTCCAGAAAGTAAAAATCAAGACCAGGATTTTGTTCCAACCACCCAGTTCAGTATAAAGAGTCAGTCACAAGCATTCAACTGGTTGGTTGAAACAAAATCCCGGATTTTTACTTTCAGGACCTGAACTGTCCACCTCTGAATACTACATAATACTGGCAGTATTCTTGTCGGAAGAGGCCTGGAGCTCTAAGGGATGAGTATCACCCTGTATCAGCTGCAGATCCATTCCATAGCACATCAAACACAGTGCGCATGCATGTATATAATACATGGGTATAATGCGGTTTCCATCATCTCCCTGAAGCTGGAATAAGGCCAAAACATTTTTATCCCATTATCTATATATATATGTATCCAGTTTTGCAAGTAGTCGCTTTCACCTCTTACCTCACTATGGCATCATAGCCCAGTAGGCAGCTTTCCCTGCATATGGTCCCGGGAGACCCCTGAGTTGCAGCCTCGTGCAACTTGTTCCTTCACAGCCTTGAATTAGTTAAAACACATAGGAAAAGGTATACATTTCTGACGTTGAGAAACCAAGGCCATTCATATTAAAATGAGTGCCCCAGGACGCGAGCAGGGCACCCCTAGATAATTGGATGCTTCCATCACAATAATTTCCCTCTTTCTTGCTGTCAAACGTTACGCCTTCAGCTGCAAAACGTTTCCATGAGAGTCGAGGCTTCCTGTAATCGATGTGCTCACACTAGATTTGGCTGCGAGTGGTTTGGTCTGGTGGTAAACTGCAAGTGGTTACTGACTCGAAATACGCAACTCTGTTTAGTTTGAAACCAAATGCCCTGATCCCGCTCAACCGGTGTTAGCTAGCTAGTGGTACATAATGACAATTGGTGAGTGTGTGAGGTAGTACATTCTGTTTGTTAGTACATGTGCATTTTAGACTGTTAACCTCTCATTTTTGGACCTCTTTTCTTCTTTCTTTTCTTTTCCCTTTTTTTGTCAGGCCGCCACTGAACATAAGAAATTGCTCTTAACACCTTGCCTAGGGCGTGATGCAGTGGTTAGCGCTGTGGTCTTCCACCTCAGGGACCAGGGATTGGATCTCCGCCGTAGCTCCTTGTGTGTGGAGTTGGCGTGTTCTCCCGTGTTGTTGAGGGGGTTGATCCAGAATAAGGAGAAGTGGTTATGGAGAAATGGATAGATTTGCCTAGGGGAATGCTCCACAAAGCGGGATATCTCA
>JAODUD010000048.1:4784064-4797757 GCA_026784285.1 Stomatorhinus walkeri | reverse complement strand
TCCAGAATAAGGAGAAGTGGTTATGGAGAAATGGATAGATTTGCCTAGGGGAATGCTCCACAAAGCGGGATATCTCAGGTAGCTGGGTTAAGTTGAGCTAGAATTCACAGCCATTTAATAAGAGTTTAGGTAAGGAGCACTCCTATTGGACAATCCTGACTTCTATCTTGAGAAATCCTGCTTCATGGAATACCCCCCAGGTTTATTAAAGTTTAAACAAACAAACAATCTCCAATGGTGTTCCGTGGCTGCCAATGTATAAAATGAAGCATTTCTTCAAAGCTGCCTGATGTCCTTCACCTCCTTGGATAAGGACCAGAGTCACTGTGACCCTGTGCTGGGAGGTGGTAACAAAAGCTGGGTGTGCAAAGGGAAAATGAACAATATTTGCAAATGAGAGCATTGCGGGACCGGGGAACTGGCCTTTTATTTTGTATACAGTACACCATGCAATACAGGTGTGAATAAAACGTGTGATGTTGTTGGCTGTTAAATAGAACTATCTATATCAAGGTGTTTTTTGTCTTAAACTTCTGACACCTTTCACAAAACATTTAACAGTTGTCCCTGAGGTGCGGTTGTTTGGCAAGTTCTTAAGATAAATCAGGTTTGCCAGTTAAATTTTGGTCTGTCTCCGGTTTCAACTCAAATTTCATGTAAACAAAACGACAAAGCCGGAGAAAATGACATATGTTCACGGTTTCTTGTTTACTACTTCAACATTGTCAATAGATTTTATTACGTATGGCGGTGCACGTAGGAAGAACATCACTTACAGGCCCCGTGTCTGCGTTTCTAGTTTCTCTGCCCTGATAATGCGCTAATATTTTTAAATGATCACGAGGAGGCTATTTAGAGCAAGGCGCCACGCTGCTTAATACAAACGCTGCATTACGTTCCGGAACAGAATGACCCTCCGTGTCGGTGGGCTGCTGTCTTTTGTCCTTGATTTATGAGTCACCTGACCGATAAATCTCCTTATTCCCCTTTCTATGACGCCAGTGACCGATTTATTTCCCGCGCTGTTGGCATCGCTAGCACTTGTTTCACATTGTGCTCCTTTCTCTTGCCTCCTGAAACCGCTCTGCCGTTCCAGCCAGTGCATTCGTCTGCCTCTTGGCACCGTAACGTGGATTTTGGCAGGTCATCCATACCTGGCATAGTGGAAGCTCAGCCAGCCTAGATTTAGCCACAATAAGCACTGTGCGCATTAAAAAAATAAATTTAATTTAAATAACAAAATCCTGCCCTGCAGTGGATGCTGACCTGGGGAGAGGGTAACTGGATCGTTTAGTTTTTAAAATGCATTACAGTGTAAAGAAAATAAACCCCGTACGTGTCTATTATGTAAAGCATGAGATGTATTTTTTTTATGTCTTCAAGGATCTATTTGCTCATCTGTATATTAAGAAATAATCATCTTAATACATTTATGTATTAAATTGGATTTTTAAAATGTGTATCCAGGAGGGAATAAGCAGATGGAACTAAAACCAAGCTGCTGTTTCACCTGCGGTCTTTCCCATAATTCCGTGCACCTGCGCAGGGGTTGCATTTCACAGCTTGCATACTAACGCCGGGACCGTAGGGGGAACCGCGTCGCTCTTTCCCTTCTTTGAGACGGTTCTCGGCATCTGCGGGGTTTCACAGCCGCCGCTGGCGAACAATGAACCGCTCGCCGCGTCCACGTCTGTCCGTTGCCTGGGGCTAATGGCTGTCGGCCGTTAGTCGGTGCCGAAGAGCAGGTCAGCCAGACCTTGTGGCCAGACGCTAACTGACAGCAATCGAGATTGTTGTTGAAGACGCCCACGCTTCGATGGCTGTATGGCAGTCAGACAAATGTGCCGTCTAGCTGACGACGCCAGACGCTTCCCAACAAGTCTTTGTGGCTCGATTAGCGAAAATCTGGGTTAGTGCGTTGCATTTCAACACAACACCAGATTGTGAAACTGTGCGTGTGGGCGGGGGCCAGATATACATTACATTGTGGGGACCAAATGTCCTCATAATTTGATGATAACTTATTTTCACATTTTGGGGACCATTAATTCATTCCCTACTAGGGGAAATAAAAATTTATAAAAATCTGTTACTGCAATAAAAAAACCGAAAATGCCAAAAGTCTTGTATTTTGTTTGATTACTTATGGTTAATTTTAGCGCTTGGTAGGGTTTAAGGTTGACAGGTCTGTGTGTTTAATAATGTAACAATCAAGAGTTTGGACACACTGACCCATAGAACGTTTTTTTTAAAAGTGTTCTTTGCATTTTAGAATCATTAAAAATACATTAAAACTATAAAAATAATGGATTTATTCACAGACCAAAAAAGTATTAAACAAAAAAAATAATAATTTGACAGCAGGGGGTGGGGTTCTAATCCCATGGTTGGTAGAATGATCCCACCATGGGTCCCTGAGCAGGGCCCCTAACCCCAATTGCCCCAGGCACTGGCTGCCCCTCCTGTCTCCTCAATGCCAGTTCCATGAGGCGTCCTCCTGAGCTGCTTTTCCAGCCGTCCTGAAGGAGCTCCCACATATGCTGAGCTCTCATTCGCTGCTTTTTTCCCCTTCGCTGTTTGGTCAAACTCCAAAACCATTTCTACTATGTTTAGGTCAGGTGACAGGGTCATGTGACATGACACTTCATCAGTCTCCTTGGCAAGTAATGTCCAAGCTTTGGGCTGGTACTGTGTGTGTGTGTGTGTGTCTGTGTGTGTGAGAGAGAATGTGTGTGTGTGTGTGTGTGTGTGTGTGTGTGTATGTTCGCATATATATATATATATATATATAAGTGTGTGTATATGTAGCCAGCTCATATTTAGTAACTGGAACCAGAATAATCGTACAATAATTTAAATGTTGCATGCTAATTAATTAATATTTATGGGCTGTGCAAATGCACCTTGCTTCATGTTTGAATATCCTAAGTAGAACTTTAATATTGTAGAAATTGGATGTTTTCAGTTTTACGTTCAGTTATTAGTCTGTAGTTTTTGTCTAAATGTCATGGGTGTAAATTGTAAATCACGTCCATTTTCTGATGCCATAAACATTTCATTCCTCCAGGTTCTGACCTCTGGACTTGCAGCTGTCTCCGACTGTTTTGTATGTGTGTTTTAATTAGCACACAAAAGAGTCTTCATCCCGCTGATATTTTAGCAGCCAGTGCTCAGTACTTTGATACATAATGAATAACATTTCAGGAAAATGCCATTGTGTTTTTTTTTTTATATATTTTATTAACCCTTGGGATTTGCTAATTTTTTTTCCTGGCTTATGTTTGGATATTTGAGCAGCAGGCCTAGCCTGTCTTAGCATGCCACTTTTGCATCATTCGCATTGTGCATTTAATGGGTGTCCATTTTTATATTGCATTGTAGACAGTTCTAAAATTCCCTTGCTTGCTCCTTTCTGCTGTTGTGGAAACTAACATAAATACAAGCTTGTTAAATGCCTTCGTTAATGCTCAAAGTACCAAAGTACGGAGTTGGCATTGGGTATGTTTGCAAAATAATAAAATGCAATTGTAATGCTTGTTTTGAAAAATGTAATTATCTAGACTGTTTTAAATGGAAGTGGTAATAATGGCAGTGCGAGTACATCTCCAAATACAAATTCCTGAATTCACATAATAAAGAATATTCCACTATGAGAACATAGGTGGCGCTCTTGTGCAACGAATAGCTCGCGCATGGTGTGTCTGACTTGTGGGAATGAATGCAGGGCAGATGCTGTGTAGACCTTGTCCCACAGTGAGGTCACACTTGACAGACTTGGGGAATCAAACCGGAAATTATATTCTCCAAAGTGGAAAGGCTGTTCCGATGAACATTGCTTGCAGTTATTGGTGAGAGTAACTTGCACAGAAATAAATGGTAGCTGCTGATGAATCTGAAACTGCAACGATCTCAAGCTCAATGCAGAAAAATCTAAAATTGAAAGTGCAAACATATGTTTTGATACACAGTAAAAAAAAAACTGCTTGGTATTCAGATTTAGTGTTGGTTGCAAATGGATGTTGATTGTTATGGTATTGCATGCATTATTTGTTGCTTTGCTAGACATTAATCATCTGATATAGAAGCCCTCGTTAATTTGAATCAACATTAAAGCACAAAGTGTAAAGAATATGGCACAGGTTTTACCTGTCACTACATGCGTAACTTCCATTCATTTTCCATGCCCGCTTGTCCTATGCAGAGTTGTGGTGTCCAGAGCCTCTCCTGGAAAATGCAGAGAATAACCCAGGATGGAGCATTCAAATTCACGAACAATGCACCTTGGTGTGTTTTAGGGCTGCAGGGAAGCTGGAGAGCTAAGAAGAAATTCTGCGGCGACACGGGGAGAACATGCACGTTCCACACACGTAGTGGTAGGAAGTTCGGTGTTGACCAGCTTACAGATAATCCAGTTTAATAATCAGCATCATGTTGATTATTGCGTTGCTTTTAGTAACTGACACATAGGTAAATTAAAATGTAATCCAGTCAGTAAACAAATGAACCAAATGTAATGCTGTAATATTCAAGAATAAAGCTCCAGTGCATCTCATTTGTAGATGCTCTGAAGAACAGAACTGTGATTAATTAGTAGTTCAGCAGATGGTAGATACATTAGGGAATAGGGAACGGTGCAGGTAAGCAGGTTACTGTGGTCGTCTCCCAGTCAGAAGGGTCTTGGAGACTGCAGCTGATTGTCACAGGAACCTGTGGTATTATGCTGCGTTCCGTTTGGACTCGGAAGTTGGAAATTTCGAGTTCCTAGTGGGAAGTTTAAACTAGATCCCCCCCCTGAAGTGAGAATTCTGGCTCAGAAAGTCAGAGGAACCTCTGCAACCCTAACCGCAGAATTCAAGGGCCGAGCCCTTCATCAACAGAAGTAAAGCCGTAGTTATGTACTGTCTATTAGCACTTTTGTCTTATTTGTGTTTCATTTACATTTACAGCATTTGGCAGACGCTCTTAGCCAGAGCGACTTACATAAGTGCTTTAAGACTTCATTAAAGTCTTCATTAAATTGGTCATAGACTCAGTCATGTCCAACTGCTATCTGTCGACTTGTTGCTATCTTGTTTGTATGTGTAAAATACCGCGTAATGTGTTGTCGTTAGCTAATATTGCTAACAATGAATAACAATGCTGGGTAGAACTGGGGCCAGTTTCAGAAAGTAAGATTTCTTGCTTAGCTGGATAACTTGTCGGCTTAAAGGTTGTCTGGGCTGAATTTAAGTGAATAAAGATAAAGGCCATTTAAGCCAGCAAGTTTTCCAGCTAATCAAGAAATTCATCTTTTTGTAGATACAGCCTTTGCAACTGAGTAAGACTGAATGAGTTCTGGGCGTGTTGTAGCACGGTGATGGCTAGCTCAGATTAATTTTCGGGGGGAAATACTGTTTTAATGGTGCTACTCAGCAGTAAAATGTGTTTTGGTTACTGGATTTTGACAGGTCTGTCCGATCAGCAGGCCTTCTGTTTGCCGGGTTTGTATTATTTAAGCAGCCAAATCACACAAGTCAGGAAGACAAGGGGATATTTATACTGTATGGCTGAAGTGGATGGATTTTTCAAAGTGCAGGAAACGGAAACCCAGCTAATTAACACAACATTGCCCTGCTTTGTTTACCCCATGACTGAGGATAACTATATGTATTATACAAGTGCAGAAGCTAAATAAATGCAACATTATTTCATCCATCTGTCTATCTCTCCTTCCAATAATCGTTTAACCTGGTCAGGGTTGCTGGGGGGGTCGGGTCTTGTCTTTATTGAAAATTTATTTTTATTAACGTTATTTTATATAGAAAAGACAATTTTATACATTTTCTCAGCAATCATTTATCAGAGGTTTTTTTTCCCATTTTAATAATAATAATCCATCCTTTATTGTCCCAGTGGGGAAGTTCTCTTTACGCTTCCCTCAGCTTGCTCTTTGTAGAGAGTAAGCTGTCCACGAAGGGCAGCCACCTGTTGGGGCGCCCAGGAGCTGGGGGTTAAGGGCCTTGCTTAAGGACATGCAGAGGAATGTCCTGGTTCACAATTATTCAAACCCCAAATTATTCATATAAAATCAAACTAATTCAAATCCATATTGCGATTATTTATTTATTCTGGCATTCGCTAGAATAGAATAAAATAAGAGGTTTGATTTTATTTTAGTGCCTTGGGACTGTAGAAATAAGAGCACGTAGTCAGCTTGTAGCTGCTGGAAGGTGGAGAGCCTCAGTAAGAGCAGCAGTCAAAGGCATAGCAATCTCTGCGTTTCAGATGATAATAAGAAAGCCATATAAATCTAAACGATTGACATTCCACTGCTGGGTTAATTACAAGGAAATGCAACAAACTGCCAGGAAGTGGACAAGAGTTGTTTTTTTACCTCTATTCACTTTGAGACGGATGTTTGTTGGTTGGAAATCTTTGAAACAAGCTGGTTTCTTGGAGTGAAGTTCACACAACCACCATTCAAAGTCACCTCTGAAAATGGCCTTAAAAATGCACATCTCTAAATGAAAAGCGGTGCCCTGAAATAGCGAAACTATATGCTACCTTACGCAACTGAGTTATAACTGAATCAGCAGACTAGGGGTGGGGAATGTGGCCAAAATAAATGTGTGTTTACTAGCCAGTCAAGTTGGAAAGTATGTAGCAACCTTAGTTGCCCATTTAGAAAAAGATCAATAAATTTTTATTTCAAGATCTAGTCAATAAGTTGAGATCCACTGAGACCGATAATCGACAAAGAAGTGAGATATACAGGCAGCTCTGAGATGTTATGCAGGCTGAAATTGCTTTGTTACACAGTGACCGGTTTTTGTTGTGGTACTGTTGCTGATTCTGAACACGCAGGTGTTGTGTGATAAGCGTTTCCTGGTTTGTTCTGTGGTTATAATACTAGTGAGTTTTATAGTCGCGTACTGCCATTGTACCTGGGCACTTGTGCTGGTCAACTCCATAACCACACATATGTTCGAATCACACTTGGTGACTTTGTTCTATTTCGTTGTGTGGTGGGTGTGGCGGCGTTCTGCAGCAGTACATGCTCCCTCTGCCAAATTTGTAGAAAGCAAGCTCTGTTTTTCAGCAGCTGGTAGAATCTTGCTGTCCCTTTGACAACAAAGTACCAATCTATAGGTGCTTGAAGCCTTCTTTTCCTGCTCGTTGAGGCTTGCCGGAAAGCCAACTTAATTAAATAATTATGGAAGGGGCATCTCCTTATTTTTTAACTTTTGTTATCTTTCTCACCGGCAGAAATAATGGTTCCCACTGCGACTTCGAGTTGGAAATATATTGGTACCTGATCTGTTCCATTATCTTGCTCCACTTCTGCCAGTTGCTATCGGTATTCATGCTCTGATACCACTCAGGGTCCTAAGAGGTTTGCAAAATATCATTTCCTGCACCTGGGCATCCCATTAGTTTTTGGTCGCCTCACTGGTACGGTCCCACTTGTATACAGAGAGGAATTGCCCTGTTATGCATCCGGTCGGACTCGTGTTTCACTGTCTTGGCAGTCCAATTATGTTATAATGCTGCATAAAAGATGCATAGACACATAAATCACTTCTGAGTTGGTATTTAGAACATCAATTCTATGTCCTCAATAGCAGGCCTCTACCTACAGTCCACCTTGTAACTTTGAACAATATGAATAGTATTAATGCTTAGCACCTGTACATGTCTTTGTTTTGGCTAAGTGCAGCTATAACCCGTTTTTTCTGTTGTTTTGAAGGTACTAGTATATGTTGGCTGTCATTGCAAAATGTTTTTGAGACTTGTCTCTTGTGGAATTGGTTGTTGCTGTGAAACTCACTATGGTTCATGAATATATTTTCCCGTTTTTAACCCTGAATGTGCAAGACGGTAGTGAAAATGCGGATACATACTTCCCTGCGGAGCTTATAGGATGTTTATGCAGAGGACTTTCGATGAAAGTAAAAATAAAGAGCAATTTTCATGTATAGGTTGGTCCTCTACTTTATAGTTTGAGATAAATCAATCTTACCAAAAAATGGGAAGAATAGTGGTATGATTATGGAGACAGATATGCAAGTATCATAATAATTAGATTGTATCCGATGAGAAAGTGGGCATCCAGTAATCTATTTTTCATAATTACTCATCCAGTGCAGGATGACAGAGCCAGGAGGTTATTGCAGGAAACATGGGGCCTGGGGAAGGGGACACTGTCACAAAAAAGGCATCACTTTAACAGTGGCCCATAAAAAGGTACAAATTTGAAGGAATTAAGTGAAAATTGTCCAGTCCAAAAAATACCAGAGAAGCAAAATGTTATAGCCGGTGTCTAGTCAAGCTCTGTTTAACAGTATGTTTTAGAGGAGAACTTAACCTTAATTCCACGACTGAAATGTCTAGCTACATGAAAAGATGGTGTTATAAGCCTGTTTGGGTGAGTTTATTTTCCCAAGCAATACAATAATATTTTATCCAAGGACAATTTTATATATTTTTGAAGTTTATGCATTGATTAAATGCAGTGATTTCAACCTGGAGCTACCCTGTTGGGTAGAATCCTAGCCTCGCAATATCAAGGTCGGGGAATTCCCACTCCTGGTGTGTTCCTTTGTCATGCTCTCTGTGTGTGATGTTTTGCACTGAACATGAATTTGTATTAGACTGTATGTGTGTGATAACCTGCACGCGCTTTCAGTGTGTTGAACCTTGATGTTGCTCAATGCAATAGGCAGTATAGAAAACACATGGACAGTTGGATGGACTCTAATCCAAGTGGTGCAAAGCTAAAATAGTACTGGAAATAGTACTGACATGACAGCAGCAAGTAAACATGCACGTTCATTAAAGCAGTAGCCAAATTTCTCACCCTGAGGTTTGAACTTTAGTATATTTAAGAGCAATTCTTACTTTCCACAAGTATTTTTTTTTTTAATTGTCAAGGATCTTTATGCAAATAAAGAATTATGAAGAGTGTGTTAGTGTTTTGTAGTCTTTGCCAGTAAGTCTGATTCAACAGGGACTTTATTCTAGATATCCGAGTTGTTAGTGGATGAAATTAAATTGCAACAAATATTATAGGGTGTAACTTGAGAAGACCTTGTATTTCACATGGAATCATGCCACATTGTCTTATGGTGTCATGTCCTACTTTGGGCTGGGTTAATGTAATACTCTGCCTGATCTTTTATTGTTTTATTGAATTATTTACTTTGTGCGATGGTTTAAAATCCCTTTTTCAAAGTGTGTAGGTGTGAGAAGTTCTAGTGTTTTCAGAAAATAGATCTCCTTTAACAATTTAATAATTTACTTGCTTCTTTACACTCTAGTTTATTTTGGTATTTCAATAGTTTATATAATTTCCCTTTGGGATAATTCATGCTAGAGGATAATTCATGCTGTTATGGGATATGGTATTATTTTCTTTTTTAATTCAGTAGATTACATTCTTGGCTTGTCAGAGCAGTGGTCATTTTAGTCAAACCGATGATAATTACACAAATTCATTAAGGGTGAACGAATTGCACTCCTTCAATGGAAAGGGCCGTTTCAAAGTCACATTCCGTACAAGATTATAGCCTGTGAATTATCGTGAGTTTTGAGGCCAAGATCCATTAACGTATAAAAATACAAAGCGTTTCGGATCTGCTTACGTTATTATAGGTGAGACCCAATGTGTGAGTAAATGCATTCAGAACTTAGAAAAGTGAAAGTCCCTTACCTTTGTAAATCAGCATCCCAGAAACATTTTATTCATTATTCTCCTCTGCATAAAAGCAATCTTTCCTCACACTTTCGTCATAACTTGTTCATTATTTACCACTTTCCAAACTCTCATATTAGGATCAGGAGCCATTTTGACTGCTTGCCGTGGCATAATATATTTGAATTGCGGGACATATAAGTGGTAAAACCTACTGGCTCCCTTGACATCTGTCAGGCCCCCTGCGGGGATTCATCATATTGGAATCAGGTAATGGAAAAGCCACGCATCTATCCCGTGAGTCATTTCTCGTAGGTTCCCACAGCTGACAACAGCAAATCCATTCCTCGTCTTTGAATAACTGTGATGAACCACCCGTGTCTTACGAATCTGAAGCGGGCGCATGAATATCGAAGGGGAACAGTTTCTGCTGATCAGGGTTGCCCTGGGTTTGTGAAAGTTGGACATTGTGTTAGGTCTCCAGTCAGCTGATCACTGTAACCAGTACTGACAGTGATTTGTGTTAGGTCTCCAGTCAGCCGATCACTTTAACCAGTACTGACAGTGATCAACGTGGATTTCATAAACCTTCTCTCCTTTTCCCAGTAAATAACGGTTCCCCAATTCCCATCCCGGACGGCCAGAATCCAACACACTTTGCTGATTTCCCTGCTAAAACACATTTTACTCAGCCAGTTTACCAGGTTTAGTAGGTCTGTCTTAAGTGTAGCTACTTCCATGCCTAGCTAAAGTCTGGGTTCGTAGAAAACTTTTGCACATCTTTAGCTTCTAATGTGTTGTGTGGATATAGGCACAAGAAGACCAAGGTGAATGTATTACACTATAGAACATCTACACCATGGACTGCACACTGCACTCTGCACACTGCAGTGCCCCAGCAGCAGTATAGCCTAGATTATATTCAGAACCTTTTAAAATACCATTCCAGTTTTTCGTTTTTAAGAAGATTTTCTATCACCGCCGGTCTCTGAAAGCTTAAAACATTGAATTTGCCCGAATTAAACTATTATTGTTATTTCTGCTCTTTTTAATCAGGAGGGGATTTGGTGCCGATATCTTTCCAGGAAAACAGAGGTTACTGAGAGTTCATGTTCATATAGCCTAAAATATATCACCATTAATCATAAACAGTTGCACAAGGGAGAAGATAGGAAGATACACGTCACAACTGCCCTACTTTCCTCTTTATTTTATGGATAGACTATAATTACTCTTTAAAGAGAACCTTTTCAGTATTAAAATTGTTTCAACAGAGAACAACTCGTGCACAAATAATTTCTTAGTCGGTGATGTGATCTGTAAAATACGATGGATATTCTACACATGCTTTACATCAGCACAGGATGGGAGAAACTATATTCTGCATCTCGAAACACTAAAAATTAAAAGTAAGAAGCGTTTCCTTTCCTCTAACTGGCAGCTGTGCCCTGGTTGTCTGAGACGTCAAGCATTCAGTTCACATTTAATCAGATGGGCAGTAATCTCATTTGTGAGATGTCAATATGATGTCTGACGCGGTGGCAAACCCGCGGACAGCTACAGGTCATCACGATTGGCTGAGTTTGCGTTAAAATGTATCCTTGCTCAGGGTGGCTCACGAGGGGTTAGGAGAGCATCTCATCTCTCCTCGACACTTGTTGTGCCTTCTGCGTTTTTTTTTTGGGTGTTATTTATAGAATGCCTGCGAGATGGGGGGGACACGAAGGCACTCAAATCTACACAGCCTTTCTTACGCTTTAGGGATCGCCGGAACCAAACGATGCGAAAAATGCATGCATGCGTAAAACGCTAAAAATTTAAATGCATGCAAAATATTTTATTTACTAGTACCGATTCTCAATTAAATTCCAGTCCTGAGGACTGAGGTGAGGCCCCCTCACTCAGAACGTCTGTGCATCTCTTCAACCTTCATTGTCAGCATGACCCATTACGTGGGTCATTTCTCAAGGGACAAATCATGTTTGTAGACAAATGAGTAGACGGTTAATCTTAATTAATGCTCCTAGCACTGAAGAAGATTCCTCAGGATGGCATGGGGAAGAATGGAGGCACTATTGACTTTCAGTGTGAAAAGGTTATGCGTTTTCCTTTATTTTAATTTTTTTATTTGATTAACATTTTTAAAATTCCTAATGCAGATGTATAACTCCAAGGTAAACCCTACCCATAAGCACCTCTCCATAATGGTATTTTTTAACTGTTACTGACCGTCACTGATCTTATTCTATATAAATACACTTTATATTACCACATTAACTATTTTTCGCTCAATCCTTTTTCAGTAACTGCTCACCAAGGCAGGGTCAGATTTAAACCAGGGGCTTGAGTCAGCATATAACACAGTAAAAGTAAACTTTAAATGGCTTTCGGCACTTCAGTTTTTCGTTTTTTTTGTTTTAGCGATAACCCATTAATAGGTTTCAGCAGAATAACATGTTTTTTTGTGCATTATCGGTGTTGCACGCCTAGTCCAACAACGCCTCGGGGAATTAAGCCAACCATATCTCTATAAAACTTACTCCTATACACAAATAACGGTGGGTAATAAGCAGAAAGAACTGGGAAAGAATGAAGTGAGAGAAGATTTATAAAGCTATACCAAGAGACGCTTTGTTTTCAGTGACGCAGCTAAATTTCTGCTCTTCTTCCTTAATTGGCAAAATGTATTTTTTCATTTTTATGGAATTGCACCAGATTGTTGTTCTTTCCTCTGCTGGGACGTCATAAACGGGAAAGACGAGCAAACGCGGTGGGTGAGGGGCCGCCTTCAACAGCTGACGAATGACTGAAGAGTTTTATGAGATTTTAGGTGATTACAGGCTAGGACTGGCTGGTTTTCAGTGGTTGTGTTACTGTGTGGCTCCATTAAAATGGGATGGGGGAGGGGGGTGGTGATTGGTTAGAATTGACTGAAATATTCATCATCCATCCATGACCATTTATCTAGGACAAGGTTGCCGGGAGTCTGGAGCCTGTGCTAGGAAACACAGGGCACAAAGTATTCTGGACAGAATGACAGAATATAAAATGTCAGGGGAAATGCAGGCCCTCGGATACACTATATGCGCGCACTATGTGGCCACCATCTTGTCTAGCATCTCGTTACGAAAGCAAGGGCACTAATATTAAGTTGGTCCGTTCATTGCTGCTCTCATAGGCTCTACTTGTCTGGCAAAACCTTCCATCAAAGTCTGGGAACTTGCTGGTTTTGCTATTCCGGTGGGTTTTAACCTTGACGATCACTTCGCTCACGGTTGGCCGGGGGCAGCTCTAGCAGGGCAGGAATGTGGAGAACTGGCTTGTGGGAAAGATGTTGCCCTGTTATGGTGCCAAGAGCAGAGTCACTAACCTCGCCTGTACAACAACCACCAATTCTGCTGATACTGTTTGTGGCGGGAGATTGTGACTGCGTGCTTAATTATACGCCTGTGTCTGCAATGGGTGTGTATTAAATAGAAAATTCTTCCAGTTAATTGGGCGGTCTGCATTCTTTTGGCTGTATTGTGTCCATATAATATTAACAGGAGTTGGGCTGCTTGAGTGGACTGTGGACATCTAGAACATGTGGGACTGGAGAGAGCGTCAGATGTACACCACTGAACTGAGAGCAGTTGAATGTTATAATCCTCGGGGGCCAGTTTAAGTACTGCAAGCTTCTGTCGAGCTTGTGCTCTACCACGGTGGTTCAAGAAGATGCTAGAGTGTCATCTTCTACAAGGGTAGTCTGTCAAGGTAAATATTGGAATGAAACATCTTGTTGCTTTCAGCCTCCATGGCTCAACTGAAGATGGGTGGCTGTAAAATATCACCGTAATAGTGGCCTATGTTCTGTTAGCGAGGCTGAACATTTTAGGGAGCCATTCCCACACTAAGCCAATATATCCCTGTCAGAGGTGCCAGTCCAGTAAATACATGCAGGGAAGGATTTTCACTGAAGATCAGAGTCATTAGTATTCCGTTCCAAAACACACCCACGCTGGAAACAAGGTGAGATAAAGACAA